>CM076985.1:9901463-9911463 GCA_039105355.1 Benthosema pterotum
TTTCGCCCTGAAGTGCAGTACAGTAAAAGCAGAATCTAACTCCACCTCACCTCCTCCACTCGATTGGCTCGTTATGAGTCTGCTGGAGACTGGCTGTCTGTGCTGTGATTGGCTATAACGCTTCCCCACACCCCACACAACCCCTGCCCCCTCACAAATTAGCACCACCTTTCCTGAGCCCTCACAAATGTTTTGTTTTCGTGAGTTGTTGTCCAGAACTTTGGCAACAAAGTTCTGGACTGTCTGCAGGACGACGCGAGTGTCCTGTCTGCAGGGAAACGGCTGCAGCATCGAAGCAGAAGCAACGTAGAGGGGAAAAAGGCACAAAATATAGCAACTTTTGGCTAAAAATTGCCTCTATTATCTTTAACTCTGACCCTAATAAAGGGCTGAAAGTCTGCCTTATATTGTACATACTGTATACAAAACTATATTTCATTCAGGTTTTATGTAGTCTCTGTACTATTGTGAGTTCAAGCAGTGGTGCGCTACTCATGCGTAGTTTTTCTACGGTGATTCATTCGAGGGACAGAAGTATTGCATGTGTGGAACAAGTGGAGAAAATGCGTTGCTAATGCGGTTTGTAAGTTTTTAACATATTGATGTCATATTGAAAAAAAATGAATAATCTAGGATTTAAATTAAAATCTAGCCAAAATGGCTGTACATCAGCTATTTTTGATACGACAGTATACATGCATTGTGGCCCCTCTTGAATGCGTGTGGAAATGTTGTGGCACTGGGGGAATACTTGGGTTATTTTAATAGACTTCAAAACAACAGTAGTCTATTGCAGGAAAAGGGACAACAGAAAGACAAATATTCGGCCATTTGAACACTGAACTTGGGACATCTGGTCACCACAATTGTTTCCGAACAGTTTTTTTCATTTTCCAGGACCGGGGTTGAATCAGGGGCAGGAGAAAATGGTATGGGTGCGGCTTCATCGCCCGTGTCGCTTCGTGCCACGGGCGATGAAGCTGCACCCATACCATTTTCAGTTACAAGACTTTTATTAGTCAAGTAATAAGCCATGAATAATAACTTCAGTTGTTGTTGAAGTTGCAACAGACACGCAGCATGCATAAAGCCAAAGGTCTGACTCAGAGAGTTTTCTGTTTTCGATGATGAAATGCTGTTGGTTTAGTGGTGACACAACTGTAGTTAGTTAGTAGCAGTAGTAGTGTTTCAAATACAATTAAATATACGCAACTGAAATATCTTGGGTTGTTTTGCATGCCATCATGTTTTGTGGGGCACTCTGGGCATTTAGTGGGGCATTGCCCCCCCATGCCTATGCCTAGATCCGCCCCTGGCTTGAATTAGTGACGTCTTGGATTGTGGCCATGATCAAGGCAGTCCAAGAATATAATCCCAGAATATCATGTGATTTCAACCAACACGAATCCTGTCCACTACATCCTGTTATGATTGAGTCTGGCCTCAATCTGACTGTCTATTCCATCCAGTCCGTCTTTAGTGCACAGGATTTGTGTTGATTGAAGTCAGGGGATATTCTAAGCCAGATTTTGACTATAGTCTTGTGTTCCGTGTCTGACAAACAACTTTACTATTCATATAAAACGATGCATTTGGTCAAGAACAGGGGTGCCCACACTTTTTTGACTTGAGAGCTACTTTCAAAATGAGCGTCTCAACAAGATCTACACATCAAAAATGTGATTGTTCCGTGACTGAAAATCCATTTCAAGGCCCGTAGAAAGTTTGAGCTTTGAACTAGTTGGTGATGGTGTTATAGGGTGTAATAGTGCACTTAATGAGAAATAGAGTGGAGGAAATTGGAAGGTTTTGTGGTATATGCTACTGCTGACATTTGAAAACAGTATTTGGGGTTTGAGTTGACAGTTCGTGATTTTGAGTTTAGTCTCTTGCACCCAAAACTAAGCACGTTTTTGTCCACAATTGCAAAAGAGAACTGGCAAAACCTTGGTCAAAACAACAATTATTTTCCATTTTCTAATTGTGTGGACTTTAAAATTACGTAATTCAGATGACCCTTACGGGTCCATTTGGTTTCATTTTAACACTCTCAAGAGTTACAGATCTATACATTTTAGCAAACTGTCATGTCATCTACCTGTATGGCCTGTGTGATCTACTGGTAGATCACGATCTACCTTTTGGGCTGCCCTGCTCTAATTCATCCAGTCCGTCTTTAGTGAACAGGATTTGTGTTGATTGAAGTCAGGGGGATATTCTGGGCCAGATTTTGACTATAGTCTCGTGTTCCGTGTCTGACAAACAACTTTACTATTCATATAAAACGATGCGTTTGGTCCAGAATATTTTCAGCGTTTTCCAGAGTGTGTTTGCAGAGCTGATTGATAGCGAGGCGGTCGGCTAACTTTGAACTGTATTCCGGCGCAAAACTGTTATTGTGACCTTGCGTGGCAGCGTTGATGCATTGCTTTGACAGATTTCCTCCCGCAGTTCAGTATTTATGTGTCTGCAAGAGGAACCATTACATTAATTGTGTCACTTTCTCACAAGGACAACAGAATGTTGTCAAAACGTGCAATATTCTGGGAAGAGGAAATTAGGGTTTCCCCCCCTCTCCCTAAATAATCTAGTTTCTCAGCCTCAAATAGACTTAAGGGTTGCCCTTTGTAATTGAATTCGTAACTCAAGTGTTGTAAATTGTATATCAGGGGTTTTCAACCTTTTTGATACCAGGGCCCACCGTTTATTCAGCATTTGAGCCATGGACCACCATTTGAGGATATTTTAGCCCCACAGACCCGAAAACTAAAGATTTCTCTTGCTTTTGTCCACAATTCCAGGGTGGATTTCAGAACCAAAACAGGCAAATTAACATGCAGATAAAAATGACCATTATCCTTCTGTTGTGTTGACCTGGGCTAATTAAGATGATGAATTTTAACCAAATGGACCCTTGCGGGTCCATTGGTTTCATTTTACGTTCTCAAGAGTTACACCTGGTTAACCACCTTAGCTGGGGACCACCTGGAACCCTCTCAGGGACCACTGGTGGTCCCCGGACCACCTGTTGAAAACCCCTGGTGTATATCATTAACTGCTGTCAGACAGGTAATATCAGTGTTTGAAAACCACTGATATTGGGCGGGCAGCATGCACATTTGGGTTGGCTCTGCCCCCCCCCCCCCCCCCCCCCCCCCCCCCCCCCCCCCCCCCCCCCCCCCCCACCCCCCCCCCCCCCCCCCCCCCCCCCCCCACCCCCCCCCCCCCCCCCCCCCCCCCCCCCCCCACACACCCCCCCCCCCCCCCCCCCCCCCCCCCCCCCCCCCTGATGAGTTGACGTTCTGTCAAGTGGACTACATGGCATAGCTGCTGATATGACACAATAATGTGCAGCACAGTTTGCTGAGTGCGTATCCATCTCTTCATCTGTCATCCTTTTAAGAGTCTCTATTTGAATCCTATGCTAATTACAGACAGCGCTTGTATGCACACATAGTGCCGCTTCCGCAATTATCCTGACAGTTCAACAGAGACGTAATAGAATGCATTATTGACTATTCTAATGTGTCAGGAGGAGGATATAGTGCATCCATTCATATTTCAACGGCCCATGCATCCGTTCTTCTTCTTCGAAACAACAGTCTTCCGCGCAGAGTTGCAGTTCAAGGATGAGCGATCGCCAAAGGCATTTGCTGTGCGTTCGGTTTCTGAATTGAATTGCATCCGGCGAATCAATTGTTTCAATATCAATCAATAGCTTAACCGCTTTAAACCCTACTTGACCGCCGGCCGGATTCCCGAGGGTGTGATACTATGTAGCAGGCCCGGATGTAACATTTCACAACTGGGGGGAGGACAGGCGAATATGGTATGGGGGTGGCTTCATCGCCCCACATACCATTTTTGGTTGCAGGACTTTTATTAGGCAATTAAGCATCAATAATAACATAAGTAGTTGTTGTTGAAGTTGCAACAGACACGCAGCATGCATAAAGCTAAAGGTCTGACTCAGAGAGTTTTCTGTTTTCAATGATGAAATGCTGTTGGTTTGACAATTGTAGTTGGTTAGTAGCATAAGGTTTCAAATCATTTTTAATGATAAGCACTTTAATTGGAAATATAATATTAATATTTGGGTTGTTTGCATGACATCATGTTTGTTGGGGCAGTCAGGGCATTTATGCCCATGTCTAGATCCGTCTAACATTTGCCAAAGATAGCAGATCTACAAAGGGTGTGGTTTTGAGAAGGACTCATTGTAGTTAATTCATATCATTTTAAATTTACTGTAAGCACTTTAATTTGAAATATCTTTGAAATGTGGGTTGTTTGCCTGCCATCATGTTTGGTGGGGCAGTCGGGGCATTTAGCCTGTCAAAAAGGTTGAAAACCCTTGTTTTGAAGCATGTCTGGTGGTCACCCCGGTGCCCCCCGCCCTCCCCTCATGGTGCCCCAGGCAAGTGTCTAGTCTGCCTAATGGCAAAAACGGCCCTGGCGACATGCGCACAGGGAGTGTTGAGGGTCAGAGGGGTCAGATGTGCTGCTGCCCGTTACTCGCCGCCTTCGCGGTGTCGGCTTGACAGGAAGTCTTGTATCTTTACCACATCTTAACGCATTCTTTATTCATGGGCCGATAGCGATACAACGTTGCATTCTGGATCGGTGGAACTACAAAAAAAAAACACATTTGAATTCCCCACCTGGAGAATATTCTTCAGGCAAGTAAGTAAGTAAGTAAGTAGCCTTGCCAGGCCATGATGTCAGGAGGCCCAGCTGAGCCATTGAGGCCCATATAGGTCAGGAGCCTATCTCCTGTTTCTATAGCGTGAGGCAGCTTGATGTACAAGTACACCCCCTGGACATGACGCTAGTATATCGCAGGGACTTACCCCCAATCCATCCCTTGATGCTGAGTGCCAAGCAGGGAGGCATTGGGTCCCATTTTTAGAGTCTTTGGTATGACCCGGCCGGGAATCGAACCCCGACCTCCCAGTCTCAGGGGAGACACTCTAACCACAAGGCCACTGAGCTGGTATTTCTTCTTCAGGCAAACTACGGTATTATTCTTAAGCAGTGCAACCACTTCGTTAAGGAGCTATACGTGTGTCCGTCCGTCAGTTCTTTCTACCGTCCGGTCCCTGGCTGTGTCCGTCCGTCACAAAATACCGTCCGTCCGAGCACAAAATAGCTTTCGGTTGGTCAGTGTGACGTCCCGCTAAGCTTCTAAAGCAGTGGTTTTCAACCAGCCACGGACCACCGTGACATTTGATGACATTTTTAGCCCCACAGACCGCAAAACTAAAGATTTCTTTTTTTTGTCCACAATTCCAGGCTGGATTTCATAAACAAAACAGACAAACATGACCATTAATCTACATTCTCTAGTTGTGTAGACTGGGCTAATTCAGATGATGAATATTATAACTCTTAGAGTTACATCTGGTTAACCAACTTTCCATTTAGCTGGGTACCACCTACAACCCTCTCAGGGACCACTGGTGGTCCCCAGACCACGTGTTGAAAACCCCTGTTCTAAAGCTGTCTAGCTCGGTTATTTGAGGTAAGAAAGTCCTCACACTGGACAAAAACCAATGTGCGGTTTTGCACAGTAATTGTGGAGCAGAAAAGCTGTACTTTTCCCCTCCCTTTGATGATGTAACTCATTTTGCCCTGCACCCAAAATGGAAGTGCACGACATTTCCGTGTGAACTAGAATATAAATATTTACCTAACCTCAAGAAACCTGGTGTAACCCTTACCTAATGTTGGCTCAGCTACGGCAATATAACTAATCATACTGTCTTATTCAGAAGAATTAGCACTATGAAGCTGTTTTTTTTTCCTACCCTTTGCTGTGGGTAAATATCAGACACTCATAGGCTCCCAGTGGTTTCAAAAGCGTGGTCCGAGGACCCCCAGGGGTCCTTGATGGAGTTCCATTGGGTCCCCAGCAAAATGATAGATTTGGAATCCAACAGCGGCCTTATTTATCTGTAACTCTTGAGAGTGAAATATAAATAGCGCTACTTTATTGTTTATTGAGATTTGGTTTCTTACCTTTCGAGCAATGCTGTACTACGTGCGCAGTTGATCCATGAAACCGACCCGCTCAAAGAATACCATGGCTACTTCAAAACAACGTCCGTGGCATACAAACTACATAGTAATGCTGTAGACGCTGCGGAGTGATAGCCCCGCCCCCTTGCCGTTCATTTCAATACAAGTTGCTCATTAGCGTTTTGAAGCACCCAGAAGACCGCCGGAAGTAACGTCTACTTCCCATAGTGTTTTTTTCCATGAACCCGCACATGAACGAGCGCCCAATGTTAAGCTCCTGGAGCACGGGATTTCCGCTTCAACATTGGAGAGGCTCTCTGAGGATGTTGAGAGCACCCCCGCCTAAAAAAAAGAATAGATTAAAGACGCGGAAAAAAAACAATTAAAGCACAACTCGTCCAAGTCGTTCTTGGGAGGGAGGCTGTTCTAACATGCCCAAACTCGCCTGAGTCGTCCTTGGGGGTAAAACTGTTAACTAATGTACATGTCAAACAGGGGTCGCCGGCATGGCTTTCCCAAACGGGGGCTAATTAATGTCAAGTCAGGGATCCTTGACATGAAAACGTTTGGGAGCCGCTGCCCTGTGGCGACTCCATAGGCAGGGACTTATTTAATGCGCCTAATGTGTTTATGAGCCTATTAAAGGCATATCGTCACATTCGTTTCACAACATCTTAGTCATGATAGTGTCAGAGGACAGCATCCTAAGTGCCGTGTGTGTGTGTGTGGTGTGTGTGTGTGTGTGTGTGTGTGTTATGTGTTGTGTGTGTGTGTGTGTGTGTGTGTGTGTGTGTGTGTGTGTGTGTTGTGTGTGCGCGCGTGGGTGTAAGGGCACGCTCGCATCTGCAGTGGAATAGATTATGCATGCTGCACATCCATGTGCGTGCTGTGCGGTGCACCGGTGCCTGTCGGGTGTATAGGGCTGCGTGTGTACACTCTACTACGGTGAGATATTTCACCGCACGTCTCCCTCGCTCGCAATCCCTCAAAATGTGTTTGCTTGTCAAATTATGCGGTGAAGAGTATTTGAGTATTTTGACAGTGCGCACTGCGACGCACTGTGCAAGTTTCTCTCTCCCGAAGTTTCATATCACCGGCAGGTGATATGTCCACTTGTGAACGCACAGGCATGTTGAGTACACCGAGTTTTTTTTTTTTTTTGAGCCCCAGGCAAGATTTTCTCCTGTAACGTCATGTGATGGGCACAGTAAAATGGCGATATGAACTATTTTTAAACTAAAGAAGAAGAAATTCTAGGTATACAAATATAATGTATTTAGCCTGGGATCCTTTTAAAGCATGTCTGGTGGTTGCCCCGGTGCCCCACCCCCCACCCCCTTAAGGCACCCCAGCCAACTTTCTAGTCTGCCTAATGGCAAAAAAAACGCCCTGAAACTGCTGGATGCATCAAATTGTCATCATGCTGTAGCATGTGAAGTGTTACTCTAAGGTTGTTTTTCGAGCATTTGTTCAGGATTTGGCTATAACGTCACAAACGTGAGGATGCCAATGAGTGCCCCCCCCCCCCCCCTTACCTGATTGGACGAAAGGCTTTTCTCCTAAAGCACAAAACTAGGGTTGTTTTTTTGGTTTTGGTTTTTACTCCTGCAGTTCACTGGGGACTGGGAGGAACTCCTTATATGGTCAGCAACACAAAAGAAAACATGTGATATTTGATGTAAAGGACTTATTTTATTTATTTATTTATTTATTTATTTATTTATTTATTTATTTATTTATTTATTTATTTATTTATTTTTATTTATTTATTTATTTATTTATTTATTTATTTATTTATTTATTTATTCATTCATTCATTCATTCATTCATTCATTCCACCAAGTTTCATATTTTATTATTGGAGAAATTTAGGGTTAGTTAAAGAGTGTTAGTTGGTTTTAATTTGCTGCTTTCTTTAGCTTTATATTAGCGATTTCAGCAAAACAAAGTTGTCCTTCAAGTGAAATCACTGACTATACCATTAATGATACTGCATGTTTGTCACATATTATGACAATTATGAAAATGTATTAAAACGTGTGCAGGTTAGTACGAGCAGTTTCTACATGCTGGAGACCCCTAGGCAAACTACGCAACATTTCTAACATAAAACAACCTTGGTGTACTCAACATGTCCATGTTCCCAATAGGGCTCTCTTGATTGGCAACTAGACTATATTAAAGTCATACGAGCCTGAATGCACCAGCTGTGATATGATTACTAAAGGGGTATAAATTCATTAGCATATGGCACTGTTATTGTAGGTGACCTAACGTGTCAACCAAGCCGGTCGGATAGCACTGTATTTATCAAAATGTCTGCCCACGTTGCGCTTTACGTTATTTCTCTTGAGATTCCCTCTCTGCGCGTCAAGAAATCCCTTGGAGATGATTTGCTGGAGTTTGGAAGCGTTTGTTGGCGACCACCCAACAGCCCACGCGTACCACCTGTTTTGAATGTACACACGATTGCAGGACGCAGCGGGAGGTTGCTGTATTGAAAAACGAGCGCATCCAAACTCAGACAATTAGAAAATGTGTCAAATGCAGAATGTTGGGCCGTTCTTAACTGAAACTACCTCGGCACGTGTCTGTGGTGTAATTTTATGAAGCACAGACTTTGCAGATAGATAGAGGGTTATATAGTGACATCACACCCTCAGCTCCGCCCCTAACTCCTCCCCCTTTATCATACAACTACAACTGTGGGTGTGGCCTCTGAGGTACATGTCCTATCACCACACACCAGGCAAACCGCCACGCATACTTAATGAATGGCTGGGGGTGTCCACATAAAAATGACATTTTAACAAATACTGTAATAATTCCCCCTCCTCATATAACAATAATACCTGATGATCACGTTTTAGGTTGAGAAAAAAAGATCATGGCACCCCATCCTTAACCTATTTTGACATTACAATGTAGATTCTACAAAACGTTCGCTCTGAAAGAACGTACTGAAAGATGTGCGCTGCATTCTCGCGATTTCCCCCCAAAATAGCAGGCGTTCGCAGCTCATAGCATTCATTCACGGCTCATGCTATGAGCCGTGAACGCCTGCTATTTTTCAATAAAAGTTAAAACACCAAAATCCAGTAGCCTACAGAATGGTTTAAACACACCATTTCACATGGAACAAAATCAGTTTTTCAGTCAAGGGGGTAGAGAGTGTGTTTTTTAGCCTGTAGTAGGCCTAGGCCTACTTACCCTGGCCCTGACCTCCTCCAGGCATGTGCGTACTGTATACGCTCAACCTATAGATCTGTAATACCACTTTATGTAAAACACAGCGCTCCAGCATAGTTTCCTTTAGACAGCTTTTGATGTATCACCATGCTTGTTTGTGCACGCTGGCTGTAAATCGCTCCGGATTAAGAGCGTCTGCTAAAAATGCCTGAATTGCAAATTGTGTGTTTGCGTACGCGTGTGTGCGCGCGTGTGCGCGCGCGCGTGTAAGTGCTGCGCGTGTTATGAATGCAGTGCACATGCAAAGGCACTGTGAATGAAGGAGGCGCCTTTAGAAATGCACCATTTGCCATGAATTGCGCCATTCATCTGCAGAGGACCTATAGCACCGTGTGACAAGCGTACAGCAGCATCTTTTTAAGATGTATGTGCCATACAGCTAGCAGAAGACTTTAGCCTGTGATTAGGAGCCAAGGATCTACTTATGCTGCCACTTAGAGTGCCATTTAGTGTGCATATACCGCACCGAGCAGAGATAGAGGATTTGGAGGCGTAGCGAGCGACCGCGGCTTTGATTCGATATTTGTACGCTTTGAATTCAGAGAAATTCTGTAAGCGTGATGGTTTGGGTTAATTCGTTGTGTCCCCAGCAAGGCAGTTGTGATATTTTATTCATAAAGCTGTCTTTATTTATTTATTTTAGATTAGTATTTTTTGTTTGTTATATTAGTTTAGTTTATTACTATAAAATTTTGGTGTGTGTGTGTGTGTGTGTGTGTGTGTGTGTGTGTGT
>CM076985.1:9913963-10085845 GCA_039105355.1 Benthosema pterotum
AGTAGAACTAATGGAGTGCATCAAACCACAATATATTTTGTACACCTAGTAAGTTCACCCTGTTCGTTTTATAGTCATTTATTTAACCAGTGGGGGTCTCCATTTACATTTAAAACAACCAAAGAGCAGTGTATATACAAAGACATTTCAGCACCACAGACAGCTCCCTGTGCTGTTCTATGTTCTATAGAAACATTTCAGCACCACAGACAGCTCCCTGTTCTGTTCTATGTTATATAGAAACACTTCAGCACCACAGACAGCTCCCTGTGCTGTTCTATGTTATATAGAACATTTCAGCACCACAGACAGCTCCCTGTGCTGTTCTATGTTGTATAGAAACATTTCAGCACCACAGACAGCTCCCTGTGCTGTTCTATTTTATATTGAAACACTTCAGCACCACAGACAGCTCCCTGTGCTGCTCTATGTTCTATAGAAACATTTCAGCACCACAGACAGCTCCCTGTGCTGTTCTATGTTATATAGAAACACTTCAGCACCACAGACAGCTCCCTATGCTGTTCTGTTATATAGCAGGGGAGCCCAACCAGTAGATCGGGATCTACCAGTAGATCTTGGCCTGATCATGAGTGGATCTTGGGAGATGTGGGGAGGAAAGAAAAAAAAATGAGGTGGAAATGAAAAAAGAGCGATATTTTTGTGTGTATGTGTGTGTGTGCGTGTCTGTGTGTCTGTCTGTCTACGAAGCGGCTCATTTGGAGGATTGTTGTCTGCTGTCTGTGAATTATGCCAACAGTATTGTTCAACGTGTAATGGACTGTTCTGCAACTTATAATGGACTATTCTGGACTGTTCTTATTATGATTGCATTTGCAATGGCAGTGTTTGCCCAAGTCTGTTGTAGGCCTATTTATGACAAGTCCGTTGTACTTTATGCTTATATGGACATAAAGTAAAGTGGTAAAACAACGTAGTGTTGTGTTGTTGTGAAGTTACTGCAGGCCGGCAACGATGCGTGTGGTTTGAAATGTTGATATTGGACTGGTAGATCCCGGAGGGGTTGGCTGCTGAAAAGTAGATCTTGGGTCAAAAAAGGTTGGGCACCCCTGATGTACATCAATGTTTTACGTTGCAATGCTGGGTAATCATGGAACATTCCATAGCGGTACTATACCACAGGACTCCTAAACTGGTGGCCCCCATGGGACTGGTGCAGTCAAATGTGGAGATGGTGAAGGACTATGATTTTTTTTTCAAGGGCCACTGCGGCTGCTATGGTTGACAGAGAAATTGGATATTTTTTCTGGAAGTGATCTAATAATAAAACGGTCTAAGATAAAGGGAAAAAAGAAGAATGAAATGCCCTAAAACTCTGAGTTTCATTGCTTATATATACTTTAAAGATGGAGTGCCATGATTTTTTTTCTACCCTAAAACATGATCATCAAGTATTAATGTTATATGAAAAGTATGATTTTTTTCCCCCAAAAAAGTTTACAGTGTTTCATAACCGTCATTTTAATGATTCCACACTACCAGTTCATTAAGTATGCCTGGTGGGTGGTGATGGGTGGAGATCCACCTGAACTGAAGCCACACCCACAGGGGGGGGGGGGGGGGGGGGGTAGGGGAGGGGCTGAACACGTGATGTCACTATATTGAAGTTTTTTTCATTGGCATGTTTGACTGGAAAGGTTCAGCTCCCAGGAAGAAACCCTAAATACAAAGGGAAGACATCATTGCACACAAAAAACACACCAAGGGGTCTATTTACATACGGTCACCTCTTAAACATGTACAAAATTGGAAAAAATACAAAAATCACGGCACCCCCTCTTTAAGGATTGTGATATATTGGTATAACCGCTAGTGGCTGTTATATTGTCCACGTCACCCACCCTGCCCCGGGTGGTGTGCAGTGCAGAGGCACAACAAGGCCTAATCCGTGTCTCTGCACCCAGTCAGTCACAACTCCCGCTGGGAACATGACATGCAACCAAACGCGGGTACTGCGGTCGCAACTCTCCGTGGTATAGTGTTAAATGAACTCCGAAGATTCGACTGCGTGTTATCGTCAATGGATAATGGTGTAACTGCAGGAGAGAGAAAGAGAGAGAGAGGCAGATGCAGAGGCATATGCTCTTCTCCCAGTGAAGTGTCACCCGTCCCCAGCTTCCCAGACAGGAGTCAGGTAACCGGCCACATGGCCGCTGACCTCAATGTTTTCACTCAACGGACGACGACATGCTTTCAAAGGCCCTGTATAGAGACACTCGGCCCTCCCCGAAACACGGCGGAGAACCCCGGCGATCATTAATTGATAGGGTTTTGCTGCACTGTTGCGCGCGTGACTCGCATAATTACATGGGGTTTATGAGGAGGGCTCTATTTTCGGCAAGCTACTTTCCGCCGTTTAGCCTATAAGCCGTGCTGGTAGTAGTAAGAGTATATCGTTTTTGTCGAAGAGCCGTCGCGTGAATAAGGAAGGCGTTCCTGTCGTTTGAATGGGGACTGCAGAGTTTATATTATTATGCCTTAAAGATGCAGTTCTGTGTTTTTGTTTTATTGTTTTTTTGTACATGTTTAAGAGATGATAGTACTTCATTAGACCCTTTTATTAGGGTTTCTTACTGGAGGCTGTAACCTTTCCAGGCAAATGTGCCAATGAAAAAACAGTAATATAGTGACATCACACTATCGGCCCCTCCCCTAACTCCTCCCTCTCCTCTTTATAGATTCATAGACTCCGTCGACGTAGCAACAGCCGCAAGGTAGTCTGGGTAGCCTACAGGGATTAAAGTTCTCAGTACTGGGTACTGATTTCAGTCCTGAGGATTTCACAGGGGTCATTGAATTAGCTCAGTGCTTATTTGCAAGTCTCATTTTCAGTCTCAAGATTTTTTTTTTTACTTTAATCCCTGAGCCTAATATGGGGGTGGGACTCCGGCGCCATGTTTGAAGCGCTGTTTAGATTGGTTTCAGTTGCTGGTTTTTAGCAACCTCGTTAATATTTTCTGTCTTTATTGTTTAACATTTTTATGTTTCATATTGTCTTTATTGTTTAACATTTTTATGTTTCATTACCATGACACATAAAAGTATAGTTATCTGGACACTTTGCTTGAACGCGTTCACGTTACCCGCCCCCAACCCCACGTCACACACAGCAACTCTGGCAGAGCAACAAAACAGAGAGAGAGGAAAAGAGTCGCCGCGTTTGTGACTTTATATCAGTGGTTTATTATCAAAAGTGGTCCGAGGGAAGAGGGACCACTCTTTTTTTTGGACTCAAGCAGGTTCCAGGTGGTCTCCAACTAAATGGTACGAGAGTACTGTTGTAATTTGAGCCGGCAGGCAGAAGTTTTACTGTGCAGCAGAGAAAAGGGTTGCTAAGGTTGCTAAAAACCCACGACTGAAACCAATATAAACAAGGCCAGAGACCCCCATATTACCCAGACTACCTTGCGGCTGTTGCTACATCGGAGTCTATACAACTTCAGCTGTGGGTGTGGCTTCAATTCAGGTGGACCAATCACCACCCATCACCACCCACCAGGCAAACCAGCCGTACTTAATGAACCACTGGGAGTGCCCCATACAGTAAAAAAAAAACATTTTTACTGTACACTTGTTTGAAATATATCTTCTCATATAACAACAAAAACCTGATGATTGTGTTTTAGGTAAAAAAAAAAATCATGGCACTCCATATTTAATGAAGGAATACAAAAAAAAACTACCCCCAACTTCATTTCTGACGCAATAGGCAAACGCATGGAACCTTTTTTTCCCTCCAACTTAACCGTTTACAGAGCAAAGTGGCCCCTTTAGTCGTTCACTTTGATATGATGAATAAACCATTGCCTTAATTTCTACTCGAGCCGAAGCCTCTCTCAGACCCAATTCACTAATGAGATTGATCTCCACGTCCCCACATTACGCAGATTAAATATTGAGCTGGAACTCCATTAGTAGTATTGCGCACGCTGCAACGCGCTAGCCATAGCATCACAGGTGAGCTTCTTCATTCTGTATACAGTCGCCCGCGTAGGATGATGTTTATAGATGCAGTACTCTAGTCCAGGATCATGTCACGGCGCCATTATTTATTCGCCAACTGAGTCACGGACCACCGTTTGGTGAGACTTAGCTCCTCTGACCCAAAACTAAAGTATATTGTTGTGTACAAAGTATGAGTTTGTGTAGTGCGGTTCTGGTGCGACAACACAAGGCAAATGCTCAAATTGAAGGAAGACAAATGATCAAATTAAAGCGGTTCCACCATGACTTTGACATTTATCAAGATTGTTCTTGTTTTTTCGCCTCCTCCGGGGTATTTTTATACCGCCCAAAAAGTTACAGACCTTCATTGAGAAAGCTGTGATTTCATGAATAGGCGTGTCTGTATGGTCTCATCTCAAATTCTTTCCTAATGTGATGTCATATTCAGGGATACATGTGAACAGAAAAGCAACATATTAAACTCCTCTCCTGTTCACGTTATCGTTTTGAAAAGAGTCTTCAATTTGAGGAATGTCTTCGTTTTGAAGAGCTCCTTTGATAGGTGAAGCTTTGTTTTGTCTTTTTTTTTTTAGAGAAATAACGTCAATCCCATTCTTCGCTTCGTTCAATCTCCATCACCGGCCCAACCTGTGCTCTTGTCCCACACTCCTCCTTTAAAGGGGAATTCCACCCATTTTTTCGCAGAAAAAAAGAAGCGTATAAAGGAATCCATTTAACATGGTGAAAATACATCTTGATGATGTCATCAAGATGTTTCACCATGTCCGTGGTTTTCTTCAGACCTCCATTTCTTGGGAACACAGTATGGGGGAACTTTTTTATCATGTCCACCCAACACCTCTAGGGTATACTAATGACATATTAGAATGTTGAAAATGGGTGGAGTTCCCCTTAAAGTCATTGGTATGACATGGATCAGTCCCCAGATCCTCCCACTGTGGTTCAATGCCCCACACCTCCAAAACTGATGTGGGCGGGGCTAAGTGGTGACGGGGACATGGGGGGCGAGAGTGCCCCCTGAGGTGTGGACATTTGTGGTACTGCAGCTGAAATGGCTTGGAATAGCATCCTGAGAGAGGATGAAAATGAGCAATCTGAGTTGTTGTTTAGGCTTCACTGGGTATAAAGAGGTATTAAATGAATGGTCTGAGTGGCTGTTTAGGCTTCAGTGCTATTCTTGTAAGAAAAAATCATCCCGCAAATCTCAAATATATTCCTTCGTGGCAAACGTTATTATCCGTTGCTTTTGGCCGGGGGTCCCTGGAACTAATATAATTTCCAACGGTCCGGTCCGCAGACAAATTCATAGAAGTCTGGGAGTCCTTGACATGATGTCAGTGGCTGAGCACCACTGGCATAGGAACAGAAAACTGATATGATTTACTCTATTCATTTTTTGGTTCTCTTTTGAAATGGTTTTGAAAAGGTTTGTTTGATTATTCTTCTGCTTATTTATTTATTCAGATGAATAAAAAATAGTGTTTTTTTTTGTATGATCTGCAATTTTGACACTATTTTAGAACATTGTTCGAAAATGTTTAAGCAATTTAGAAAAACATTCTCCTCTACTGCATTCCCTAAAAATATGTTGCAAGAAGTGCATAAGAGTTTCATTGGATTTTATGAATATTTAACCAATGAAGAGCATTTTCCGGGTCCCATTAAAAGTTAATTCGTCCACAAAACTAAAGTCATTTCTACCGTATAGTGCAACTTTTGTTCATTTCTTACGCCCCAGCACACAGATTTGTCCGTATCACTACAGCCAAAAAAACATTTCCGAGTGATAAAGGGTCAAAGTTGTGATGAAAGTTGCGCTAACATTTTCGAAATGGGTCAACACACAAATGGCGTTAGTCTTGTCTTTTGTGGATTCATAATTTAATTAATGCATGACTTTAATGCATTGACTTTAACTTTGCCTCCACCTAACGGGTTCATTTGGTTCCATTTGTACGCTCTCAGAAAAAAATGAAGCGTCTAAAAAAATCCATTAACATGGTGAAAATACATCTTGATGGTGTCATCAAGATGTATTTTCACCATGTTAGTGGTTTTCTTCAGACCTCCATTTCTTGGGAACACAGAATGGGGGAACTTTTTTTTTTTATCACGTCCACCCAGCACCTCTAGGGTATACTAATGACATATTAGAATGCTGAAAATGGGTGAAATTCCCTTTTTTAGTCATTGGTATGCATGAAAGCCACACCCCCTCTCAAAGACACCCAATGAAAACGACTGAAACCAGGCTGCTCATGCATATTCTAATAGGACAGGGAATAACAATGAGGTGGGCGGGGTGGAAGCAGCGAGGAGGGAAAGGACTTTTTTTTGTGGACATTGGTGCTGCAGCCAAATCGCACAGCCCATAGGGGAAAAAATGCTTCTCAGTGTACTGAACGCGTTTTGGTGTTCTAAGCATTATGTTTTAACTATTGAAAAATAGCAGATCTACAAGCTCATAGCGCGCCACCGAGTGGCGCGCTATGAGCTTGTATCTCTGCTATTTTTGAAAAATCGTGAAAACGTGGTGCAAATCTTTGAATATTAGAAACTAGAAATCTAGACAGGACACAATGGGTTAAACTCAGAAGCGTCTCTTGAGACACCCACGTTTATTTCTCATTTTAAGATCACCTAAAGATCACCTATGCCTCTTTATGGCTGCTAAGATGAATACTGAAATTTAGCCGAAATCTTGCTATATATAGGCTAGCAAGATTGCAGCTTTGTCTCATTTATCTCTCAAATACAACTGTAGCAGCCAATGGAGAGACTTCAGCTTTGCCTCAGTATGGATCCTAGTATTCATCTTAGGAGCCATAAAGAGGCATAGGTGATCTTTTGGTGATCTTAAAATGAAAATAAACGTGGGTGTCTGAAGAGACGCTTCTGAGCTTAAACTGAGAAGCATTTTTTTCCCTCTGGGAAGGCAACATTTTTTTCCTCTGAGAGGGTCCCCGGCTAAGTTGGTTAACCAGATGTAGCTCTTGAGAACGTAAAAACGAAACCAAATGGACCCTTGAGGGTCCATTTGGTTTCACTTTTACACTCTCAAGAGTTAAAATATTCACCATCTTAGTTACCCGGAGTCTACACAACTAGAGAATGCAGAAGATTAATGGTCATTTTGATCTGTATGTTTGACTGGTTTGTTTCCCAAATCCAGCCTGTAATTGTGCACAAAAGCCAAAGAAATCTTTAGTTTTGGGGGTCTGTGGGGCTAAAATGTCCTCAAATGGTGGTCCATGGCTCAAATGCTGAGTAAATGGTGGGCCCTGGTATCAAAAAGGATGAAAACCCCTGATTTATTTTATTTATTTTTTAAGTGAACTATCCCTTTAACAATGCGGCGACAAGCCAGCTCTCTCTCTCTCTCTCTCTCTCTCTCTCTCTCTCTCTCTCTCTCTCTCTCTCTCTCTCTCTCTCTCTCTCTCTCTCTCTCTCTCTCTCTCTCTCTCGGAGAGTGTTAATTCAACTCTGAAGGACTGTAAAGGGTCCATTTACCGTTAGTATTTCACTGTGTACGCTGGGCCGCGGTTAGAATGGGTCACCTGATGCCTGCAATGTTCAGACATCTATTGTGCAACGCTATAGTGCTGCTTGGTTTGTGTGGGACACCAAGTGCATCAGCAGGCCTTGTGTGTGTGTGTGTGTGTGTGTGTGTGTGTGTGTGTGTGTGTGTGTGTGTGTGTGTGTGTGTGTGTGTGTGTGTGTGTGTGTGTGTGTGTGCGCGTGCGCGTGCGCGTGCGCGTGTGTGCGCGTGCGCGTGCGCGTGCGCATACAATGAACAAATGGATATTTCATTGAGGGATATTTCAATTCCACCCATTTTATCCTGGCACTAGATTCTAATTTCTGACATTCGATTCTAGTTTCTGACACTTGATTATAGTGTCCTACACTAGTTTCTAGTGTCTGACAGCACTAGTTTCTAGTGTCTGACACTAGCTTCTAGTTTGTGACACAAGATTCCAGTTTGTGACACTAGATTCCAGTTTCTGACACTAGATTCCAGTTTCTGACACTACATTCCAGTTTGTAACACTAGATTCTAGTTTCTGTCACTAGAGTTTAGTTTCTGTTACTATATTCCAGTTTCTGACACTAGATTTTAGTTTCTGACACTAGATTTTAGTCTCTGACACTACATGAAAGTACATGATAGTTTCTGACACTCGATTCTAATTTCTGACACAAGATTCTACGTTGTAATTTGTGTCACTTATGTTCCAATTTATGACGCTAGATTTTAGTTTCCGACGCTACATTCTAACTTTCTGACTAGATTTTAGATTCCGGCACGAAATTCCAGTTTTTGCCAATAGCTTTTACTTTTTGTGAAAAATCTGTTTCCGCGCCAGTGATGATCAACATATTTCATGCCAAGGACCCCCAGAATTTTCTGTTTGGCTGTGCAGTGCACCCCCTATCTGAAAACAGAAAGAGAAAGTAAAACCTTTAGTCATTTCATCGTCTATTCATGTGAACAACCCAGTTTTAACCCTTTGTACGCGTTCTGGTGCTCTAAGCATGATGTTATACTTTAGCTATTGAAAAATATCAGACCTACAAGCTCACAGCGCGCCACCGAGTGGCGCGCTGTGAGCTTGTAGCTCTGATATTTTTGAAATATTGTGAAAATGTGATGCAAATCTTTGAAGATATTCTTTCAGAAGAAAATATTTTTGAACTAAGACCGTTGCTTCTAGGGGATCTCTAGAACAACACGATTTCAGATGGGGGTTCCGCAGCCAAATATAGATAATTCCGGGGGTCCTTGGCATGAAATATGGTGAGCATCACTGACACGGGAACATAGAATTTTCAGAAAAAATACAATCTGTCAGAAACTAGCAACAGAAACTATAAGCTAGTCAGAAACTAGAATCTTGTGTCAGAATCTAGTATCATTTTCACAATTTTTCAAAAAAAAAAAAAAATGGCGAGCTGTGAGCTTGTAGGTCTGATATTTTTCAACATAAGGCGTTGAGCACCAAAACACGTTCATTGCTCGATAGTAGTATTACAGTAGATGTATCGGCATTTTAGCTGCCCCGCCCCCTTCCTATACAAACCCTAGAATAACTTCAACCTTTTTAGATTCATGGAAAACTACCTGACCTTTTTCAGGTGTCTGATTTTGCCCTTGTAATATGTGAGGGCGGCTGTGTGTTTTTCTCATTTATGGTTTTCATTCATTTTTAATAATTGTTTTGGAAAAGAACCTCCTCCAGCGGCGCTCACGAACTCCAAAAGAAGACATTAAAAATGAATGAAAACAATAAATGAAAAACCGCTGCCCTCTCTCACGTATTAGAAGGACAATATCTGTCAATAGAAAAAAAAAAAAGGTCGGGCACTTTTGATGAATCTATATGGAGTAAATTGGAGTTTGAAATTATAATTTGAAGCCATAATGCGTTATTTTTTTTTTATAGAAAGAGCGACGGGGAAGCTAAGATTACTATCAAGTATCTAAATACCGAATCAAGCAACTGCAGTGTTGCCAACTGCCAGAATCCAAAATGCACTAGTGGCACTTCCAAAATGCACTAGAATGCGCTAGAGCAACCATTTTCATACCAGGGCCCACTATTTATTCCACGGATCACCATTTCTCTCTGACTAATTTAGGAGAGATAAATTGGCAAAATGTTTGTCAAAATAGCAATCCTTCCACATTTTCTAAATGTGCAGATTCTTGAAAATTAGGTTAATTCCAGTGGTTAAATATGATTTAACTCTTGAGAGCGTAAAATGAAACCAAGCGGTTTCATTTCACGCTCTCAAGAAAAATGACCACTGCCTTTAGCCTGGGTTCCAGTCTTAATTCGCTGCGTTCCGCATATCTGAAATGTCACTTTGAAAATCAGTCTGGACAGAGCACTGCTTGACTTGCATTTGCCTGACGTCACCTGTTGCTGTTAAAACAAAATGGGTCTTGCAGGTCTTGACACTAACACTTGCCCGCTTGCCCGGGGCAAGTAAAAAAAATGGTGGGGCAAGTGAAGACTGCTACCTGGTTGCCCGATCGGGCAAGTGTGCAACTTAGTACACTATAACACAACACAAGATAAATTTGTCTTGAACAGTCATTGCACTTTCTAGATATCCACAATTCCAGGCTGGATTTGGGAAACAAAAAAGGGAAATTAACATACAGATCAAAATGACCTATTCTTCTACATTCTCTAGTTGTGTAGACCTGGGCTAATTAAGATGATGAATTTTAACTCTTGAGAGTGTGAAAATGAAACCAAATGGACCCGCAAGGGTCCATTTGGTTTCATTTTTACGTTCTCAAGTGTTACATCTGCAAAATTTACAATATTTTTGGGGGGCAAGGGACCATGAGCTGAGGGCAAGTAGAACCTGACTTGCACTTGCCCGATGGGCAAGTGCCTCCGAGACCTTAGTGTCAACCCCTGGGTCTTGGGTCAGGGTGAAGACCAGTGTTGTAGTGGTACTTTTAGAAGTGGGGGGACGCCTCTGAAAGGGGAATTCCCCCCATTTTATTTTTCTGAGAGTGTACAAATGTGAACCAAATGGACCCTAGCGGGTCCATTTGGTTCCATTTGTACACTCTCAGAAAAAAAGAAACTCATTAACACGGTGAAATACATCTTGATGTCATCAAGATGTATTTCACCATGCTTTTTTTTCAGACCCATGCTTTTTTTTCAGACCCAAAAATATTCTAGATGTGAGAAGTGGGG
The DNA here is from genome assembly GCA_039105355.1 of Benthosema pterotum. Taxonomy (NCBI): domain Eukaryota; kingdom Metazoa; phylum Chordata; class Actinopteri; order Myctophiformes; family Myctophidae; genus Benthosema; species Benthosema pterotum. The sequence continues at coordinate 9,924,673 of CM076985.1, forward strand.
GGACGCCGTCCCCCCGCGTCCCCCCTCCACTACACCCCTGGTGAAAACTGTTACGTCACCCGTGACGTAACAGTCTTCACCCTGACCCAAGACCCATTTTGTTTTGTCGCTGGTGGTGACTATGTTTCACCCCTGCAGGCAACTGTTACGTCACACACAGGGTGACAAACGCGTGCGCAGACAGATGTGTGAACAGACAGACGGACAAACTGCTCTACGTTTTCACGATTTCCTCCCCCCAAAAAATGCAGGCGTTCATGGCTTATAGCACGTATGAGCCGTGAACACCTGCTATTTTTCGATAAAACTTAAAACACCCCCGTACAGAATGTTAAAGGACCATTACTAGCGCAGTCATTCCATGTTGTTGTCATTCACCGTTTGCGTCGGTGCACCCGGGCCGCGCTCCGCGCTCGTTTGTGGGTTAATCGAGTCTCTAATTACTTAAGCCATCGTCAGACGTCGCAATTCCGCCGCACAAGTTGCATTTCTAATTAATATTCCCAGCATAACGCAACCCCCACCCCCCACCCCCACCCCGGCCGCCATTATAAGTATTGGTTCTGCCTCCGGCAATGGAATATTATGCTTAACGGTAAAGGGCCCTTACAGTGTTGTGTTTCAGGTCAGCCATTAACATAATTGCCTTTACCCACCAAGTTGGCTTTTCTTTCGCAACCCGGTGCTTTTAAATGTTTAATGTTTCATTGTTGGGAGGAGGAGGAGGAGGAGGAGGCATCAAACTTTTTTTTTTTTTCGTTCTCGCGCCACGTGCCTTTTGCGACGGGATATGGGGTGGGTGCCCTTCCGACGCAAAGCCTTCCTTCTTTGCGCGGCGTTGCGTCGCAAAACACGAACAGAGGAGAAGAAGTGGTTTCGTGTTGTGTTTTGTGTTATGTCGCTAGTTTTTCACAGAGCACACGGCGTGCTGCTCATGGCGGTAGCTCCGTTTGTCAGCGCTACGTACGGGAGCGGCGGGTTGTGTTTCCATTGTCTAAATTACACTCCCCTTGGAAGGCTTGACAAGAAGGGCCCTGGTTAGAGTTACACCCATCTCTGACAGATGTCAGTGTCTTCCAGGAGCACGCAGACAGGCAGGACAGGCAGGGCAGAGATCTGTAACTCTCAAGAGTTACAGATCTACTGTACAGGGGCGGATCTATAGGCATAGGCATGGGGGGGGGATGCCCCCTTAATAAATACCCAGTCTGCCCTACCAAACATGATGGCATACGAAACACCCCAAGATATTTCAGTGCTTGTATTTAAAAGTATTTGAAACACTACTGAAAATGGTATTCATCGCCCGTGAAGCTTCGCAACGGGCGATGAAGCCGCCCCCTTCATACCATTTTCCCCTTCATACCATTTTCGCCTGACCCCCCAATTGTAAAAGGTTACATCCGGACCTGGACAAGGGCCCAAGCTTATACTTTGCCGCGTGGCTGTGCCGCGCATCTAAAATTAGCACGTCGCACCTGCAAGCTCACAGCGCAGTCTATTTTTGGCACCGTGTAATTAAGCACTAGTGAACATGTGTGAAAAAAGAGCAACTACTTATTAGGTCTTTAAACTATGTCGTGTTTTAAAGAAGGTCTTCATAGAGACATTCAATGTGGCTTCAGGTACTGTATGCTTTTCAGGAGCTGTTTTGTGATCTATTCGTAGAAAGCACGGCGCTCTCCAGGGCCGGATTTAGCCAGCCCTACTAGGGTGGGCACTGGGCAACTCCAAAGTTTTTATATGAAGTAGGGGTTTTCAACCCTTTTGACACCAGGGTCCAATATTTATTCAGCATTAATTGAGCCACGGACACCATTTATGACATTTTAGCCCCACAGACCCCAAAACTAAAGATTTGTTTTGCTTTTGTCTGCAATTCCAGGCTGGATTTGGGGGGGGGGGAACAGGCAAACCCACAGGTCAAAATGACCATTAATCTTCTACATTCTCTAGTTGTATAGACTTGGGGCTAATTCACATGATGAATATTTTAACTCTTAAGAGTGTAAAAATGAAACCAAACGGACCCGCAAGGGTCCGTTTGGTTTCATTTTTACGCTCTCAAAGAGTTACATCTGGTTAACCATCTCTCCACCATTTAGCTGGGGACCACCCGGAACTCTCTCAAGGACCACTGGTGTATCCCCGGACCACTGGTTGAAAACCTTTCATTGTGTGGGCATGATGCACATTTGGGTGGACTCTGCCCACCCCTGCCCCGTTCTAGATCCGGCCCTGGCGCTCGCCGGCGCGTCAACTCGTCCCGTTTCCGTCCTGAGCGGTTTGTTTTAGCGCCGGGGCTCGCCCCGGGTTCTGTACCGAACGGCGTGCTGTAGACCCTATCTGCCGCTGTGGAGTGTTTTTCCTGTTTGGCATTCAGAACGGGGCTATGATTAGCATTTTGCATGAATAATCAAGGGGCTTTGTGCTAACAAACACAGCCTGGTTTATATTTAATCTGCTTGGCAATCTAGTTCCCCTTCACGCCGGCGCTTTCAATGAACGCCGGCGGTTGTTATATGGCATGTCGCTTTTATTTGGAGGCAAATTTTGACGAAATTTTCGTTTTGTTTTAGTTGACTAAGGTCTAGATTTTCATCACCGCTAAACCCCTTACCCTTTAACTTCTTTGCCTTTTTAAACTATTAAAAAAAACTTTTCAGTAGTTCAAAAGGCCAGTCTACATGCTCACAATGTGTCAATAGATTGGCACATTGAACTATTCCCAAACGTTTTTGAAATTGGTAAAAAAAAAAAAAAAGGATAAGGGGTTTGGCATAAGGAGTTTAGCATGTAACGGAAATGGAGGCCCAGATCTGCATTCGACCTGGTGATGAGATGTGCACATGCACATGCACATACTCTACGTGGGGGGTAGAAGAAGCAAACAGCGTTGTAAACCAAGGCACATCCACACTCGTCCCTCATGCAGGGACAAAAGGCTTTTCTCCCAGAGCCCAAACTGGATATTTTTTTTAACACCCAGGGGCTCCCTGGAAACAGGAGGAAGTTCTTATATGGTCGCCACACTCTATAGTAAGGAAGATTATCCAAAAAAAAGAAACCAAAAATAATGTTAAAGGGGAACTCCACCCATTTCAACATTTTAATTTAATGTCATTAATATACCTTAGAGATGTTGTGTGGACATGATAAAAAGTTTCCCGTTTCCTAAAAATGGAGGTCTGAAAAAATCATTAACATGGTGAAATGTATGTAATGTATTTCACCATGTTAATGATTTTTCTTTCAGACCGCTTTTTCCTGAGAGGGTACAAATGGAACCAAATGGACCCACTAGGGTCCATTTGGTTCACATTTGTTCCCTCTCAGGAAAATGTGTTTCGTCTCAGGAAATTTTTGAAAATGGGTGGAATTCCCTTTAATTGATTCATAATAATATGAATGAATTAAGTGAAATCACTGAATACACAGTACATTTAAATATCAGATATACAAGCTCACAACACCTTGCAGTGCAACGCATCCTCTTGCCATAATCTTTTTTTATTTTTTTCATTTGCCAACGAAAGTGTCAGTATATTCAGTCTTGGTTTAGTCATAGTAGCTACGTTTCAATTTAGTTCCCCTTCAAGTCGACAAACAATTTTCGTTGTTGTCGACACAACACTGGTTGTATGGGCTGCAGTGAGTGCTGCAGCGTCAGCTCAAGTGCTGTCGCCTCAACAGCTAGAAGGTCCTATGGGTTCAATTCCTGCTCGGGGCACTGTGGGTGTGGGCGGTGTGTCTCCTACTCTGCGTCATCAGTGCCCATTCTGTGAGGAGTTTGCATGTTCTCCCCCTGTGTCCTCTAGGGTATAGGTACCCTCACATGTTCTCCCTGTGTCCCCTATAGGGTAGGTACCCTCACATGTTCTCCCTGTGTCCCCTAGGGTAGGTACCCTCACATGTTCTCCCTGTGTCCCCTAGGGTAGGTACCCTCACATGTTCTCCCTGTGTCCCCTAGGGTAGGTACCCTCACATGTTCTCCCTGTGTCCCCTATAGGGTAGGTACCCTCACATGTTCTCCCTGTGTCCCCTATAGGGTAGGTACCCTCACATGTTCTCCCTGTGTCCCCTATAGGGTAGGTACCCTCACATGTTCTCCCCGTGTCCCCTAGGGTAGGTACCCTCACATGTTCTCCCTGTGTCCCCTATAGGGTAGGTACCCTCACATGTTCTCCCTGTGTCCCCTATAGGGTAGGTACCCTCACATGTTCTCCCCGTGTCCCCTAGGGTAGGTACCCTCACATGTTCTCCCTGTGTCCCCTATAGGGTAGGTACCCTCACATGTTCTCCCTGTGTCCCCTATAGGGTAGGTCCCCTCAAATGTTCTCCCTGTGTCCCTTATAGGGTAGGTACCCTCACATGTTCTCCCCATGTCCCCTATAGTGTCAATATGATTCCCCTAATTCCCCATGTCCCTGATTCCCCATGTCCCCTAATGTGTCAATAGATTGGCACATTGAACTATTCCCAAACGTTTTTTGAAAACGGTAAAAAAAAAAAAAAGGATAAGGGGTTTGGCATAAGGAGTTTAGCATGTAACGGAAATTGAGGCCCAGATCTGCATTCGACCTGGTGACGAGATGTGCACATGTACACACGTGGGGGGTAGAAGAAGCAAACAGCGTTGTAAACCAAGGCACATCCACACTCGTCCCTCATGCAGGGACAAAAGGCTTTTCTCCCAGAGCCCAAACTGGATTTTTTTTTAACACCCAGGGGCTCCCTGGAAACAGGAGGAAGTTCTTATATGGTCGCCACACTCTATAGTAAGGAAGATTATCCAAAAAAAAGAAACCAAAAATAATGTTAAAGGGGAACTCCACCCATTTCAACATTTTAATTTAATGTCATTAATATACCTTAGAGATGTTGTGTGGACATGATAAAAAGTTTCCCGTTTCCTAAAAATGGAGGTCTGAAAAAATCATTAACATGGTGAAATACATCTGACGACATCATCAAGATGTATTTCACCATGTTAATGATTTTTCTTTCAGACCGCTTTTTCCTGAGAGGGTACAAATGGAACCAAATGGACCCGCTAGGGTCCATTTGGTTCACATTTGTTCCCTCTCAGGAAAATGTGTTTCGTCTCAGGAAATTTTTGAAAATGGGTGGAATTCCCCTTTAATTGATTCATAATAATATGAATGAATTAAGTGAAATCACTGAATACACAGTACATTTAAATATCAGATATACAAGCTCACAACACCTTGCAGTGCAACGCATCCTCTTGCCATAATCTTAACTATTTTTTTCATTTGCCAACGAAAGTGTCAGTATATTCAGTCTTGGTTTAGTCATAGTAGCTACGTTTCCATTTACTTCCCCTTCAAGTCGACAAAGAATTTTCGTTTTTGTCGACACAACACTGGTTGTATGGGCTGCAGTGCTGCAGTGTCAGCTCAAGTGCTGTCGCCTCAACAGCTAGAAGGTCCTGTATGGAATTAAAACCATGCCAAAATTAATTTGAACTGTAATTTTGAATCCGTAACTGTAATTGTGCTCCGTGTCTCTGCAAAATAAATCCAGTATTAATTAGTATCTGTAATTTTTTTCTGTATATCTGCAAAATAATCCGTGTCAAATTTTGCATGTGTAGAAAACTATTTGTAAGTTTGTATTTGCTGTTTGTATCACTGCAAAATTTCACAGGTGTAGAAAACAATTTTGCAGTGGTGAGCTTTGTATTTTTTGTATTTGCAGCTTTCAATCACTGCAAAATCCTTTTGTACCTCTGCAAAATAAATATTGTGGTCTGCAACAACGATTGCGGCGACATCTGCTGTTCAAGTACAACACCACACATCTACAGTTTAAAAAAACACAGTTCAAAAAGTTACGAATTTTGGCAGTGTCTTCACTTCACCGCGGAGAACCAATCAGCAGTTGGCTTACTCAGCAGTGCATTATTTTGATTGGTTGGCCAAAGGAAGCAGTCTCGCCAATCCCAGTCATTCATAATACATGAATATGAGATCCCATTGTTGGGAAGTACAGAGGTCTAATGGCGGCTGTTCTATAGCCCAGCACAGCTTTAGTGATCTTAAATCCCTTTATTTTAGATCGTTTTGTGTAATAGTAATGCATAAACATTGCAGAGACTTTAGACGTTTCTGTACAATGGTTTAAAACTGCACGAGGGTATGCTTAAAGTATCTTATTTAAACAGGGACAAACTCTGACTGCAGTTTCTGCCCCTCAATGTCGCCCCTGCACCCTCTGACAGCTGTGTGATTGCTGTGCTAGCACACAGCATTAGCATAACTATAGCAGTTCTGACAACAGCTATGTGATTGCTGTGCTAGCACAGCATTAGCATAACCAGCAGTTGTGACAACAAAAGAAGAACATTTGAGGAAAACTCCACTATTTATATACTATCGTTTTGACAGATACCATTAGTCTGTTGGCTTGTGTATAATCTAAATATCAGATAAACGTGCATTAGCGACAATGTAACCAGTGTTATTTTAGCAATTCTATTAAAGCTAACAAATATAAGACTTCCGGTGCTGATCACTTCAAAATAAGACAATTCACTGGAAGACGGCTCGGTTGCCATGTAGTGCCATGTAGTTGAGAGAACAACAAGCAAACTGGTCTATTCAAATGACTGTTGCAGCTATAGTCAGTGTTGTAGTGGTACTTTAAGAAGTGAGGGGACGCCTCTTAAAGGAAAATTCCACCCATTTTACGATTTTTTCTGAGAGTGCACAAATGTGTTCCATTTGTGCACTCTCAGAAAAAAAGGAAACTCATTAACATGGTGAAACACATCTTGATGATGTCATTAAGATGTATTTCACAATGCTAATGATTTTTTGAATGAAACCGTTTACGAATTACGAATTACTATAGCCAGGGGTGTAGTGGAGGGGGGGCGCGGGGGGACAGCGTCCCCCCACTTCTCTAAAATATTTTTGGGGCAAAAGGAAAAAAAATCATTAGCATTGTGAAATACATCTTAATGACATCATCAAGATGTGTTTCACCATGTTTAATGAGTTTCCTTTTTTCTGAGAGTGCACAAATGGAACACATTTGTGCACTCTCAGAAATAATCGTAAAATGGGTGGAATTTTCCTTTAAGAGGCGTCCCCCCACTTCTTAAAGTACCACTACAACACTGACTATAGCTGCAACAGTCATTTGAATAGACAGTTTGCTTGTTGTTCTCTCAACTACATGGCACTACATGGCAACCGAGCCGTCTTCCAGTGAATTGTCTTATTTTGAAGTGATCAGCATCGGAAGTCTTATATTTGTTAGCTTTAATAGAATTGCTAAAATAACACTGGTTACATTGTCGCTAATGCACGTTTATCTGATATTTAGATTATACACAAGCCAACAGACTAATGGTATCTGTCAAAATGATAGTATATAAATAGTGGAGTTTTCCTCAAATGTTCTTCTTTTGTTGTCACAACTGCTGGTTATGCTAATGCTGTGCTAGCACAGCAATCACATAGCTGTTGTCAGAACTGCTATAGTTATGCTAATGCTGTGTGCTAGCACAGCAATCACACAGCAATCAGAGGGTGGAGGGGCGACATTGAGGGGCAGAAACTGCAGTCAGAGTTTGTCCCTGTTTAAATAAGATACTTTAAGCATACCCTCGTGCAGTTTTTAAACCATTGTACAGAAACGTCTAAAGTCTCTGCAATGTTTATGCATTACTATTACACAAAACGATCTAAAATAAAGGGATTTAAGATCACTAAAGCTGTGCTGGGCTATAGAACAGCCGCCATTAGACCTCTGTACTTCCCAACAATGGGATCTCATATTCATGTATTATGAATGACTGGGATTGGCGAGACTGCTTCCTTTGGCCAACCAATCAAAATGGTGCACTGCTGAGTAAGCCAACTGCTGATTGGTTCTCCGCGGTGAAGTGAAGACACTGCCAAAATTCGTAACTTTTTGAACTGTGTTTTTTTAAACTGTAGATGTGTGGTGTTGTACTTGAACAGCAGATGTCGCCGCAATCGTTGTTGTGCAGACCACAATATTTATTTTGCAGAGGTACAAAAGGATTTTGCAGTGATTGAAAGCTGCAAATACAAAAAATACAAAGCTCACCACTGCAAAATTGTTTTCTACACCTGTGAAATTTTGCAGTGATACAAACAGCAAATACAAACTTACAAATAGTTTTCTACACATGCAAAATTTGACACGGATTATTTTGCAGATATACAGAAAAAAATTACAGATACTAATTAATACTGGATTTATTTTGCAGAGACACGGAGCACAATTACAGTTACGGATTCAAAATTACAGTTCAAATTAATTTTGGCATGGTTTTAATTCCATAGTCCTGGGTTCAATTCCTGCTCGGGGCGCTGTGGGTGTGGGCGGTGTGTCTCCTATTCTGCGTCATCAGTGCCCACTCTGTGAAGAGTTTGCATGTTCTCCCTGTGTCCCCTAGGGTAGGTACCCTCACATGTTCTCCCTGTGTCCCCTATAGGGTAGGTACCCTCACATGTTCTCCCTGTGTCCCCTAGGGTAGGTACCCTCACATGTTCTCCCCGTGTCCCCTAGGGTAGGTACCCTCACATGTTCTCCCCGTGTCCCCTATAGGGTAGGTACCCTCACATGTTCTCCCTGTGTCCCCTATAGGGTAGGTACCCTCACATGTTCTCCCTGTGTCCCCTATAGGGTAGGTACCCTCACATGTTCTCCCCGTGTCCCCTATAGGGTAGGTACCCTCACATGTTCTCCCTGTGTCCCCTATAGGGTAGGTACCCTCACATGTTCTCCCCGTGTCCCCTAGGGTAGGTCCCCTCAAATGTTCTCCCTGTGTCCCTTATAGGGTAGGTACCCTCACATGTTCTCCCTGTGTCCCCTAGGGTAGTTACCCTCACATGTTCTCCCTGTGTCCCCTAGGGTAGTTACCCTCAAATGTTCTCCCCCTCTCCCCTAGGGTAGGTACCCTCACATGTTCTCCCTGTGTCCCCTATAGGGTAGGTACCCCCACAAAAACATGCAGTAATCCTGGCCTTTAGCCAGGTCTGGCCTCTCCCTGGCCCTTGATGCATGATGGAGGAACTGGTTGCAATAACATATATACGTCCAACCGGGGAAACTCCCCCCAAATAGAAGGCAGCTCGGACTCCTCATGCATTGAAGGAGGCATGAGGCCAGTCTGCTGCAGTCTCAGTCCCAGGTTGGCGGAGGGTGTGTTGTAGAGCCTGGAATCACATTATGGGTGATTCCGAGGGATAAAGATTTTAGAAGGTGCTTATGTGAAAGGCTTGAGGCTGTAGCAAGCCAAATACTCATGCCAGGGGTGGATGTAACATTTCCCAATTGGGGGGGCAGGAGAAAATGGTACGGGGGCAGCTTCATCGCCCGCGTCGCTTCTTGCCACAGGCGATGAAGTCGCACCCCTACCATTTTTGGTTACAGGACTTTTATTAGGCAATTAAGCATCAATAATAACATCAGTTGTTGTTGAAGTTGCAACAGACACGCAGCATGCATAAAGCTAAAGGTCTGACTCAGAGAGTTTTCTGTTTTCAATGATGAAATGCTGTTGGTTTAGTGGTGCCACAGCTGTAGTTAGTTACTAGCAGTAGTAGTGATTTCAAATCATTTGGAAAATAAAAGGGCACTTTAATTTGAAATTTCTTGGGTTGTTTTGCATGCCATCGTGTTTGATGCGGCAGACTGGGCATTTAGGGGGGCATTTTCCCCCCATGCCCATGCCTAGATCCACCCCTGACTCATGCACGTGTACAGTATGTGTGTGTGCGGGTGGCGCTAACATGGTCTTCCGTGGGTGGGAGTACACAACACACTGTATGGGATTTCCTCGCGGCTTTGATCGTCGACGTGATGAATGGAAGCTTTCTTGTTGGCGCCCGCGGGGGAGATGTGCTGTAATTCCATTTCAGTCATTCAAGATTTTGTTTGTAGGCTAAACTGTATCGCCTCCAAATGCACAATCTGGGCCTCGTCGTCCCCATTATGCAATCGGACTGTTTTTCAGTTAAACTAAACGTGGGGCTTGTCAGCAGCATGTCAAGTAAAAAAAAAAAAGCGAGACTCCTTGGTTTATTTATTAGCCTTTTTTTGCTCAGAGACATGGCTGAAATATTAAAACGCGTGCAGTCAAATATGGCCTGTGCAAAGGCATGCAGCTTTGCTTCTCGCGTATACGTATACTGATCAGTAGTTTAAAACTTCTCCCTTTTGCTAGCCTTTTAAAGGTAGGGGAAGTGATTTCACTTTTGTCAGATATCACCCAAAAAATATTTTTTTCTGTTAAAATGCTCTATTATAAGGTGTGGAAACCACATATGGAGTTTCCCCCTCCCCCACGTTAGCAGAGGAGCTAATAAAAGTTCGCCAGGTCACCACAATTCTCCTCCAATCAGGAGAGAGCAGCAGGTTCACATAGTGTAGCTACTTTTGGGGGCCCCTAGTGCACCAGGCTGGTACTACACCATGAATTTCAAATCACTTCCCCTACCTTTAAGCATTCGCTAGCATTAGCTGTAGCTATTGAAAGCATTAGCTATAGCTACTGAAAGGAGTAGCTATTGAAAAAATCAGATCTACAACATCTTTGAATATTCTGTTCTTTCAGAGCAGAATGTTATTAACTCAAATCTTTGCTACAGGGAGGTCCGTGCAGGGGTTACACCATATTTTCAGATAGGGGTCCTCTGCAGCCAAACGCATGATAATTCTGGGGTGGGGGTCCTTGACATGAAATGTTATTAGCATCGCTGACACAGAAACAGACTTTGTGAGTCGCATGCATGTTGATCTGTTGTTTCCAAAAAAGAATCTTGGACGTTCTTGCAAAAAACCAACAACACTGACACTTTAAAGGAGAATTCCACACCAAAACACATTGGGCATCCATCTACCTTGATGGATGTGACATCATATGCTGTATATTGCACTTGATTTTTGTCATAGATGCCCTCTGTTCTACATTTCACCCCTGAGGTTCCCCTCCTTTCCAACAGTTTGCATTGCCGCAGGTTGTCTTGATTCTAACGCAGGTATTTTTGTAGCTCCAACTTGTTTTTTCCCCTCACATATCATATTTTAATAGTTTACTGATACTTGCACATGCGTTTCTCGTCCCTCTGTGGCAGACTTTACTTGCAATCCCAGAGGTAATCTATTCCTCCTCCCCTCCCTTCTGCCACTTTCCTCTCCAATCACTCAGGTTGAAACTCCATTCACACGTGTGCCACCTGAGTTTTTTTTTTTACATCTTGTAGTGTATGGTTTGATGACAAAAATCAATGGCATTATGGATCATGTCACAGCGATCAAGGTAGATGGATGCCCAATGTGTTTTTGTGTGGAATTCTCCTTTAAGACATTCTGAACAGGTACGCCTTTAGGTGTATTGGCTATTGAAAAATATCAGACCTACAAGCTCATAGCGCGCCACCGAGTGGCGCGCTATGAGCTTGTAGGTCTGATATTTTTGAAATATCGTGAACATTTTACAGGGGCGAAAATGTTAGTTCCAGGAACTAAATTTTAGTTCCAGGGACATTTTTGTTTCAGTTTGAGGGACAACATTTTAGTTTTAGAGACAAAACCTTAGTTCCAGATACAATATTTTAGTTCCGGGGACAATATTTTAGTCCTCCATTCAGGACCTATATTTGGCATCAGTACATTGTGTGGTGATGATACAAAAGTTCCCCCAATTCTGCATTTCCTAAAAATGGAAGTCTGAAAAAAACATTAACATGGTGAAATACATCTGATGACATCATCAAGATGTATTTCACCATGTTAATGATTTCAGACCCCTTTTTCTTGAGAGGGTACAAATGGAACCAAATGGACCCGCTATAGGGTCCATTTGGTTCACATTTGTATCCTCTCAGGAAAATGTTGAAAATGGGTGGAATTCCCCTTTAACAACACAACCCTTGACCAAAATATACAGTGTTGTTGATGATGGGGAGTGGGGGGTGGTGGTGGGGGGTTGGTTGGTCCCATGCTGCAGATTCCGCTGCTGCACCAAGAAGGAGCCTTCTTGAATTTGCTGAGAGCGACATTTTGTGAGCTATATCTGCTGCCACACGGTGACGGCCATGACGGCTGTACGCGGGCGGAGAGGACCTTGGAGTGAGGCTGGAAGACGCCTCGGCATTAGGCTTGTCACAAGGAAGAGTTATTTGGGGGGGGGGGAAATGCAGTGGAAGGTAACACATGCAGGCTCAGTGGCGTTTCTAAGCAATTTGGAGCCACAGGCAAGATTTTCACTGGAGCCCCAAGGGAAAATCTCCTGTGACGTCATACCTATGACAGGCACAGTAAAATGGCACTTAAATGGCACTAAACTAAACTTAATCGTATAGATGTTTTAAATGTTCAATTCTAGTTATAGAGGACAAGTATAATGTATTTATCCATATGAGGCTTATTAGCCTGGGATCCTTTTAAAGCATGTCTAATGGCCACCCCGGTGCCCCCACTCACCCTCCCCTCATGGCACCCCAGGCAACTGCCTAGTCCTCCTGATGGCAAAAACTCCCCTGCACAGGCTGATAGTGAGTATATAACACCACAGGGAGCTGTCTGTGGTGCTGAAGTGTTTCTATATAACATAGAACAGCACAGGGAGCTGTCTGTGGTGCTGAAATGTTTCTATAGAACATAGAACAGCACAGGGAGCTGTCTGCGGTGCTGAAGTGTTTATATAGAAAAGCACAGGGAGCTGTCTGTGGTGCTGAAATGTTTCTATAGGCTATGTTGGTGGAATAGTAACATTTGCTTAAAGGGGCATTTCACTTACACTGGCAGCCAATTCTAGCCTGTATCAGATCTTGTGTCACTTTGAGATGGTAATCTTGATTGGTCTAACTGGTCATGTGACTCATTTAAACGAATCAGATTCCACGTTCGATGCGGCTCAGATCCGAATCGGACTGGATTGTGGCTGCCAGCATAAAGAAGGCCTCAGACACTCCCACTCAAGACACTCTATAGCCAGGCTCATTCATTCCAATGTAAATATTACACTCTAAATACTGTTCATTTTTTTGGTACTGGACCTTTAAATCTCTCTTTTAAAAAAAAGAAAGAAAACAAAAAATGGCGGAGAGCTTTGTCTGTCACATGTTATGCTTAGCTGCGATTGGACCCTAGCAGTTTGGAGAAGGGCTTTACTATAGATCAGGGGTTTTCAACAGGTTGTCCGGGGACCACAAGTGGTCCCTGAGAGGATTCCAGGTGGTCCCCATGCAGCTAAATGATGGACAGTTGCCAACCAAATAGACCATGTAGTAAATCTGTAACTCTTGAAAGCGTTAATGAAACCAAATGGACCATTTAGAACCTTTTTATTATGTCCACACAACAACGTTAAGGTATATTAAAAACATAGTAAAATGCATGCATGCGCTGTAACTCTCGACGTCCCAATGTACACTCCAGGGTTTTGCACCGAGCAACGAATCCTGGACCTGATACAAAGTGGTAGATTGGATTGAAAATGATGGGAGAGAGGAAGGGGGAGAGGAGGAGGAGGAAGAAGACGCAGAACGGAGCAATAAAAGCCTGATTTACAATTCGCTGTGCCAACGGAGTCACGCGTGAAAATACATTTGTGCGGCCGCGGCGCTGTTGTTGCAGCATAAGAGGGGGAGAGGGAGAGGGAGAGAGAGGGAGAGAGAGAGAGAGAGGGAGGAGACCAGAGGAAAACGGCAGGAACTCCCCAGTGAAATGGCCGAACCTTCTGGTCGGCGACAGAGAGAAACGGCAGGGAGACGAGAAAGCCTTTGCTATAATGTGTGGCGACGATGGCAGATGTTCTCATCAGCCTAAATCTTTTTGAAGCTGAAAGTGCTCCGCCACCTGCTCGCTCCGTATGCCCTCTCGCAAACAACAACGACGACAACGACGAAACAAAAACCTTTTCATTGAGAATTCTAAACTCCCTGTGACTTGTTGAAATGGACCTTTCCAAGTCCCATAACTCTCTCCCCTTGGAAAGTTGTCCAACCCTTGGTGGTGACACTTTTTCCAGCCAGGGGAGCTCCCCTTCAGATGATGCTATACTGGTTTGTTTGTTTTTTGGAACCAGACCTTCAAAAACTCTTCCGAGTATTTCAACAAGTAAAGTTGTACCTGGAAAAAAAATTGTGAGATCTATTTTTATTTTCTCAACATTTTTTTATCATGTTGGAAAACTATTGGTGAAGAGCCTTACTGAAAGGTCTATTGTCTCCACCGTGCTTTGCACTTTTCTAGTTACAAATATATATTTATTTAATGACAATACAGTCCCCAGGGGTTTTTAGTGTCATTGAGCTCTTAATGTTTTCAGCTACAAATTAGCTCACCCGTTGCTTAAACAAACCATTTGGCCTATGTTTTATGTAGATAAGAGCGCCCCTCGTTTCGCTTCACACGGGTGCCATTTAAAAAATATATACTGTATATATCCTCGGGTGATCTAAATGGGCTATTCTATGATGGCTGCTGCTGCTGGAAATTCGTTGTCTATTTGCTCTCCCGTAGCCTTAATCGGTGTGGCAGCTTTCCCATAACATACAGTACATGTCCTCAATCTCCACTTCCCATTGTCCTTGTTTTGGGCAGTGGTTGGCAAGTTCACTGTGCGTTCGGTTAGATGTGGTCAGTCATGTGTTTTTTGGGGTGCCTTTTTGTCTACTTCTACTTCTATTTCCTGGCCTATTTTGTTCATTTTGTGTGGTCATTTGCCCATTGCAAATGTTTTTCTATTTCTTTTGCTGTTATTTGTATATTTTTAGTGGTATATTAGGGCTATATTTTTTCATTCATCCCTCCCACAGATCCAGGGTTTGGCAGTATGGTATGGCATGGCTCGCCCTTCCTCCTCTGCTCTTTCATTCCATATAAACATAATGGACATTACACATTAAATACGTTTTTTTTTTTTTGGAACCTGACCTTCAAAATATATTCCAATTCCGTCAACAAGGCCTGCTGTATGCAGTGGAAAAATATGTTCATGAAAGAAGGAAAAAAAAAACATTGTTTCATCATATAGGAAAACTATTGGTAGAGAGGTTTGTGCACTTAATAATTTGCCAACTTTCTGGCCTCTTTTCCTATTTTTATTTCTGTTATTTGCCTTTTTTGTGGGGTCATACATCCCTCCCCTATTATGTGCCATAGGTATGGCAGCCGCCATAGCTTGTACACTGTGTAATTTTATAGAGGCATCTAAAAGCAAAAAGTATGTTTCTGAAGCAGACTGTCTGCCATGTCCTGTCTGGCAGCTAAATCCTGTGAGACCTTGAAGACAGAAACTATATCTGCTCAGGGGCGGATCTAGGCATGAGGGGGGGGGGTGCTTATATTTAAAAGTATTTGAAACAATACTACTGCTTTGTTATTTTGACCAATGAAACCAAAGGGACCCCTTACGGGTCCATTATACACTTTCAAGAGTTAAATTATTTTTAAACATCTGGATTACTTAATTTTCAAGAATCAACACAATTAGAAAATGTAAATTTGTTATTTTGACCTAACTTTTTGCCAGTTCATCTCTCCTAAATTGTTGACGAAAATGGCAGGATAAAAGGTTGAAAACCCCTGCTGTATAGATCGAAGCGAAAGCTTCCTGGCGAAACAACTGCTGCCCAATAACCCCCTGTCCTCTCTCTCCTCCCACCTCCGCAGCTGTTCATGGTGGACAACGCGGCCGACGACTGGCGCATCGCCATGACCTACGAGCGCATCTTCTTCATCTGCCTGGAGATCCTGGTGTGCGCCATCCACCCCATCCCGGGCAACTACACCTTCACGTGGACGGCGCGGCTGGCCTTCACCTACACGCCCAGCAAGACGGACGCCGACGTGGACATCATCCTGTCCATCCCCATGTTCCTGCGCCTCTACCTGATCGCGCGCGTCATGCTGCTGCACAGCAAGCTGTTCACGGACGCGTCGTCGCGCAGCATCGGCGCGCTCAACAAGATCAACTTCAACACGCGCTTCGTCATGAAGACGCTCATGACCATCTGCCCCGGCACCGTGCTGCTGGTGTTCACCATCTCGCTGTGGATCATCGCCGCGTGGACCGTCAGGGCGTGCGAGAGGTGACGCGCTTTTACCAGAAAAAAGCCGCCTGCCCGCCGTCTTGATGACGGCGCTCTCTACACCCTACCTGCGTTAGGGCTTCTATTGAGAACGGAGGCGACCAATGGGGGCCGAGTACCTGGGGGGCCGGAAGTAGCCAGAAATGCATTGGACTCGGGCTAACGGCGCGTTCTTTGGTGTTCTACCCGTTATTAGCATAGTTAGCGTTACTTAGCATAATTACCATTACTTAGCATTTATAGCATTATTAACAATATATGGCTATAGCTTTTTTTAGCAGTATTAGCATTACTTAGCCTTATTAGCCTTACTTAGCATTAGCTTTACTTAGCATTACCAGCGTTACTTCCTTAGCATCATTAGCGTCAATTAGCATTATTATTGCTTAGCATTATTAGCATTATTAACCCTACTTATCATTAGCATTACTTAGTATATTAGCATTAGTTAGCATTATTCGCATTACTTACTCGCATTACTTTAGTTATTGAAAAATATCAGACCTACAAGCTCATAGCGTGCCACAGAGCTTGTAGGTCTGATGTTTTTGAAAATGGTGAAAATGTGCCGCAAATCTTTGGAGCTACTTCCGGGGAATCACTGGCTGTTTATAACATGGGAGTCTATGATAGCACTCATAGACCTATGGAGCAACATCGACCCCTCCAGGCGAAACTGTTAAATCGCGCTATTTTAGATTGTTTTGTGGTAACGTCCAAAATAAACGTTAAAGAGGCTTTAGGTGTTACTGTGCGATACTTTAAAACAGTTGGCATGTTGCACACATGCTTAAAATAGCTGTTATTTGCGCCACCCTTGTTGAAAACAATGCGTTTCCAACTCCAGTTTGTCGCTATCTGGGGTTGCAGGAACAGCAGCTAGAGTGCGCAATGTCACCACCCCCTGCAAGGGCGCCAGGAAATAGGTAAGTCTATAGCCAAGCCCCTCCCCCAAACTGCTAGGTCACAGCTAAGCGTAACGTGGGTTAGAAAAAGGGCTGAAGACTATATAGACAGAGTTGCGATATTGACAGGGGCAGAAAACAGCCTGGTCAGTCACGCAGTTCATGCACTGTGCTCACTCGATGCCCATCGACTCCAATGCATTCCGTAACTTCTGGTTGTCCCCATTCGTTGTCCCCATTCTCATGTAGAAGGACTGGCCCCATGAAGTGAATAGAGTCTGCGTCACTCTGTCTCACTCTATGGCTTTGGGTTAGACAAACCTCTCCACCAATAGTGTTCCTCTATGATAAAGCTGTTTTTTTTTTGTAAGAAATGTCACGCACATGTTTTTTTCCAATGCGAAGCCAGCTCGGCCGGTGATTTTTTATTTACTTATTTGTTTGTTATTTTGCAGGGGGAACCGGTAGTTAGAAAGACGAAGAGAGGGCGGAGAACAACACTTCTTTTGTTTTTTTTTCTTCATTCATAATAATGTGTTAAAGCCTTTTGGTGTTCTAAGCATTATGTTGTACTTTAGCTTTGGAATAATAGCTCATATGAGGTTGTAGGTCTGGATAGATACCTTATATCTGCACTCTATAATTAAAATAAAATTAATATAAAAAAACCCTTAAATGTTTCTATTTCTTTCATAAATAGCAAATCTTTCTCTCAACCTGTCGCAAGGTGATGATGTCATACGTCCACATGTGCTCCAGCCCTATGATATTATGGAATGTATATTCTAATAAAAAAACAACATTCTTTCTAAAGTTATAAGCACCAAAGCAATATTTGTAATATTTTTAATGACACATGCATTCCATAGTGCTGGATCACACAGGGACATATGACATCATCGACCTGCGACAGGAGCAGTCCCTATTGAGTGCAAGATTCTCTGTTTTTGAAAGAAATAAATACAGTATATAGGGTCCTTATATTTTTATTTTTTAGTTATAGAATGCAAGTATAGTGTTTTAAGGCACATTTGTCGTATTAGCCCGAGATCCTTTTAAATCTGAAAAATGTGTCACAAATTCTGTCGCAGCGAACAGTTTTAACTCAAATATTTTGCTATTGAGAGGTTCCTGGAACTACATATTTTCGGGTGGCGGTTCACAGACATACAGATGATTTTGCTGATGTTGTCCTTGACATGAATTATTGAGGACCAACTGACGTCAAAACGTGACATTTTTCAGAAACAGGATTTGTTCAAGCATTTCTTAGAAATGAATACTGAAATGAATCATTTTTTGAAACATCTATGGGGTTAAATTAATGGGGGAATTATTTCTGTGACACACTATAGGAACCCAGGCATAGGTACGGACACTGGAATATGTTTCTTCAGGACTAAAGGGCAAGACCACTAATTTTGAGGGGTCTTTGCGTAGTTCCCTATTTACCTTGCCATGATGTCATTTCAAACGTGGACAAGAAATAAAAATAAAAGTAGCAGTGATTAGAAATTGATCAAAACGTGCTCCTCAGTCAGTGACTTACATTGTACACTTAAAAAAGCTGTCTTTTAGTACGTAAAGGAACACAAAGCTGATTCAAACATGGAGCATCACCAAAACTCCTGTGTTTATTTATTTTATTTTTATTATAATGTTTTTTTTTTAATATATTTTTTTTTTTTTTTATATATATATATATATTAACTTCATGTTGATTTTACTATTTGAAGATCTGGATCCACAGACCTGGTCCGGGTTTTATTTTTTAATAAAAAATTGTCAAATCAACAGCAAGTTAACATTTTTATGAAAGAATAAAACCACATGAGTTATGTTGACACTCTATAGTGTCTGAATCAACTTTGTATGTGTTTGTTTACGTACTAAAAGAGTGACTTAGTGTTTTGTGTGCCATGTGAGGGGCGTATTTTAATTTAATGATCAATTTTTAATCACTGGAACACTTTTGTTTATTTATTTTAAATTTTCATTATGGCAAGGTGACGGCACGAAAAAAGTGGTCTTATCCTTTAGGGGCTGTTGTGGCCGTTGGCCTTATACTTTTGTCGCACGCTTGTGTCAAGTACAGGACGAGTTCAGATCTGACACGCAGAGATGCATCGGGAGCTTGTAGATCGGCTATAGGTCTGGTTGAGTGAACATGAGGGGGGCATTAGTCGCGCTCCGCCGACGCATGCACGGATCGACAGAGAGATCTTTAACTCTTTGACAGATTAACCACGACTTTTGGAGTGATTGATTATTCTGTTGTCTGCTTTTCACTCTAAAAGTCGTTTTAGGCTTTCGTTTGCTTAACAAGCTCATTAACTCACTGCACACCACCTCATGAAGTCCTTTAGGTGGTGATTGCACGACAAAACCCAGAAAACATCTCACACACGTTACAAGTATAGTTAAAGGAGAATTCCACACCAACACACATTGGCCATCAATCTACCTTGATTCCTGTGACATGATTCATAATGTCCTTGATTTTTGTCACAGATGTTCCATTTTCTACATTTCACCATGAGGTCAGTTGCAGTTGCAGCCTCTGTTGCTGTTGCCGGCTGACTTTTTAAAAATCATCTAGTGGCCCAATTATCTTGTATTATGTGGCTTGATGTGATGTATGTATAAAAAAAAAATAAGTTTGGAGTTACAGAACCCGCATTAGAATGAAGACAACCTGTGGCCATGCAAACTGCACTGGCGCAACAGCAACAGAGGCTGCAACTGCAACTGACCTCAGGGTGAAATGTAGAAAGTGTGACATCTGTGACAAAAATCAAGGACATTATGTATCATGTCACAGGAATCAAGGTAGATTGGTGGCCAATGTGTTTTGGTGTGGAATTGTCCTTTAATAAATGATACATGATATAACGTTAAATGTATTTATTGTTGAAGAAACAGAGGATTTTCTAAATTATTTTGTTACTATTGAGCAATGTGAGCCTAATGGGAGCGAGCCTAGCCTTTCCGCTAATCTGTCAAAGAGTTAAGCTCACGTTTGTTGCTTAACGAAGAAGACGACGAAGTCATATAAGAGACCTTTCACACTTCGCGAAGAGAGAAAAGGTGTCACTCCAATTCCGCTGACGGCAGGTGTTTTGACTTCTGAATTAATCATGACTGGATGTAGCTAGGAGGTTGGTGGGTGGATGGGTTGGCTGGCTTGATTTCTCCCCCCATGACGTGCCTCTCTATAGGCTGTTTTGCTGATGCATTTTTCATTACAGATATCACGACAGCCAGGACATAACCAGCAACTTTCTAGGAGCCATGTGGTTGATCTCGATCACTTTTCTAACCATCGGCTACGGGGACATGGTCCCCAACACGTACTGTGGAAAAGGAGTCTGCCTCCTGACCGGCATTATGGTGAGAAGACCCGACGCAGTAGGTCTGGGTGATGGTGATGGTGGTGGTGATACGCTTCGGTTTTAGAGGGTTCATAATGCGTCTGTGAGCTCTGAGAGCTCTGCTTATAGCGGCCCTTTTTTATATGAGTTTATATGATGAGGCCCATCTGCGATTCAGAAGGTCACCAGTTTAAAGGGATAGTTTTGATTTTTTTTTTTTAAGTTAAAGGACCACTTCACCACTTTATGTATCTTCATATAATAGGTCCTCACTAATGTACATGATAAAATACCACTTTTTTTTCTACTCAGTCTGTGTCTCACAGGAGGGCTGTGGGCAATTCAGAAACTTCTTCCAATGACATCATCATTCTGCAGATTTTTTTTGAAAAGAAAATATATATATATGTATATCAGGAGATATACGGATGTAACATTTCCCAATTGGGGGGGCAGGAGAAAATGGAATGGGGGGGGCGGCTTCATCGCCCGTGACGCGAAGGTACACTGGCGATTCTGTTACTGGACTTTTATTAGGCAAGCATCAATAATAACATCAGTTGCTGTTGAAGTTGCAACAGACACGCAGCATGCATAAAGCTAAAGATCTGACTCAGAGAGTTTTGTTTTCAATGATGAAATGCTGTTGGTAATTAATTAGTGAGTAGCAGTAGTAGGGTTTCAAATTATAGAAAATTATAAGGACTTTAATTGGAAATGTATTTGAAATTTGGGTTGTTTGCATGCCATTGTGTTTGGTGGGGCAGTCTGGGCATTTAGGGGGGCATTGCCCCCTCCTCCATGCCCATGCCTAGGTCCGCCCCTGCTACTCACAGACAGTCACGGGTAGGAATGAATTGGCAAGATAATACACAAATTGAGACAAAGCAAGTTCGCGATTGATCATTCCAAGTGATGATTCCACCGGGCTCTTTTATTTCTGCTTATCGTAACTCCCCAGCCAAATCTTCTGCCCAAATAGCTTCTGACAAACAAATAAAACGCAAAACAACACAGTATGAATGGAAATGTTTAGAGTTGTTGTCATTTTTCCAGGGTGCTGGCTGCACGGCCTTGGTGGTGGCTGTGGTGGCAAAGAAACTGGAATTAACCAAAGCTGAAAAACACGTCCACAATTTTATGATGGACACCCAGCTAACAAAAAGAGTAAGTGAGATCCATCCGTCTCGCCGACTTCATAACGTCACAGGCGTTGCTTCGTGATGAGTTAACATACTTGAATTAAAATGTAAAAAAAAGAAAAACACAGTTGCACGGTGGCACAGTGGTAGTGCTGTTGCCTCACAGCTAGTAGGGTCTGCGTTCGATTCCCGCTAGGGACACTCGCTCCATGTCATCAATGCCTATATCCGATACTCATAGAGTTTGCATGTTCTCCCCGTGTCCCCTAGGGTAGGTCCCCTCACATGTTCTCCCCGTGTCCCCTAGGGTAGGTCCCCTCACATGTTCTCCCCGTGTCCCCTAGGATAGGTCCCCTCACATGTTCTCCCCGTGTCCCCTAGGGTAGGTACCCTCACATGTTCTCCCCGTGTCCCCTAGGGTAGGTACCCTCACATGTTTTCCCTTTGTCCCCTAGGGTAGGTACCGTCACATGTTCTCCCTGTGTCCCCTAGGGTAGGTACCCTCACATGTTCTCCCCGTGTCCCCTAGGGTAGATACCCTCACATGTTCTCCCCGTGTCCCCTAGGGTAGATACCCTCACAAAAACATGCAGTAATCCGGGTCTCTAGACTACCTCCTCCTGGCCAGCCGGGGCGCCTGATGGTGGGGACAGGAACTGGTTGGAATAACGTGTTCCTTCCAAGCCCTACGTCCAACCAGGGAAATTCTCCCCTGTCAGGTGAAAAGAAGGCAGCTTGGACTCCTCATGCATTGAAGGAACCCTCCCCAGGTTGAAGGAGGGTGTGTAGAGAGCCCAGAAGTTAGATAATTGGCACTGGGTGGTAAAAAGGGTTACAAAATCATGGGTTAAAAAAAAACTAAATACAAATAAGTAAAAGTAAAAAAAAAAAAAAAAAAAGTTAATATATATTTTATTTGATTGTTTGTTTATTTTGGCATACTTGAAATAAGAATGCCAGGTTGACAGTCATTTTGTTGTTGTGTTTTTTCCCCCTCCTCGGTGGTTTTAGGTGAAAAACACAGCTGCGAATGTTCTCAGGGAGACTTGGCTCATCTACAAGAACACCAAACTAGTGAGGAAAATGGACCACGCCAGAGTCAGGAAACACCAGAGGAAATTCCTCCAGGCCATTCACCAGTAGGTACCACCGTCTCCAGGTACCATGGCGGTAAACATACCGGTGTATATATAGGCTTACAATGGGCTCCGTGCACACAGAACAGCTCTTCCTTCTTCCAGTTATTACCACTCTCCTTCACAGGTGTTAGCAATGATGCTAATTACGGCTCTGTTGCCTTCAGAGCACAGTAGGTTCTCTGACTTTTTTGAGTGGTGCAATAACCACTCCAAGGCTTGGCTTTGTTCCTATGTACTGTACACACGTATCCACATGTGTACACCTCTCACTATGTTGAGAGAACCGGACTACACACACAGCACCACTCAGTGCACACCAAAGGGGGCGCTGTTTCATCGATACAGAGTACACACAGTTCATACCTAAAGGTGTGATTTAAAAAAAAAATCAAGGAATCCCATAACTCTGAGAGTTAATCCAGAATGACACAAAAGAAAAAACAATAGCAATGCATCATATACAGTATACATATACTGTAATTGGTTGAATTTACACTTTAAGCACTAAACATGGTATTATATTTGGCACACACTCAAAAACATGCTAATACATGACGCAGTATACATACAAAGTAGTTGATGTGTGTCCAACATGAGCTTAGAACATAACAGCACGACCTCCTATATAGGTAACTGCATTATAAGTCTAAATCTAAAATACCCATGGTGGTACTGCAAGTGCTATGGGCTGCGCTGGACTCTGAAGAGGTGTGTTTTCAGACGGTCCTGACTGCAGTGTTGAAGGGCATTTCATAGTTTTGGGTTCAGGAGAGAAACGAGTTTGAGGCGAGTTGCCAAGGCGTGTTTTTAGCAGGTGTACTACCAGCTTCCCATTGGCTCCGGTGAGCAACCATTTGACTCTGTTAGGTGGAGCAGAGCCCTCGTTAGTGTCATTGGCAACACCTGTTAGGTGGAGCAGAGCCCTCATTAGTGTAATTGGCAGCACCTGTCTGTGAAGGAAATACTGCTTTGAAGGGAAAAAAAGGTGTGTGCGTGCCTGTGCGTATGGCCTGCTCCAACCTTTTGTCCAGCAGAAAGAAATTCCTTTGGCAAACCAGGGGAGCACAGAAACCTGAAATCTGAATTGTTTGACACCTGTAGCAAAACAGACATTGTATGTGTTCTTGTTGTTATTCACATGCCTCTTTCACCTGACTGTTTTACTTTATAATATTAATGAGTATAACGTACAGGTAGTTACGGCCGGCAGCAGACATGGAGGTTATTCTTCAAGGGTAAACGATGTGGGGAAAGATTTAGTGCATTTACAAGCATTTTCTTGGGATTATCTATCTATCTATCTATCTATCTATCTATCTATCTATCTATCTATCTATCTATCTATCTATCTATCTATCTATCTATCTGTCTATCTGTCTATCTGTCTATCTATCTATCTATCTATCTATCTTGCATCCTGTCAGGTTGTTGGTGATTACCTGTCCTTGTGCACTTTAGCCGTGGGTCAGATATCAGGCTGACACATCTTGCCATTCCCATTTTCTGTGGGTTGCTCAGACATATGCCTGTCAGCCAGGCTCTTAGCGGTTCCCCCCGGGGACCTCCCTGATGTCTAATTCATGCTCCGTTCGCACACAATGGCATCGCCATTGTGCGTGAATGCGGCGTGAACTTGTATAGGTGGGATGACTCCTGCCGCGACAAACAGGCTCGGAAGTTACTCAACATTTCCACGTCTTCGTTTTTGGTCTGTTTTTTCCCCCTTTTTTCCGTAGTATGAGCTATACCTTCAATTCAACCTTGTTTCCGTAGGTTGCAACGAAGGTGCTTAACCATAGGCGATTTTAGGCTCTCCCAGCAAGGAGGGGGGCACTTTTTTTTTTTTAGATCTGTAACCCTTGAGAGCGTAAAATGAAACCAAATGAACCCTCATGGGTCCATTTGGTTTCATGTTATGCTCCGAAGAGTTAAGTTACATGTAAACATCTGAATTACAGCATTTTCAAGAATCGACACAATCAGAAAATGTAGAAGAATTGTTATTTTTGACGGATGTTTTGCCAGTTCTCTTTCCTAATTGTGGACAAAAACTTGTCCTTGGTTGCACAGGCAGAATAAATAGTGGGCCCTCGTATGAAAATGAAAATAAGCAACTACGCTAGGCACTATGTGATTTAGGCCTATTTTCACGCTTTGAAACATTAAAGTACTCATTACACAGTATAAATGTAATGAAAAATATACATTTGTATGAATGATGTTACAACTGAGAACTTTTTTACCACCAGGGGTGCAAGTGCTCCCCTGGCACCCTCCTAAAATCGGCAATATGCTCAACGCGAAAAGAAGAATCTAAAAAAAGAAAACATAGGCTTACACTACGATCATGGCTGGTTATTACACATTTGGGGAGATTGGTTTCGAGCAACAATTCTCCCTGTGTATTTGGTTCCTTGTTTTCTTGCTTTTCTTTGTGCGAATTTATGTACGTAACTGGGTCTGTGTGGTTTTCCGTTGTGCAACTTTGATTTTTACTCATGTATCTTTGTGAATGTGCATTGTGTGTTTGTCAAAAGACAAAAGTTCAATTTTATGGAAGAGAATACCGCTGCTGCAACCCCCATCCAAGCCATTAAAACGGCTTTTTTTTTTTTGTTATGGTCGCTGTGTCAAGTTATTATTATGTCTTTTAGCGCTGTATTTGGGCTATCCGTGGTGCGGGTAATGAAACATCTCATGTCCACCCCTGTTCTTCAGAACAACCTAATAAATAGAATATCCCTTGAGGCTAAAGCCAAATCTACAAAAGAAGCAGCTTCAGTGGTTTAGAAAAACATGTACAGTCTCCGCTGTGTGCCCAGGGGGAAATGCTTTGCCAAGTCTTTTCCGATATCCTCTCATTTTGTACCGTATCGTTTTGATTGGGAAGGTCTGTGCATGAGCAGCAAGTGTGCGTAAATGGAATTCTAATGACTTGTAGAGGCAGGCTAATTCATTTGTCGAAAATGCTGTGTTTCTAGCCAAATAATGTGCTATGTCATGTGCTAATGTTTTATTTAGGTTGAAAAGTATGTTTATTTTTTATGGTTGTTCAAAGCCTTTTTAGGACCCAAAGGCTTCAAAGAACATCATAGCTTAAAGTTTTGGCGAAGGAAAAACTGTAAAAAAAAAAAAAAAAACTGTAGACTGTGTTTTTTGATAGTCCCTGTACACTCTCTGGGTGTAAATGAATGGTTGAAAATTGTATTAA
This sequence comes from Benthosema pterotum, assembly GCA_039105355.1. NCBI lineage: Eukaryota > Metazoa > Chordata > Actinopteri > Myctophiformes > Myctophidae > Benthosema > Benthosema pterotum. The sequence goes on from CM076985.1 coordinate 9,950,544, forward strand.
CAGAAATGAGAGTTACAGTATAATCAAGTACACACTGGGGAATTACAGTACGATTCAAGTACAACTACAGCAAATCTAAAAAACTGATTGGACACACTAGTTAAGAATACACTTGTTTAGAATAGTGGCCAACTAGGTAGGTAAAAATGGAAAAGATAAATGTACAAAGAGGAGAGAGGGGATGGGTGGGGGAAAGGAAGTGTACATAACAGACTAGTAAACAAGTGAAAACGAATTGACCGTCGGAGAGTTCACTGGCAATTAGTTGTGAGGCGACTGTAAAAGTCAATTCACTGATCACCTCGATCGAAAGCTTGATCAGCGTCAGTGTTACCAAAGATGTGTGATCTGAAGTCTGCTGCAGTCTGGACTAGGACTGGCACTGGATCAAAACCTTTGTCAAACCATGCACTAAGTGTGGTTGAATCTCTGCAGCTCTCTTTGGGGTGGTACATACTCTATGTACGCGTTACGAAGGACAGTTGTCTGCTCTGTGGATTTTCTTTGAAGCCTTCTACAAGATAAAAAGGTAAAAAAGGAGATCTGCTGCACGAGATATTTCTTGAAGAATCTTTAAAATGTTTGCAAATGTCAGCCGAGATTGACATGCCCCCAAAAACAGGCACGGCAGGTTGAAAGCGATTTAAGCAAAACCTCTTGCGAGCTTGTGGATTGGCCAAATTTAAGTTGATCAGTTTTAGATTGTGCCTGAATTCTGAGGAGTAGAACGTAGAGATGGGCATTGGCGTGAGAGGCATCTGTTTGTGAATCCAGTCCCGCCGGTTTGATTCTTTTGAACGTTATTGCCACGTGTTGCGAGAAGACGGCGGAGCGTTGAGGGTTGCAGCAGCCACAGACCATAAAGGGACACTTCACCTTTTTTGCAAAAGGAATATTTATGTTAATGGCGTTTTAGAAGATTTAGACCACTTTCCTGGGGGGGGGTCTTTATGTGTGTAATATGTGGTTTTAGATATTTTAGATTTTAGCATTGAGCCCAGAGTCTCTATATGATGTCATAGATACTGAGCTTTTGGACTCCCTTCCTGGACTACATTTCCCACAATGCTTTGGCTCCTCCACTGTTCCTCCCTGTACGAACAGGGACATACAGTACAGGTCCATTAGAACGGCGCACTACTGCAGCTGTCAGTGCATTCCCTATATGATGAGCATGATGAAATCCATTGTAATCTTATTTCACTATTTTACTACTTGGGGCTTTAGCGATTTGTTTTGAGTTCTAAAGAAATCAAAAAGTTTAAAGGTAATAGAGGCAACTTTTTAGCCAAAAATCAAAATAGGTATATAGCTATATATTTTTTTTGCTTTCCCCCCCTCTACGTTGCTTCTACTTTGATGCTGCAGCTCTTTCACTGCAGACAGACACTTGTTTCGTCCTGCAGATGGTCCAGAACTTTGTTGAAAGAAAGGTGGTGCTAATTTGTGAGGGGGGGGGGGGGGGTGTTTGGGGTGAGGCAGCATGTGGCAGCAGGTGTGGCAAAAACTCTTACCGGAAGTTTGAAAAAAGACATGGCTGTGGATGGGAGCCCACTGGCTTGTAATCAAACATTATTTATGAATGAATTACGATCCCGTAATATAATCGTTTCAGTGAATATAAAGGAAGGCACTATGGCAGGTTGTTTTCTATTCACTTACTTTTTTCAATATGCCAAGTTATATTGAGTAAACAATGTGGCAGGTATAGTTTCTGTTTGCTAGACAGGAATGTTGAATGTTACGACATTGATGGGTCAGAAAACCGAGCTTTCGGAGGGCTGTTGTAACCTCAAATAGGGACAAAAGAGGGACAGTTGTAAAATTGTGTACACATATACGTACAAATGTGAACCAAATGAACCTTTTGGGGTTCATTTCCTACGCTCTCAGTAAGAAAAATAAGGTCCTGTGAGCCGAGTGCCCATGACATCAGAGACACTGGGCTCACTGCTAAAACCAATATCCATACCCAGGAAAATGTTCCAAATCTTCCAAATGTCACTAACATGTTTCCCCCTAACAGAATATTGCCACCTGGATATGTGTCTACCTGATGTTGTTAATAATTCATCTGTCTACCTTATGTTTCCTTTTTTTCCTGTTTGTGTCGACACAATGCAAATAGAGCTCGAAAGTAAGTCTATTCGCCTCACGTGTTTACTAGCTGCAGAGCTGTTGTGTGTGCATGCTAACCAGAAGCTTGTCCTTGAAATCAACGACATCCGATGTGACTAAAAAAACTTCCACCCCCTCTCAGTCGATAAGTGAAATTCATGGCTCATGCGGTGTTGCTTTGGGGCTCGCTAATATAAAGGCTGCATTTCACGCAACGTGCCGCCGTCAGTTCCTCAAGAATCTTACCCCCGTGTTACAGCAGTCACGTCAGTGCCAGTTTGACTCGATAAAGCTGGCTTTCTTGAACAAACACTTTCTAACAACCTTGTAAACAACGTACAAACCAGTTACTAAGATGCAACACTGCAAACAGGGCCGGATCTATAGGGGGGCAGGGGTGGGCAGATCCCACCCAAACGTGCATCCTGTATGCCCACCCAATGAAAGGGAATATCAGTGGTTTTCAACCAGTGGTTCAGAGACCACTAGTGGTCCTTGTGAGAGTCCCAGGTGGTCCCCAGGCTAAATGGTGGAAAGTTGGTTAACCAGATGTAACTCTTTAAGTGGAAAAATTAAACCAAATGTCAGTTTCTTTTTTAAACTCTCAAGAGTTAAAATATTCATCATGTGAATTATCCTAAGTCTACACGACTAGAGAATGTAGAAGATTAATGGTCATTTTGATCTGTATGTTTGACTGTTTTGTTTCCCAAATCCAGCCTGGAATTGTGGACAAAAGCAAAACAAAAAAAATCTTTAGTTTTGGTCTCTCTGGGGGCTAAAATGTCATCAAATGGTGGTCTGTGGCTCAAATGTTGAATAATTAGTGGGCCCTGGTATGAAAAAGATTGAAAACCACTGCTTCATATGAAAAACATTGAAAAAAAAAAGTTGCCCACCCTGCCATTCTTCCAGCCCACCCTAGTAGGGCTGGCTAATTCCGGCCCTGACTGCAAAAATGCAAATGTAACAAAAACGATGACTAAATCAATAACACACAAAAAAAAACACTGTTGAAACACTATTGGTGCTCCTGTGCGTGAATTTCAATTATCTGTGATGGAGGGTGTTTTTCATTCATTGTTGCATGAATGTGATGAAAAACTTGATCTTTAATTAAAAGAAAAAACACTAATTAAACTCCAAAACAAATGTGCTTTCACATTACCGAATGATGACGCCTAAGAGCTTGCTAACCTGACCTGCTACAGTATAACGGGTACATTAGCCAGGGAGCCACAGGCCCAAAAGAAATAGAAATTAACCTGTGATGTGAAATGACAAACTTTTTGTTTTTTGGGTTAAGGTCCACAGAAACTGTTCATGCAACATTTCTCAGCCCGAAAAAAAAACCCTGTAGTTTGATATGCCACATGCTACTATTAGGCCCCATTTACACTAAATCTAGCCCTGAATCAGATCTGTGTCACTTCAAGGGCTGAAATCTGATTGGTCTAACAGGTCACGTGACTCATTTAACCCTTTGGTGTACTGAGCGCGTTTTGGTGTTCGAAGCATTATGTTACACTTAAGCTATTGAAAAATATTATTTTATTTTTTTATATTATTTTTTGAAAAATTGTGAAAATGTGATGCAATTTTTTGAATATATATTCTTTCGGGAGCAAATATTTTGAACTAAAATCGTTGCTTCTGGGGGATCCCTACAAGAACATGTGGTGCACAAAAACATGTGTCCAGCAGAGCAGATCTCTAATTCTGTGGTCCTTATTATTTCCAGAAAACAAAAAACAAAAGAAAAACAAATAAACAGTGTCAATTTTTTTGGCTGACTGGCTCCCCGGCTATTTTTTTTTTATTTTTTTTTTTACAACTCTCGGGTCATGTTGTGCCCCACTTTTGCCGGTCATGCAATCGCCACACTTCTGTGTTCGTCGGGGTCATCTTTCGGATTGTGGAACCATAGTTGACGCCTGTGACACAGGGCCGTGCACATATAGCCATCAAAGGCCCCCGCGCGGGGCTCCTATAGCTGCCCTTGTTACCCGCCTGTAAAACAACTGCCCTTAACCAGAACATGAATTTACTACGTTGAATGAAATCCATATGCAACCTCCTTTCCTTTCCATGCCACGCCATGCGTTTCGAAAGAATTTCATTTTGTTGATATGCATCTCTTTTATCTTTCTTTTTAAAACTCTCCGGGAGCTGAATCTAGTACACTGTAAAAAAAAAAAAAAAAAAAAAAAAAATCCTTGGCGTCTTTTAAACTCTGAGAGTTTGGAACAAAATGGCCCTAGAACAGATTTGGGAACATTTAGTTCCATTTGTACAAAAGGTATCCAAATTGAGTCAATTTGTTGAATATAAACTGCCAATTTTTTAGTCAGGGAATACCCTGGAAGCCCCCAAACCCCAAGGACGAAAATGTTAACAAAGCTGTTATTGCGTCAACAGGCGACTATCTGCCAGTTGAAAGGCAACTGGCAGCAAGTTGAAAGGCAACTATCTGCCTTTCAACTTGCTTCAACTTGCTGTGTGTTGGAAATATGGCTGGTTTTGGCAACAATGAAGCCTTTGTCGGCACACTATAGAGCTGGGCAGTCCCGCCCCTTTCATAACATTGCCGTGTTCCAAAAACGGAATCCACATTCATTTTCCTCAGACTTTTGGAAAATGGTTAGTATAAACGTGATTACGCCACGGACGAAGCCAACTTGGATCGTGACAAATCATGAAAACCACCACAATATTATCATTTAAAATCTAATTGGCAAGAAGAATTATTGGCAACAAGAATTATATTGATTGTGCCAAAAGATTGTGTGTGTTATCATGGAGTTGTCACAACCCGAGTTGGCTTTGTCCGTGGCGTAATCGTCTTTATATAAATCATTTTCGAAAAATCTATGAGAGAAAATGAATGGGGAATCCATTTCTGGAACAGGGGTGACGTCATGGCAGGGCCAGGATGTCTATAGGGCCTACAAGGGGTGCCCAAAAGGTAGATCGTGATCTACCAGTAGATCACGCAGGCCGTGCAGGTAGATCACATGACAGTCCCCTAAAATGTATAGATCTGTAACTCTTGAGAGCGTTAAAATGAAACCAAATGGACCGTTACGGGTACATTTGGTTTCATTTTACACTCTCAAGAGTTAAAACATCTGAATTACGTCCACACAATTAGAAAATGGAGAATAATTGTTATTTTGACCAACGTTTTGCCAGTCCTCTATCGCAATTGTGGACAAAAATGTGTTTCTGTATTTTCTGTAGTTTCTGTATGTCAACTCAAACCTCAAATACTGTTTTCAAACGTCAGTAATAGCATATACAGGAAAACCTTCCAATTCTCCCCCTCTATTTTTCATTATAAGTGCATTATTCTTAAACACTATAACAGTAAGTAACACCATCACCAACTATTTCAAAGCTCAAGCTTTCTGGGGGCCTTGAAACGGATTTTTAGTAATGGAACAATCACATTAATTTGATGTGTAGATCTTGTTGAGCCGGCCATTTTGAAAGTAGCTCTCAAGTCAAAAAAGTGTGGGCACCCCTGGCCTATACTGTTCTTTGGGTCTGTTGTCCCGATACCCTTGGCGAGATTTAGAAAGCATCGTGAAGGGACGCTATAGCTCACGACCCGAGTCAAACGGGAGCACAAATGGCCCTGAGAGAAAAAAGGTCATAGGATCAGAAGCCTCAAGTAGCCGCGTCCTGATTTTCCCCCCAAGGGACAGCGAATATGGCTCAGCGCCTATGGGCCAGCGCAGCTATTCTCAGAGGACTTGGCCAGCAGGGCCTTGGCATGGCCGCGTCTGGTCCATTAGTCTAACGAACACAAAATAAATTAGCGTTAAGCCTTCCCACTACAACAAGGGAAAAGGGGGGAGGAGCGGGGGTCGTGCATGGCAAAGGAAAGCAACCCTGGAAAAATCTGGGATGCAGCACTATTCGGATTCAAAAGGGGCTTTTTGGAAAGCTTAGCGTAGCTGTTTTTCTTAAGAGCAGTGCAGAGAAAGGAGGATAACAAATGGTCAATCGCATGAAAAGTATTGGGCTCCACAGCTACAACCGAGAGCGCCAGTTCCGGAAGAGATCTCCCTATTCAAGTTGACAAAGTCAACTCGGGTCGTGGCAAATCATGACAACAAACACCTTTTCTTAGACCAATCAAATCATTAAAATACAGAAAACAACAACAACAAAACCTGCTGTTGTTCGTCTTTTTAATGGTTTGTAAGTTCCAAAATGTCGGTTATGATTCGTCACAATCCCGAGTTGTCTTTGTCCACGGCGTCAACGTCTTTTTGATAAATCCCTTTTGAGCAGTCCGAGAGAAAATGAACTGGGAGAAATCTCTTCCGGAACAGCCGCTGTGTGACATCATTGCTGAGCCCTATAGTCCTATAGGCTTCGCCGTATTCTTCTAACCCTCCAACTTCCACGTCTCATCGCGGCCATCCCACAGCTAATGGTCATCCAACCCCCCGAAAAGCGCAATTCTAACAGGACTAACAACTGCAAAGAAGCCTCAAAGTTTAACACAAAAACATAACGAATCACCATTTTAGACGGTCTCGTCTCTCCTTTGATTTCAACAGACTGCTTGAGTAATACAATACTATTTTTACACAAGCGTTTGCACAAGCGTTGTGTGCTCTGCGTGAAGCATTTTGTCCTCCCCTGTCTTTCGGTTGCTGTGAGGATATCAGCCTGTATTATCCTTGGTTGCCGTGACACCTTCTGTTGGTCTGACTTTTTTCTTTGTGTTTGTTTGTTTGTTTTGCTTTGCTTCTTCTGACTCTCTGTCTTTCACGACCCCCGAAAATGATCCTGCATTGCATGACAATGGAATGAATCTACTACTCTTAATAATGTGTAGACCCCCCCCCCCCCCCCCCCCCCCGGCCATCCCTTTCCTTCTTGATTTATTTACGCTACTGTTATCCGTTTCCACAAGGTCTAATATACAGTACTTGAAGACAATTCTGGGTTTCAGAGCAATATCTCGGCCGTTTCTTTTATGAAACCGCCAATCTTCGGATTCATATTTGGTTGTGCAAAAAAAACAAGAGATCTAGAGTCGATCTGGCGTCCATGTGAAAGTATACGTGCAACTCTGATTGCTCATTATAATCTCCTGGGGTTTATTAGGATTGTAGGAGATCATAAAAAAATAAATCACAGATACGTATTTCAGACCATGTTCGAATGCCCCCTCCCATAGCTAAAATCCCTAAAACTAAAGAAAGCAAGGAATGTAAATCGATTAATACCCACCTTTTACTTTCTCTAATAACAACCCAAAACATAAACCTCGGTTGAAAAAATAAACAAAGTTCATTGACACACTTCGGCTCAGAATGACCATAGACCATTTATTGCAAAGCTTTTGCATGTTAGTATGGCGGTGTGGCTCTGCTCGTGTGATATCAAATCTATGTAACGAGACATAGGTCTGATATCACCTTTGATATCTCAGATTTCTGTGTCTCGGCACCGAGACGCAGCTCTGATCATCAACAACCCCCCGAGCAGAGCCTAGCATAAACACATTACAACATAGACACAATCATTCCAAATACACAACGAACATATTACAGACCATAGAACACATAATGATCACAGATACCCATAACAGAACTAGGCACCACAATATGTTACAATCCACAAATCATGATCATCTCACAATCGGCCACTCAGAACTAGAGCCACAGGGAGGAGGCCGGGGAGGTGGAGGAAATTTGAACGCTTACATTTGAACAGGCACATGGAGTCGACCAGAAGGAAGGCTGAGAACAGAATGACTGCTTATAAAGAACACCTGATGAATGTGGGCGTGAGTGACTTGCTGTCAGCCAATGAGAGTGAGGGGAGTAGACATGGAGAGAGACTGCTGATTTAAAGAAACAGAATGAATACTTACTGAGAATGAGTAGTATAATACAATAACCATTCTGCCCTCCGTGCCTCCATGAACTATCGCTTACGCTGGATTTGTCCTTTAACTAATTGTTAAAAGTGTGCTTAGTAATGCATAGTAACTATGAAACATACTTTACTACTGATGAATTCATGACTAATTAGGCATTAACTAATGCTTAACTAAGGGTTAACGGAAAGGAATGAGAATAAGAAGTCCAAGTCAGGCATAAAGAGCTGTTCTAGTGCCTGCTGCTACAGCCGCCTTGGCCTTTTATTGTCCCCAGTGCAATGCATGGGTGTGGGCTTGACATCTTCTAAAATCATAAAACAACCCGCACTGCAAAATCCAAACTGAAAGCCTGTAAACTGAACTCGGCGGCAAATCGGTGCACTACAGTGTTGTTGTTTTTTTATTTATATATATATGTTATACAGATTTATAGTTTTAGTATGAAACATGCAATGTATCCTGTAGATATGTTCACACATATTTAAAAAGAAAGCGAAAAAGAAGATAAAAATGCTTCTTATTTCCATTAGTCTTTGGTTATGATTTATTCTTCATCTTTGAAAATCATTTTTGTTGGTCTAGTCTTAGTCGACTAAATATCAAAAACCTTAGTCGACTTAGTCTTTAGTGTCAGTCTTAGTCGACAAAAACAACACTGGTGCACTAGCTCTCCCGTGCGTCCGTTCGCCAGCACTCAGGATTCGTACAGTGCAGTGCAGTGCAGTGCAGCGGCGGAGCCCACAGACTCCAGGATAAACTGCACGGTTGCAGTTTCCAAACCCCCCAGAGACCCCCCTGAGTGAAAGCGCCGCCTTTAGAAGCCTAATTAAACAGGGGGGTGGGGGGGGGTGAATTATTTAAAGCCTGGGTTATATGGATTAGGTGAGGATTTTTTTGGAAAATAAGATGTTTGATGTTTGGTTGAGATCACAGGTTTGTTTGTTTTTTATCCCACGAATCGATAGCATTGATGAGATCGCCGTTTTCTGTACCACAATAAAATACACAAGATTGCTTTAGGCTGCCATAACGGATGTCTGTTAAAATGCGTTCCACAGCCGTAGTAATGTCATCCAAATGAATGCACCACTTAGCATCTTCTCCAGTGTGCTTTATATGTGGCCCTATTGGATTATGTATAATGATTCTTTTTTTTTTTGCAAAACAAAAATGAAAATGTGTGCGTATACACACAAGTGGGTATGCCAAAACATCAGGAATTTAATAGTTATTTTAAATACTGTAGTGTTTTACGATGAGAAGACGTCACATGAAGGCCCTTACCTGCGGGTCCATTCGGTTACATTTGCGGTTACATTGTTAGCCTGGGAACCTTGTCTGGTGGTTGTCTGGTGGTCGCCCTGGTGCCTACCCCCCCCCCCCCCCCCCCCCTCCTTCATGGCGCCCCCAGGCAACTGCCTAGTCTGCAAAAACGCCCCTGCACTTGCATGTATTCCGAACCAAACGGACTGAGCCCCCCCTCCCAACCCCACCCCCATCAACCCTTGCATTCTCTGACACTCATTCTATGCATGCGCCCTTTACCAGGCGTGCTCTCCCGTGTGTGTGTGTGTGTGTGTGTGTGTGTGTGTGTGTGTGTGTGTGTGTGTGTGTGTGTGTGTGTGTGTGTGTGTGTGTGTGTGTGTGTGTGTGTGTGTGTATGCCTTGTGTGCAACAAAAAAAAATCGATCCATTAACTCTAATGCTAGCGTCCCTTTTTTTTACTGGGTGTCTGAAATGGTCTTATATTGTGTTCAGATTGAGAAGTGTTAAAATGGAGCAACGCAAGCTGAATGACCAAGCAAACTCACTAGTGGACCTTGCTAAGGTAAGCTGCTGGACTAACGGTCTAACCATTAGTCATGGACATTTGTTTTTTTGCTAAAAAGAATTGGGGGAGGTTGGCGTCTCACTTGAAACGATTGCATTGGTGCGTGACTGTGATGGTTGTACAAATGCATTATGATATTTTTCGTGTAATGTAATCAAAGTCTACAGGTGTCAAATAAACAGACAGGCTATCTTTTTTTTTGCACGGTCACGATCGAAAGGTCAATCAAGCCACAGGATTTAATTTGTGTGTTTTTTTTTTTTTTTTTTTGGCAGTGCACTGACGTGAGTCAATGAGGTTTGCCATGAGTTTCTGGTTTTGTTTTACAGTGTTGAACGAATGAATGAATGATCTTTTTATTAACAGAAACGGAGAGTTTTGAAGGAGTCCATGGATTCACATGTCTTAATGACTGTTGGTAGGGCATTCCACATTTTATTGACCCATTGTTAGACCACTGCTAAGCTGAGCTGTGCCACTGCTCTAATGTAAACAACAACCTAACAACACTACAATTCCAAATTATTTTGGATATATCATATTTTTGTTCCCAGATCAAGGTAGGAGGAGGGAACTTGTGAACTACTACTACCGCAATCTGGCAGAGTCAGGTTACGTTTTCACGATTTCTCCAGAAATAGTAGGTCAAAACTTAAAACGCCAAAAGATGTTCCAGTTCCAGTGCAGAATGAAAATGGCATATGTTGAACCATTCTGTACTGTAATCATGATGCTTTGACTTTCATTGAAAAATAGCAGGCGTTCACGGCTCATAGCGCGCCACTCTGTGGCGCGCTATTAGCCGTGAACGCCTGCAATTTTTGGGGAGGATTTGAGAACGCAGCACAAATCTTTCAGTATGTTCATTCAGAGCGAATGTTTTATATAGAATCTACAATGACGAAATGGGTTGATGACATGATTCATTGCAGGTAGGATATCCCTAAAAAAAAACCCTCACAGGAATCACAAAACAAGTGCGTGTGTGCCTGCCTGCATGAGTGAGAGAGAGAGAGATCACTGGTCCACTTAATACTCCACATTTTGTTTCGCTTAATGTAGTGCCTGACGATTGTCTCCGGGTGCAATTTAACAGAAGTTGACAAAGCGTACAGGAGGGGAGGTTTCAGGCAGCCTGCCAGCCTGACGCAGCACAAACTGAGTATAACCTGGACAAGGAGACACGCTGCGATCTGATGATTCAGCTAGAAGTATATAGACAGGAGGAGGAGGACAGGCACAGTGCCGTATGGATGCCTTATATTCACCCATTAAATACTGTACTTGATGATATAATGTCAATGCACTAGAACATTTCCCTGTGTGTGTGTGTGTGTGTGTGTGTGTGTGTGTGTGTGTGTGTGTGTGTGTGTGTGTGTGTGTGTGTGTGTGTGTGTGTGTGTGTGTGTGTGTGTGTGTGTGTGTGTGTGTGTGTGTGTGTGGGGGGGGGGGGGTGTGGGTGTGTGTGCACACATGCACATGTACTGTATGTAACGCGACTGTGTGTGTAGTGTGCTGTATGTATGTGTCTATGTATGTGTAAGTATTTGTGTGGGTGTGTGTGTGTGTGTGTGTGCACGCACATGTACCGTATGTATGTGAGTGTGTGTGTACTGTATATGTCTTTATGTATGCGTAAGTATGTGTGCGTGTGTGTGTGTGTGTGTGTGTGTGTGTGTGTGTGTGTGTGTGTGTGTGTGTGTGTGTGTCTCGCGTGTGCGCGTTAGTGCGCGCGTCTTAGTCTAGTCCCATTTAGTCAATATTAGTTAATATCAAAAACAACACACGCACGCACACGCACACACACACACACACACACACACACACACACACACACACACACACACACACACACACACACACACACACACACACACACACACACACACACAGTATGGGTTCCAAGAATCCCTTTACTAGAAATGTGGTGGAGTCAGAAGCATTGATTTTGCACAAAAAAATAACATAACTCCTTGGGCTATTTGTGATGATGTCCAATGTCTATGGATGTCTATCGTTTTTCTTTTCTTGCTTTGCTTCTCAGTCCCCCAAACTGTTTTTGTGCAGAAATAATGCTTGGAATGGATTCAGCAACCCGAAAACCCACTAGTTTCATCTGTCACTTACTGCAACTTTAATGGCAAAAAGAGCTTAATCTCTTCTGCTAAACCCATAGATGATGTTTGAATCAAAAACTTTCCATTAAACAACAATTCTGGGTCTTAAAAGGATCCATGACTAATGAGATAAACATCTCTTAAACATTATACTTTCCCTATAGAACTAAATAAACAAATAAAAACACCAATGGCATCTTATTTCTTTCATAAATCGCGAATATTTCACTCAACAGGAACTGCTCCTGCCGCAGGATGATGATGTCACATAGAGCTAGACCACATGTGACATCATCATCCTGTGACCGGAGCACCTCCTATTGAGTGAAAGATTCTCTATTTATGGAAGAAATAAAGTATTGAAGGTGTTTTTATCTGCATGTTTTCGTTGCAAGTATAGTGTTTTAAGGCACATTTGTCTTAATTAGGCAGCGATCCTTTTAACATGGGACCTATGGGGGCTTCCAGACAGCAGACTATTATCCTTCCACCACGTCAGGCCAACAAACAACAAGCCATGAAACGTATTTAGCATCACGACGACGATCGGACCGGTTCTCTGCTTGTTGTTGTAATTACAGTGGCTCTGGTGCGATGCTGTGACATTGGATAACATGACTCACAGCCAAGAGCCTCGGCGTCGTCGTCATCTGGCCCCTGTAGTCATTGTCATAATGGCTTCTCGCCGTCAGAGGGCAGTATGCGGCATCAATCACACATCTGAATGCTCCCAGCGGATGAATGAAACCATAACAATGGGGCTTAAAATATCTTTGATGTAGCCGCAGAGCCACTGCAGAGCTCCTGCAGGTTTCGGATCGCATCGTGTCTCACTCTGGGTTCTTCTCACATGTGTAATAACTTTTTTCCCCATTTGGCAATGTTGTATTTTCTCAGCATGGGTTTTTAACCAGTGGTCCCTGAGAGTATTCCAGGTGGTCCCCAGGCTAAATGACGGACAGTTGGTAACCAAATGGATCCTTCAAATGGATCTGTAACTCTTGAGAGCGTGAAATGATATGTCATTTTACACTCTCCAGAGTTAAATTATATTCATACATCTGAATGACTTAATTCTCAAGAATGTACGCATTTAGAAAAAGCAGAATAACTGTTATTTTGTCCAAGTGCAATAACTTGACACGACAGGCTTTTTCCCCCCATTTGGCAATGTTGAATTTTCTCAGCATTTAATGCATGGGTTTTCAACCAGTGGTCCCTGAGAGGATTCCATGTGGTCCCCAGGCTAAATGATGGACAGCTGGTAACCAAATGGATCCTTCAAATGGATCTGTAACTCTTGAGAGCGTAAAACGACACCAAATTGACCCTCATGGGTCCATTTGTTGTCGTTTTACGCTCTCAAAGAGTTAAATTATATTCAAACATCTGAATGACTTCATTTTCAAGAATGTACGCATTTAGAAAAAGTAGAATAATTGTTATTTTGTCCAACGTTTGGCCAGTTATCTCTCCTAAATCGTGTACCAAAACTTGACAATCCTTAGTTTTGGGTGTGAGAGACTGAACTTAAAATCAAATGGTGGTGGTCCTCCTCCGTGGCTAAAATTGCAGAACAAATAATGGGCCCTGGTATGAAAAAGGTTGAAAACCATTGATTTAATGCAAACGAGGGGACACACATGCACGTGCGCGCCTTCCACCATGTTTTCTTTCATCCGTGTCATCCAGGAGGAGTTTGATGTTTCCAGGCGATGGCTTCTTCTTCTTTTTTTATTGTCGTATGTATGGCTGTATATGGTCACGGCGTGTGGATCAATACGGCCCTGTTCTTGCTTGCAGCAGCGTTTTCATCCTGTGCTCATTATGTGTTTCTTTCATGCTTTACTGCCAGCCGTATAGCGCGGCCCTGCCTGTGTCAGGATGGCTTGCCTTCCAATGTTAAGGGCATTTCAATTTAATATAATGTATTCCAGCTTCATTCAATAACCGTTTACAGACCAGGCCCCGGACTTTGAGTTTAATCAGCCCCTCACGTCAGTGCCCATTTCATTTTTTTTTTTTTTTTTCAAATAGAAGAAGGCGTATTTCTATTTCTAGCTATTGACGTTGACCATGTAATGTTAGGAGGATACATGGTTCTGAGTATGTATCTATTATAGCCTATATAATGAATCTTCTGTGAATCATTTTTTAAAGGATAGTTTGGATTTGTATGAACTTGCCATTAATATAGTGGTGTCAACTGCATTAATTGGTCGCCAGAGTCCCGTGGTGGGAGTTCTGCTCTGGTTTTGGTGAAATATGCACTAGTTCCAGTCATTTTATGGAGGCCACCGGGGACGTCATTTGTATTGTTGACCCATTTCTAAAATATTAGCACATCCTTTGTTCATTTTTTACTTTTGTGGATTTGTTTACTTTCACTGTGTGGTGCCAATGTCCAGAACTATACAACGTACTTCATATTCACCAAAACCAAAGCAGAACTCCCAACACGGAACTCTGGACATCAAGTAATACAGCTACAACTACTATTAATAGCAAGTATTTCATACAACTTAAACAGTATATAATACTAAACAGTATATAATAAACAATATATACATAAACAGTATATTTTTTCCCCAAAAAATATACTGTTTGTAAATGAGATTTTGCAGATTTAGAACATTTTCGTGGTGATCTTTGTGTGTGTAACGTGTGGTTTTACATCTCTTAGATGTTAGCGGTGAGCCCTGTGTCTCTGAGGTCATGGACACAGCCCCTCCCCCTAGCCACAAGGAGGTGTAGCGCACCAAAGAACCGTGGGAATTGTAGTCCAGGAAGTACTGTCTAATATGACATCAGAGACACTGGGCTCACTGCTAACGTCTGAAATAAGTAAGCTTCCGTTCGCTTCCAAACTATCCTTTTTTGGTTGGGAGTGGGACTCCTGTGGAGTCCTGGACCACACTTTGTGGAACCACTGATTGGAATGGCTGTATCTGCCTCAATGGATCGCTATGATTCAGGAAAGCAAGCCCCCCTGCAAGCCCCCGCCACCCCCGTCCCATTAGCGCTGCCTCAAACGAGAAGAGGACAAGGTAAGTGATGGATGCCACCGGTCCCCAAGGCTACTGTCTACCAGCGATCACTCATCTAGCAGTGAATGATACCTCACTACCCTCCCAGCAGCCACACGTACTGTACTGCCAATCTCCTCCTCTGCTTGAGTCAGCAGTCTACAATGTGTGTATGTGTGGTCTGGAAATCGTAAAGGTTTTGGGATGTTAGCTTTCATTCTCTTTCCGTTATTCTTTTAGGTTTCGTGATCTCATTTACACCCGGAAAAACCTGAACTTTGAACATTCAGTGGGGTTTTCTGTGGCCTGGAGATTTCTCTGGGGTTCAAAAGGTATTTGAGCTGCAAAAACGGTGGAAATGGTGACATCTGCTGGCCCACATCCCAATGACATGTTAAAGCTGCAAGCAGCGATCAACGGGCCCTCGAGCGTGCAAGTTTTCGTGCAAGTTAATATAGGAGAGAGAGGGACTAAGGGCAAGAGACATCGACTTAATATAGAAGAGCGTAGGGCTGAGGACGAGAGACACTGGCTTAATATAGCAGAGCGAGGGTCTGAGGGTGGGAGACACTGGCTTAAATAGGAGAGCGAGTGGCTGAAAAAATACGACTTGTTGAAATGGCCTAAATTGTACCAAAAACCCTCACTATTATTTTTTAAATAACCGACTTCCCAAACATTATACAGGTGTGTTCCGATTTTCGTGCATGTACATCAAACCACATGGTGGGGCCTGGGGCACGAAGTTTTCTAGGGGGCGCCATTGTGTAATTAGACCACGCCTCCTTTGGAAATATTTCCATGCGTAATTTTACGCCACTAGTGATGTTTCGCAACTTTCCGTGTATGTTATGCAGCTCAAAAACGCAAAGATTACACAGGCTTTGCAGCAGTGCCCTAAGAATGAGGTCTGCTAGGGGTTTGCTACAAACATCGCTACACCCTTCTCTAAACCTACCCCTAAACCTAACCGCAAGCAGATTTGACTGTTATCAGTGGATAAGTGGATCGCAGTTGTCATCTTATCAGTGAATAGGCTCCAGACAACATGCTATCATCGATAAAATGGTGCTGTTAAGCAGCCTACTGGGAATTATCGCTTGATAAGCGGTTCCTTTGATGGGGATATACACTGCATAATCAAATACAATAATTGCGCTAAATAGAATCCACACTCTGCTTTGACGAAGGTAGAGGTGAGTGGTTGGCAGGTACCCTCAACCTCAGAGCAGGGTCATTTCTAAACTGCTTAACTATGTGTGCCGTTTAATGGCAGAAGGATTCTTCAGAGCTGTGCTTGCCGTGTGTATTTGACTTTCTTCCCTCTTGTTTTCTGTATAGGTCCAGAATTCAGAAGAATTCATTAGTTGTTGATAAAGCGTTTCATCTTTGCCCTCTTCATCTTGCAAACAAGAATAACAACCAAGAGTGTTCTCACGACTCAGAGCAATTTCATCCCTTTGGGATTAGTCTAATGAAGTAGCTAAGTAACCAGCCACCTCATTCCTAACATTTGTCTTTCCCCCCCCCCCCCCCCCCCCCCCCCCCCCCCCCCCCCCCCCCCCCCCCCCCCCCCCCCCCCCCCCGTCGTGAGTAACAGGGGCGGATGTAACATGTCCCATTTGGGGGGGCAAGAGAATATGTTGGAGGGGCAAGAGAAAAAGGTATGGGAGCGGCTTCATCGCCTGTGTCGCTTTGCGCCATATCTTTTTCAGTTACAGGACTTTTATTAAGCAAGTAAAGCATCAATAATAACATCAGTTGTTGTTGATGTTGCAACAAACGCACCATGCATAAAGCTAAAGGCCTGACTCAGAGAGTTTTCTGTTTTCAACGATGAAATGCTGTTGGTTTAGTGGTGACACAGCTGTAGTTAGTCAGTAGCAGTAGTAGTGTTTCACATCATTTTAAATACAAGCAGTTTAATTTCTTGGCTATCTTGGGTTGTTTTGCATGCCGTCGTGTTTGGTGGGGCAGACTGGGCATTTAGGGGGGGCATTCCCCCCCCCATGCCTATGCCTAGATCCGCCCCTGGTCGTGAGTAATTGACACAACACCGTAGTTGAGAGACCTCCGTCACGGTTCGAAGGCGACAATGCTGAGTGCCTTTCCTCTCCCTCTACTCCCACCTCCCCTTCCCCCTACCCTTCCTTTCCGTCCAACCAGACTCAGAACGTCATGTACGACATGATATCCGACCTGAACGACCGAGGGGAGGACATGGAGAAGAGGATCGCTCTCCTGGAGACGAAGCTGGAGACGTTGCTGGGGAACCTGCAGGCCTTGCCGGGCCTGATCAGCCAGGTGATCAGCCAGCAGCACAGGGACTTCCTGGAGGTGCAGCTGCAGCCGTACGCGTCGGCGGTGGCGGCGTCGTCGGCCGACAAACACAGCCCCGAGCGCTCGCAGTCGGCGTCGCGGCGGCGCTCGTCGTCCACCGCGCCCCCCACCTCCTCAGAGAGCAGCTAAGAGTCCGACTAAAGGGGGACGAAGAAGAAGAAGGCCTCTCTCCTTCCTTCCTTCCTTCCTTCCTTCCTTCCGCTGAAGACTTTTGCCATCATATGGCCAAGTTGCATTTATCGTAAAGCCTTATGGTTTCAAATATGTATTATTATCCGAAATTCTGATGACAGAATCCATGGGGGGGGCGGGGCGGAGGGGACGGGGGGGTGCATTTTAAAAAAGGATAACTTCATGCTGTTATTTGTTTTTTATTACCTCAAAATATCAAGATTCAAGATTCAAGATTCAAGAACTTTATTGCCATGTCAACAGGTGTTGATAGGAATTTGTTTTGCTCAGGGTGGGGGGGGGCAGGTTGTAGTGAGCGAGGCAAAGCCATTCTACGGCGCCAACATAACATACAGCCTGGGGGGTGGGGTGGGGGGACACACATAGGGGAGAGATTTCAAAAAAGAACACAATATTCATGTCATAGGCCTTGATTTAGGTCATAACAGGTACATGGCATTCCAAAAACAACCTCAATTAGACAGACAAGTTACAAGCAGAGGGGGGAGGGAGGGGGTAGGAGGCAGCATGTGTAGTTATCAGTCCACGCTCAAGGCCTTTTAAGATTGTCTGTCTACTCTACGGTGGAAAGCGAGAGTCTTTTCACAGTCCAATCCTCCGGGCACAAAGCCGTGTGAAAGTGTCAGTGTTTATGTTACTGTGAGATAGAGCGGCTCCAAGGAGAAGGCTCGATCCACAGGTGTGTGGGGGAGGGAGGGAGGGAGGGGGTAGCGAGACTCCGAGTTGTCCAAAGCATGGCCACGCCGTTGTCCCTCGCTGGTTGCATTCTCAAATCCATAAGAGGGGTTTTGAAGCATGGGGGTCAAATCACAATTTTCTGTGAAATCAGAGATTTAGATCGAGGGCAAAGCCAATTCGCTGCTCCCCTCTTAAGTCTTTCAGTCATCAGCTTATGGGTTGGTTGGCGAGACAACTGTGATGGCATTCAGCGTCCTTAGTTCTCAGCCGCAACGCTCCCCATTCCAATCAGCATGGCGGGTACAGGGGGGGCTCCTACTTGACCCGTCGAATTTCCAGTATACCAGAACCAGGCCCAATCCAATCGCCAGGAATCCGATAACCGTTAGTAATCCAAATGTTTAATCTCCATCTCACGACAGTCTTTCCCAGATCCACAGGGACTGTTGTTCTCACGGGCGAGACCGGCAAATGTCCAATCTTACCGACATTCTTTTCCAGATCAACAGGGGCTGTTGTTGTCCCGGGTGAGACGAGCGTAGCATGTCGGCCCCTCGGCTCTCGACTTTCGGGTGGAGAAAATGGTGTCAATAGCGCTGATCAACCAATCAATCAAATCTTGAGGTTAGGCTTTCTCCGAGGATGCAGGCAGTGAGAGGACCGGTGGCCAGGCTAGGAGTTCACCCAGAGTCGAAGCGCAGACGGCGGACACGAGACACAGGCATGGTCGGAGGGGGATGGGAGGGGAGGGAGTTAGGGAGAGAGATGAGGAATGCGACTGCCTCCTTCGAGAGTCAATATGTTGTTATCCTTTGCTCCGGTGACACACGACCGACCACGAATAATGGCGCTTCCCTCAGTAAAACAAAAAAAACAAAAAGACTCACAAAAGGCCGATCGATGGTGGCTCTATGTCCAAGAACTGAACTCCATCTCTATGCAGAGGTAGCCTGTTTTAGGTGACAAGGTTACCGAACTCTCCCCAAAAGTGTGGAAAAATATTGCACTAAACTAGTGCTTCTTTTCACACCCAGAGACTTTGTGCTTTCTGCTGGCTTGATTCAGATACCGTGTTTTCCTTCCAAAGCAAAACCTGGAAAAAACCCACAATGCAACCTGTCAGTCAGGGGAGCGTTAACAACAGCGTTTCTTTTATTGAGGAGAAAGTGCTGTGTTTGATGGACTAAAAACTGAACTGACAATGGGGGGGTATAGGGGGGGGCAGGAGACTCCCACACACCGTCACTCAGAGATAACTTATAATGCTTGAAAATGAGGAGGAAAAAAAAGCATATATCTTTTAGGTTAGAAACAGCATCAAATATTAGTGTTTTTTTTTTCCTTTGCAGAGTACCCCCCCCTGTAGAATGACTATTTTTGGGGGCAACGTTGCAAATAAATAATAAATTAATCCTCTAGTCAAAAATGAATGCATCAAAAACTCTGTACTTGCACTTACTTTTTAATCAATGCACTTCAATACTGACGGACGTATGATATAACAATACGTTTCTCATTAAAAAGAAGAACATTTTAGATGTTTGGGCATGGGTTTGTTAAGCCTGATTCCTCCTCTGCTGTACGACCATGTGGCTTGTCAAAAGACGAGCGTTTTCAACAGAAAACGTGAGGCATTATGTCCGTTGAAAAGTTCCAGCCCCTATATCTTTGCTATTATTTTATTTTCATTTTATTTTTCCTGCAAAGATGTAACTGATGTCTTGATTTTTATCCACTTTCATTCTTGCGTCCCCAATTTGAAAAGTTTAAAAAAATCTCTAAAATTATCTCTAAAAAATCTCTAAATCTTAAAAAAAAATAAGCTCACGAGTCACAAGGTCACTGTTGTGTGCTTGTAGATTGGCACATTTTAAAGTTTTTGAACGAATAGGCCCCGCTGTCATTAAAATAAATAACGATTTGCGTGTGTAGTTTTATGTTTACTTCATCAACCTCATCGGCGTAGTGGTTTCGGCATCGAACCAAAGAATTTTAGCGTCGGTCAGAGTAGTTCTTCTGGACAAGTCACACGGTTGTACAACAAAGTATGAATTGGACCGTTATTGTCAATTCTCAAGTTGTGTGGATGAATCAAGTCAAAGCATCACCTTATACCGCTGTTCACTGAAAGCTACTGAATGATCATTGACACTGAGTCCCGTCTTCTCTCTCTCTCTCTCTCTCTCTCTCTCTCTCTCTCTCTCTCTCTCTCTCTCTCTCTCTGTCTGTCTCTCTCTCTCTCTCTCTCTCCATGCACCCTAAACTCCTGTCCTTCTTGCCTATGCTATTCATGCCCGCTGTCACCTTCAGCCGGGGCAAACATTAGATAGATGATCAGTTATTTACTCACTGCAATCATCAAAGAAAAAATGCCTATTTTTTATATTCCCATGGGGACAAGCACACCTCCTACACCTACGCAAGATAGCAATTGGGAGTTGTCAATGGACGGATATACGGCATTTGTAGCATTTGGCTCATTTGTTGGACAGGAGTTAATATCTTAGCCTATTAAAGGTAGTAGGCTATATAGACAACATTTAAGCCTAAATTCAAAACATACTGTATGTATATTTATATACAGTATATATTCGGCCTTTCCCCCCTCTGTCGGCCACTACATTTACAACAATTGTGCTGGGGTATGTTAGTGCAGAAGTACACATCTCTGACTGTATTCTTATGACTGTATGTTTATGTTGACGTTCGACGCCTCTGTTTGTGTGGGGAGGAGGGGGAGGAGTCTTAATTGATACAATCCCTTTGATTGGGCCATACATTTGGCCCGGCCCCCTCCTGCTGAGCTCCCCCTTTGTCAACATAAACACTGGACCGAAATTATATATCAGGCCGGATTTAGCCAGCCCTATAGGGTGGGAAACTCAAAAGTTTTTTATATGAAGCAGTGGTTCTCAACCTTTTTGACACCAGGGCCCACTATTTATTCGGCATTTGAGCCACGGAACACCATTCGAGGACATTCTAGCCCCACAGACCCCCAAAACTAAAGATTTATTTTTGCTTTTGTCCACAATTCCAGGCTGCATTTGGGAAACAAAACAGTCAAACATACAGATGAAAATGACCATGAATTAAAATGACCATTAATCTTCTTCATTCTCTAGTTCTTGGGCTAATTCAGATGATGGATATTTTAACTCTTGAGAGCGTAAAAATGAAACCAAATCCCTTTGGTTTCATTTTTGCGCTCTCAAAGAGTTACATCTGGCTAACCAACTTTCCACCATTTAGCTGGGGGACCACCTGGAACTCTCTCAAGGACCACTGGTCGTCCCCCAGGCCACTGGTTGAAAACCACTGATGTTACCTTTCATTGGGTGGGCATACAGGATGCACAGGCTGCCCCCCTCTAGATCCGGCCCTGATATATACATACTGTATATGGGGTATACTATACATCTTGTCTATACTACCTTTAAGTTCTCATGTCAACCATGACTAACCCTATCTAACAATCACACTATACGTACGCTCTCAGATTATTATTTTTCAAGCACTCGCATCGAATAACACTGTGGGTTGAGAGTTGGAATGTAAAGCATTGTGCGAGGTTTGAAACCGAAAGGTTGCCTTTATGTAGTTGTGCATTTTAAGGTCAAACCCCAAACAGCGAAAAAATGACCGTAGGCCTACTCATATTTATTCTCTCTCTCTCTCTCTCTCTCTCTCTCTCTCTCTCTCTCTCTCTCTCTCTCTCTCTCTCTCTCTCTCTCTCTCTCTCTGCTGTTTTTGGTGTGACAACCAGTGCGCAACCAATGTATAAGATCATGGCCATATAGAGCTGCGCAGTGACGTCACCGCCCCTGTTCCGGAAGTCTTTTCCCCATTCATTTTTCTCATAGACTTTTCGAAAATAATTTATATCAAGACGATTACGCCGCGGCCAAAGCCAACTCAGGTTGTGACAAATCATGACAACAAACACAATATCGTCATATAATATATAATTGGGAAGAAGTAGAAAACGGCATGATACAAGACTTTTTGTTTCGTTTTTCATCTTAGAAATTATTTTATTTTATTAAGTTTGTGTGTGTCATCATGATTCGTCACGACTCGAGTTGGCTTTGTTCGCGGCGTAATCGTCTTGATATAAATTATTTTCGAAAAGTCTATGAGAAAAATGAATTGGGAAAAGACTTCCGGAACAGGGGCGGTGACGTCACTGCGCAGCTCTATACAGTGCAGCGACTAGGTAATCGGGCCAATTGTGTGATGGCTCCTTACCTAACCAGCTGCACTGACTGTGGTCTCGTTCAACCCAGTAAACCCCACTAATCAACCAACCCGACCGACAAGACGAATGATGGATGGATGATGTTCAGGCCAGGATTTTTTTCTGCAACATAGAAACCAATGAGAGATACTGTATGCGAAACGAAATATTAAACAATAAAATTACAATATTTAGCAACCTGTGTGCCTCTTTGTTGGAGCAGCTGAACGTATATTCACCTGGCCGTGGCTGTGTTTTGATTTTGTTGTTGTTTTGGTGTGTTTTGTGTGTGTTTGTGTTTCCTGGTCCGATCACTTTTTTGCTCCTGATTCAATCCCAATCATTCCCGATAATTTCTCGGTCAGATACATTTTGCAAATGCATTAAAAAAAAGGACTAAAACTTAATTAAATTGTCCCAAGAAAAAGATCTGATATGAAGTCGACCAAATAGCAGAATGATATAGCAGACTAGAATAGCACTCCTCACTCAAATGTGCACTTGGGCAACCCCAAAGCAAATTCCACAACATTTACAGTATTTACCAGCCATAGTATCAACCCATTACCCCTGTGTCTGATCACTGGTTATACTGGTATATTCACCATCGTGTCAACCCCTTACCCCTGTGTCTGATCACTGGTTATATTGGTATATTCACCATAGTGTCAACCCCTTACCACTGTGTCGGATCTCTGGTTATACTGGTATATTCACCATAGTGTCAACCCCTTACCCCTGTGTCTGATCACTGGTTATACTTCACCATAGTGTCAACCCCTTACCACTGTGTCGGATCTCTGGTTATACTGGTATGTTCACCATAGTGTCAACCCTTTACCACTGTGTCGGATCTCTGGTTATACTGGTATATTCACCATAGTGTCAACCCCTGTGTCTGATCACTGGTTAGACTGGTATATTCACCATAGTGTCAACCCCTTACCCCTGTGTCTGATCACTGGTTAGACTGGCATATTCACCATAGTGTCAACCCCTTACCCCTGTGTCTGATCACTGGTTAGACAGACATAATATTCACCATAGTGTCAACCCCTTACCCCTGTGTCTGATCACTGGTTAGACTGGCATAATATTCACCATAGTGTCAACCCCTTACCCCTGTGTCTGATCACTGGTTAGACTGGCATATTCACCATAGTGTCAACCCCTTACCCCTGTGTCTGATCACTGGTTAGACTGGCATATTCACCATAGTGTCAACCCCTTACCCCTGTGTCTGATCACTGGTTATACTAGTATGTTTACCATTACCGAATGGTCTGATGGTGACAAATTAGGGCCAATACTGATACTTTTCTGGTTCTGAGTTTTGCTGATACCGATATGAACCGATATGACCAAAAAGGGCCGATCTGATACTCTGATACCGATACAGTATTTTGGTCCGGGGACCACCAGTGGTGCTTGAGAGGGTACCAGTTGGTCCCCAGCTAAATGCAGTGTTGGGACATGTGCACTACATAACTTAATAAATTACATAATATATTACCAAAATGCAGTAACTTGTAATATAAATATATTACTTAACATAAAATTTCTAATATATTATACTTTTCTTTCTGCATTACTGCATTACTTTCAATATTACTTTCTGTTTGCTTACTTTCGTTGCAAGTGTTCTTGTGAAATTATCTTGACAACTGCAAAAGTTAAATAATTACTTATTTTCTATAATTTGTGATCAAATTATTTACTAGCTTTCATGAATTCATGGAATACATATGTTTTTTCAAGTTGATTTCATATGGATTTGTCCAGATAGCCAAATGTGCTTGCTTTATTGTAGGTATGCCACTGGCCTATGCAATATTTGATTAATAGTGATACTAAATATTTAATTATATAGGCCGATTTTGTAAAATGTTTTTTAAGTAATATGTAATAGTAATATTAATATATTACACTTGCTCAGGCAGTAATATTGTAATATAATATATTGCTTTAAAATGAAGGTAATAATTAATGAGTAATATATTAACAAGGTAAAGTAATATTCCCAACACTGGCTAAATGATGGAAAGTTGATTATTCAGATGTAAAAATGCAACATTTTTACATCTAGTTGTAAAAATGAAACATTACATCTGGTTGTAAAAATGAAACATTACATCTGGATGTAAAAATGAAACATTTGGAGCGCCTGCCCAGCACCTGCAAAATTCCTAGATTGTAAATTTTCTCTCTGTGCAAATTAAATGAAGCAGGTGTTTTGCTGAGCATTTCAACATTTTACTATGTCTAATATACCTTAGAGATGTTACGTGGACAGGATAAGAAGGTCCCCCCATTCTGTGCTTCCTAGAAATGGAGGTCTGAAAAAAATCATTAACATGGACAAGCACAACTTGATGACATCATCGAGTTGTGTTTCACCGTGGTAATTATTTTTCTTTCAGACCTTTTTTTTCCCTGAGAGGGTACAAATGGAACCAAATGGACCCGCTAGGGTCCAATTGGTTCACATTTGTATCCTCTCATAAAAAAGTGAAAAAGGGTGGAATTCCCCTTTAAACACTACCATCTTTTATTTGTACGCGTGGTATGAAAAATTGTAAAATGATTACACCAAATCACACTTGCTACAGAGAAAACATACAGGAAAAACAGAGAAATGGCTACCTTTCCATGTAGACACACATTATCATGTTGTTCTATAACATAGAACAGCACAGGGAGCTGTCTGTGGTGCTGAAGTGTTTCTATATAACATAGAACAGCACATGGAGCTGTCTGTGGTGCTGAAGTGTTTCTATATAACAGAACAGCACAGGGAGCTGTCTGTGGTGCTGAAGTGTTTCTATATAACATAGAACAGCACAGGGAGCTGTCTGTGGCACTGAACTGTTTCTATATAACATAGAACAGCACAGGGAGCTGTCTGTGGTGCTGAAATGTTTCTATAGAACATAGAACAGCACAGGGAGCTGTCTGTGGTGCTGAAATGTTTCTATAGAACATAGAACAGCACAGGGAGCTGTCTGTGGTGCTGAAATGTTTCTAGAACATAGAACAGCACAGGGAGCTGTCTGTGGTGCTGAAGTGTTTCTATAGAAAAGCACAGGGAGCTGTCTGTGGTGCTGAAATGTTTCTATAGAACAGGGGTGCCCAACCTTTTTTGACCCAAGATCTACTTTTCAGCAGCCAACCCCTCCGGGATCTACCAGTCCAATATCAACATTTCAAACCACACGCATCGTTGCCAGCCTGCAGTAACTTCACAACAACACAACACTACTTTGTTTTACCACTTTACTTTATGTCCATATAAGCATAAAGTACAACAGACTTGTCATAAATAGGCCTACAACAGTACAACATAAGTACAACAGACATGGACAAACACTTGCCATTGCATTTTCTTATCCACCGCCTTTTTTTCTCCCCCCACACTTGACCTGAATTTCATACTCGGTTTAATCGTTCCTAACCATTAACTTGAAGTCATTATTCGAAATTAATTTTAACATCAACTTCTTGATGGTCACATCACATGGAAATATGGAAAGAATAGCCTGGATGAAATGGAATTTAACCAAGTAAAACCGCAGGACCACTGGTGCAGTGGTGCAATGTGCACAATTTGGGCCTGCCCTGGGCTATACAGTTCTCTTGATTTGCTTTAATGTCGAATATTTAGTTAATAGCAATTTCAATTTCAACCACTGGAGGGCGACAAATCGAGTTGCCACAAATTGCCAGTGAGCAATAGGTGGTACTGGCTACACAATAAAACAGTGGTTGAATGGTTATGGTTCTCAAACTTTTTCATGTCAAGGAGCCTGAAATTGATACTACTTAGGCCGCAGGCGCCCCATTTAAAAACAAATATATGACAGGGACCCCATAAGAGAAGATTTGTTATGACTTTTATATTTCCCCAGTCTGACATGCCCTGACAGTGAGTAAACCTATCCAAGACAAAAGTTATAGTATTCCAAAATAAGGCATGGCCATCTGACTGAACCAACAAGTCTTTCTGAATACAACTTAAGAACATTTTGACATTAAGACTCATTTTGGGAACCACTCCCATTAGAAACATGGGTTCAGTTCGTGTCACCCTTGTCGAACGTACAGTCCGAACTGAAGGGCAGTGTTGCCAACTGCCAAAATCCAAAATGCACTAGTGGCACTTCCAAAATGCACTAGAATGCGCTAGATGCTCGCCTAGAAGGGAATATGACCATTAAATGACCATTAATCGTATGCATTCTCTGGTTGTGTAGACTTGGGCTAATTCACATGATGAATATTTTAACTCTTGAGAGTGTAAAAATGAAACCAAATGGACCCGCAAGGGTCCATTTGGTTTCATTTTTACACTCTCAAAGAGTTACATCTGGTTAGCCTGGGGACCACTGGTTGAAAACCGCTGTCATAGGAGGAAAAATGGTGAAAAATGAGGGTTTTTATCTCTGGCGCCTGTCAATCAATTTCCCCCCAACTCACCAGCCAAAAAGCACTAGATTTTCCGCCAGGAGTTTTTCACTAATTTTGGCGCTAGAGGGGTCTGAAAAGGCGCTAAATATAGCGACAAATGCGCCAAGTTGGCAACACTGCTGAAGGGGGGCGTGTGTGCCGTGAGAGCAGGCCAGGCAAACCTGCTACTCTTCGTGTGAGATCAACCTACCAGACCACTCTATGCGAGACAGACTCCCCCCAAGCACCAATGAAATCGGTCCTCGCCTGACATTCATCCAATGAACGAACTGGTTTGGGGGGGAAAGAAGGCGGGCTTAGCGGCTGAGCGGTCACGTGTGTTCACATGGGGGACACAGTGGTCAGAGCCTTGGAAATAGACAGAGTTACGCCAACTCCGTTCACTTCATGGGGCCAGTCCATCTACATAGACTTCTGTTGGATAGTGACAATGAATAGTGACAGCCGGAAGTTACCGAATGCATTGGAGCCTATGGGCTCGCGCGAGTACTAGAACCACGTGACCAGACTATTTTCTGCCCCCTCAATGTCGCAACTCTGTCTATTTCCATGGCTCTGACAGTGGTGGGATTGTCGGAGGAGCTGAGGTCAAACGCCACTGCCATACAGTGTCGGTTTGCTAATGCGAGACGAAATAACTCCACACAGGAATAAATGTCCTATGCGTACGCGGGCCGAGAAGTCTAGAGGATGCAATTGATTGCCGTAACACAGTCGGAAAGGTAGTTATTATAATATGATCATCGCACGTACGCGTTGGTTGGTGGTTGTCAGCTAACGCTAAAGCTACATAGCCGCAATGGTGTAGTCTAGTAGAACGTGCGCTTGTCGTACAGTTACACAGCAAAGGCAGCTCAAACTACGGAAGTTGTGTTACATTTTTGTTTTGTTTCATTTTGGGGACAGTGGACACTAGTTCGTAAACCGATCTCTCATATTTAGCCTATGTCTTGTGGACGTACGGTGTGGGCGGTGGCGTGCCAGTACTAGTACAGCATCTCTGCACTCGTTTCGTGCCCGTTTTTTATCTCGTATTGACATTGGCATAAACCAGCACCAGCAGCATGTTCCAGTCCATGCCCATGAGGCGTCCGATCTGCGACATCAGTGCCAAGGCAGTGAGGTACAACAACAGTGGTGGTGGTGGTGCGTCGTCGTCGTTTGGGAGGAATATCAGCAGCAACCCCGCGGGCGATCAGCCCGAAAGGACGGCCGCATGGCTGGGCAGACGCGTGGGCCTGTTGTTGTCATGGCTCCAGAGGGGAGCAACGGGAGCTGGTGCGGGCGAATCGGCGGCGGCGGCGGCGATCAGGGCGTCCGGTAAGAAGAATAATAAGAAGAAGCAAGGCTTGCTGTCCATCCTCGCCAACCACTGCAGCTTCGTGACCGGCCAGAGGCTCCGGCGCGCCCACCAGATCGGCGAGCTCTACTCCAACCTGTACTCGGAGCGCACCCGGTGGAGCCTGGTGGGCAGCCTGTGGCGCAGGCTGCACAGAGAGCACGCCCGCTCCGGCAAGCTGGTGGCGGCGCTGGCCGGCGTCTTCCTGTGGGAGAACGAGAAGATCCAGGACGAAGAAATTCGAAGGTATGTATGTAAAAGAATATATACAATGGGGGGCAAGACTCGCTGTTCAAGAGAGGAGACCTTAAAAATAATGCAAAGTGAGTTAATACCACATTCACCTTTCACCTACTACTAGAGTATGCCTTGAAATAAATGTCAAAGCTGAATTTGACATGGCAAGTGTAGCAGGTGGCTACAGCCTCTGGCTTTGGTCTAGTGGTTAAGATGTTGGACTTTCACGCGGGAGACGCGGGTTCGAATCCCGGGCGTTACACAAATATGAAATAAATGCTCAAACGTGTTGCTGGGTGTAGTGTTAGAGTCCACCGAAGACATGTAAATATGAAACAAATCCTTAAACATGCAGCTAAGTGTAATAAGTTTATAAGTCCATGAACCTTTCAAGACTGTTTTGTCAACTCCCTTTCTGCAAGATATTACACCCTGTAAGTCGTATCTTCAAAACTGGTGGGTCAAACTGAACCACCGACATGTTAAATTGAAGGCACGATTCCCTGCTTTCCCCTGCAACCTGACTACGGATAAGTGGTGGAAGATGGATGGACGATTGCTTGTTATGGCCTTTGCTCTGTGATGTAATAACAACAATTGTGCATTGTATTGATATTGATTTAGCTTGAATGTGCTTTTTTTGTTTTGTTAAAGATGTGGACTTGAGCTTCAAGCGCTGGAGGCGGTGAAGAAAATGAGCAAGTCCAAGGTGGCGGCAGATGACGCGGAACCTGGCTGGGAGATGGTGATGGAAAAGAAAGACTTCCGAGTGTGGAAGCGGCCCATTCCCAACAGCCACTTGTACGAATACAGAGGTCAGCCGAACAACACAGGCAGCAGCCCTAGTAGTAGCGGCGGCATGTGAAACCCGAGAAGTCTTTTGACATGTGTGTGTGCACATGCATGCATGTATGCACTCAGCAGTTGCTATCTGAGTTATTCAAAGTGCTGTTCTGTTTTGGCTACTGGTTAGACTCATCTTCGTGTTTATGTGTTGACAGTCAATGTCAGCTGAATGTCAAGCAAGTTGTTTTTATGCGTTTCTTTTTTCTTTGTTTCATGGCACAGTTTTGGGCTCCTACACGGACGTCACGCCGAGGCAGTTCTTCAACGTCCAGGTACTGTGCTTTGAAATGTTTACAGTACAATTCAAGTACTACTCGACACAATGCTGATAACTGTGAATGGACAAACCAGTAAAGCTTTCACTCGTTTACAATGGCAGCCACCCTGTTCAGTTCGTCAAGACATTTAAAGACGTATACATATTCACAAGTCAGAAGCGGCAGACCATAGTGGATGTAAAAAAGGAAAATAAATATGTACAAGAAAGGGCGGGAAAAAAGCGGGTGGGTGGGGGAAATCATATTTCCAGGTGCCGTTTTGAATGAGTCAAGGGATCAACATGTCTTAATGACTGTTGGTAGAGCGTCTTTAAGCATAAAGAACTTAGTCCTTTGTGTATGCCAAATACTGGGTTGCACGTGATTTTTCTTGAACTCCCTCTGGTGTTGTGGGAGTGAACTGGGTGACTTTCCTCAACCCAAGTACAAATGATTGTAGGATGGAATCCAACACGTGCACTAGTCAAGCTCCTCTTACTCTTACAAATCACATTGTGTAAGTTGGTGACAGATTTTAAAATGGGTTTTTATTACTGCCAAACCAAGTCACTTTATAATATAATGTTGCCTAATGTCAGTCTGCCCTTGGTGTTCAGTGTGTTGTCCTTTCCTCCCCTCCCAACCTCGAGCATTCTAAGAGCCTAGCCTCCTACCAGGCGGCCCTGTGTAAATAGTAAGTTGTTGTGGCCTGCTTGGTTACATAAAGGTTAAAGCCGCAGTGAAAAAATGGTGGGCATTGTGTTATGAATTGCACCTGAAACCCTGGCTGTGAAGTTGACGTGTCGGTAGCTGTCCGTAACTCAGGAACCGCCCCAGCTGCCACCTTTTAGATCTTCATGTATGGATCTGAGCTGTCCCCACATTCCATATATCAGTTCTGACCTCATTAAACCCTGTACACTCGCTTGCAGGCGCGTTTGCATTCACAACAACTTTTGATGGCTCCCAATGTTGACTTAGAATATGAATAAATGAGTGCAGTACGTGCTTCAGTTTGCTTGTCAATAAAACACATGTTCACCGACACAGGCTAACCCCTGCACACTGTGGCCTGTCAGTGGAATTGGATTACGTTATGCAATCAATGCTCAATGGCTTGTTTCAAATTTGGACAACACCTGTTTGTGTTTTTCAGACACGTTATGACATGCATTCATGGCAAGGAAGGGCAGGACAAAATAATATTGTCCCTCAAACTTATTTCTAATGGTTTGGGCCTCAATCACCACTGATATAGCTAGTCCTTGTCATTTCTTTATGGACAGTTTAGCTGCAGTACCACAATGTCCTGAGGGGGTGGGGGTGCTGATATGGAGAATATTTTATAGTAATTATAATGCTGATGCTAGATAAAAAATAACAAGGCTTAGTTAAATTCCATGTCAGCTTGGAAAAACAATGGTGGACATTGTAAAGTGGAAATGCAAATTTTGGAACTGAAGACTGAAGGAGAGGAGGAATTATTCAGAGCAGGCTGCATTAATATAATTATGAAGCCAAAATCAAACAAGCTGTTCCTGAGAGCAATTTATATTAAAGCTCCTATATCATATCAGACTGGTTGTTCAAATTAGAAAACACACTTGGCAAGTTGGCAGCACCAAAAACATGACAGAATTTAAGATGAGATGACAAAAAATGGATTTAAGTTTCATATTGTCCCGACCCTGGTTATAAGATGACCCCCATTTGTGTTAAAAGAACATTGAATGTGAAATAATATAATTCCCAAATATAAGACGACTCAATTTTTCAGGATATTTCCATTGGGGGGGGGGGAAACACTCTTATATTCAGGCCAATTAGCAAACTGCCTTTTTTGTAGTCTCACGTCAATGCACTGCCCAAATAGGACATAACTAATTACACTGAAAAGTCACATTTGCTAAATGGACATGGTGTCACTTTGCGCTGAAAGGCCAGAGATTCGATAAACTCTCCATGAACTGTGGAACATAACACTTCTAGGTCTGTTGTGCACAAACACCGGTTGCTATAATAAGCTGCTGTTGTCACGTTTCCCTCCTTCTCCCCTAGTTGGACACGGAGTACAGGAAGAAGTGGGATGCTCTGGTCATCAAACTGGAGGTGGTCGACAGAGAGGTCAACACAGGCACCGAAGTTATACACTGGGCCACACACTTCCCTGTAAGTTTCTGTTACTTGCTATTAACTTTCTTTTTTTAACTTTAGGATTAAAGATGTGTTTTTTGTAGTGTTTTATTATGCCCCGTAAACACGGTCAGGACCGGATGTTATTGGTGTCGTCTTGATTGTGGTCCAGATGAAGGGAACCCAGGACTTTAAGGGGAATTCCACCCATTTTCAAAATTTTCCTGAGAGGGTACAAATAGAACGGGACCATTTGGTTCACATTTGTATCCTCTCAGGAAAAAGGGGTCTGAAGGAAAAATCATTAACATGGTGAAATACATCTTGATGTCATCAGATGTATTTCACCATGTTAATGATCTCCATTTTTAGGAAATACAGAAATGGGGGAACTTTTTTTTTTATCATGTCCACACAACATCTCTACGGTTTATTAATGACATTAAAATGTTGAAAATGGGTGGAGTTCCCCTTCAAGTCAAATCTGGCACCAGAATATCACCTGATTTCAACCAACGCAACTGTCTCCACTACAGATGGACGTCCCTGGTTGAATCAGAGAGAGTCGGGATTGAGGCCACACTAGCAATCATAATAACTTGTCAAATTTGGCCCAGAAAATCATTTCAACTGGTGAACATGTCCTGCAAATCACTGGTGTCACTGGAGGACGTTATGATGATGTCCTCCGCTGACTCCAGTCACCTTCAGGACTCAGCCAAATTACATTTGATGATCTTTACGTAATTTCCAATTATTACTACTAATACAACTAATAGCTAAGCTATTATGGGTCAGATCATCTGACTTGTTATGACTGATTTAAGTTAGTTTGCTTTGTGATTTACGTGAGAAATAAGAAATACCCCAGCAAACTCGGTGGTCGTCGACAAACTTTCATCACCCACAGTATGTGTAAATCTATACTATTTAATTTAGAGCACCCTTGCCACGCTGTGCATCTGCTAATTGCAATTTGTGGTGTCTCGATTTTGTGTCTCCCCACGACAGTATCCCTTGTACTCGAGGGACTATGTCTATGTGCGGCGCTATGATGTGGACCTAGAGAACAACCTGATGACCTTGGTGTCAAGGTGGGTACATTTCATTGGTATATAAACTGGCTCACATAAGTTCGGAAACTAACTTTTTTAGGGAACTAGTTTCTCCCCCTTAAAATACCAACTGGTATTGTATCTTGTAGCGTTTTAAAACATTGACTAGTTACCTTTACAACAAGGTATGGCTTGTACACATCGGACATTCCTGGAAGAGTCAATCAATATGTTTTTGTGTCCTGCACACAAAGTGCCCAACCCTCTTGGGTTTATAAGAGACCATTTCACAGATGCAAATACAGCGTGTTTACAATATAATGATTAATATTTGCTCGGCATTATATGGAGTACGCTGTGTTCTTTCACAAGCTTGACAAATAAAATCAGCCACAGTAAAAAACTCCCTTTGTCAAAACATATCTGTTTTCCATAGTCCTTTTAAAATCTAGGAAATCCCCACAGACAGAAAGCATCAAAATCTTAAAACTTTCTCTTATGTCATATTTAGGACAACAAAACAAAAAAAAAAAATCTAATTTTTGACTTCAAGTTCACAGGTCAAACAATATCCCTCCTTCTGGTGTGGCACTAAACCTGCTGGTCTCCAGTCCTACTGATAGAATTCCTGAACGTATTTGTGCACAGAGAAATTGTTTTACTTTGTTTAAATTATACTTGCACATGTGGTTCTACAGTGTATCTGTCCTTTAAGACAGTAGGTTCGCAACGTAAGTTTTTACACCATAAGTCCCTACTCCACTTTTATTATCTAGAGAGCATTATATTCCTGATTGGATGAACATTACATTCTAATTCATTCTGAAAAATGAAAAGCAATGTATTTGAGTAAAATGCTTTTTTTTTAGTTTCATTTCTTGGACATCTTCACAAGTCTCTTCCATAATCGTACCATATGGCATGTGAGTTGAATGCTAACACCGGAGTCAACTTATGAACTTCTAGGAAATATAAATGGATAACAAATAAATAACAACTAGCACATTCATGGAACCCCCAGACACCAGAGGCATAGTCAAGACACTGGACGCCTGAGTTGTGTGTACGTTTTAAATCTTAAATGTCCACATTATTTAGCTTTATTTATGACAGAACCCAGTGCCCTACCTGCTGGCTGAGCTAGGACACTCAGGGCAGCGTTAAATGGCATGTGCTCATCTAAGGTAAAACCGAGATACTTGTACTGATCAATATAAGATGACCTTATCAACCCAAATAAACACAAACAAACCTTTTGGCTCTTGGTATCGTTTTCTGTTTAAAAGAGTACTATTTGGGTTTTCTCCTGGTTTACTTTACCAGTGTCCATTTCCAGCCCTGCTAAACGTTTGGGCGGACAATTGGGTTATGAAGAAAGTGACAGGACCCCATGCTCATGTGCCTGGCACACACACCTGTGACTGGCTGGCACACACCTCTGACTGTCGCACACCTGCCAGCCCTTGCGGGAATCGAACCCAGGACCTTCTAGCCCCGAAAGTATTCTAGACTTTTAGTTCATCGGGATTAGGCTGATAAATGAAATTCAAAAGGACAACGAATGTGTTGCTCATTTCAGGAATGTCTGATCTCTACAGCCAACCCAGTTAGGTTTCCAGACTTATAAAGTTTCCCTACCTTTTGAGTGTTTTTTTTCTCGCCTGTTTGTTGCCTCCTCGTGTTTGCCCTGAGACAAGTATGTTGGAATTAAAATCCATTTATGAATTATTACTGTGCTTTAATATTTGATGTGTGGCACATTGATTCATTAATTCATTTCTTTATTATTTTTAAAGAGCTGTGCAGCACCCCCGCGTCCCAGAATCTCAGGACTTTGTCCGAGTCAATTCCTACCAGTCAAAGATGGTGATCCGTCCTCACAAGTCCTTCGACGAGGTGGGTGAATAATGTCAATCAAGGTTTTGGTTTTAATGGCAAGCAAATTATGGTTTGCCTTACATCAGGGGTTTTCAACACGTGGTCCGAGGGTTCCAGGTGGTCCCCAGGCTAAGTGATGGAAAGTTGGTTAACCAGATGTAACTCTTTGAGGTGTAAAAATGAAACCAAATGGACCCTTGCGGGTCCATTTGGTTTCATGTTTACACTCTCAAGAGTTAAAATATTCGTCTGAATTAGCCCAAGTCTACAGAACTAGAGAATATATGAGATTAATGGTAAATTTGATTTGTATGTTTGACTGTTTTGTTTCCAAAAATCCAGCCTGGAATAGTGGACAAAAGCAAAAGACATTTTTAGTTTTGGTGTCTCTGGGGGCTAAAATGTCATCAAATGGTGGTCCACCGTGGCTCAAATTCTGAATAGATAGTGGGCCCTGGTATCAAAAAGGTTGAAAACCACTGCCTTACATAACAGGCTTGTGTTCTTCAGCTATTGGTGACCTTGTGGTGTTGTTTTTTTGTTGCTTTTCTACACAGAATGGCTTTGACTACCTGCTTACCTACAGCGATGACCCTCAGACTGTCTTTCCTCGTTACTGTGTGAGCTGGATGGTGTCTAGTGGTAAGTTCTTTTACCGCTGGTCCAGTTGTCATATAGCACTGCTTTCCCCAAACCGTTTCATGTCAAGGACCCCCATGCTTGACACGAGTCCCCTTTCATCTCATTTGGGACTGTGTTACACACACACACTTTAAACCTGCATAATATATCTTCGTTCTAAGACATTGCATTTTTATCGTGTAGAAACTATGGGATTTGGGTGGGACTTTTCCAACATCAATTGGTGTGTAAAATTTCGTTACACCCCCACAAAAGAACTAGTCAAAATAAATGGATGCATACATGGTAAAAAAAAATATATAATTTAGTCTTTTATATCTCACATAAAGCTTTGTGTAACTGCCAAATATGCGACAGCACTCGACACACTGGAATGTGCTCAAATAACAATGTCCAGGACTTAACTCACTTATGGCTCTTGAGGTATTTGACACATTCATTTGATCCCCAATGAGGGGATAGTGCTGTGGCACTATCACCCAGTGCCAATTCCTAATGTGATCCTGGGCTCTACACATCGTCCGCCAACCTGGGGAGGCAGCAGACTGGGCTCATGCTTCCTTCAAGGCATGAGGAGCCGTGCCGCCTTCTTTTTACCCGGCAGGGGGTGTTTCCCTGGTTGGACGTAGCGCGTGGAAGGAACACGTTATTACAACCGTTATTCCACATTATCCCGAAGAGTTCCTGTCCCCTCCATCAGGCGCCCCGGCTGGCCAGGGGGAGGCAGTTTAGAACCCAGGATTCCTGCATGTTTTTGTGAGGGTATCTACCCTAGGGGACACGGGAGAACATGCAAACTCCACACAGAAAGGCCCTTTTGCCAATCCCATCTCGGGTATGGGCACTGATGACGCGGAGGAGACACGCCGCCAGCACCCACAGCAGCCGCGTCCCTAGCGGGAATCGAACCCAGGACCTTCTAGACTTTTAGTTGATCGGGATTAGGCCGATAAATAAAAATCGTGAAAATCGGTAGCACTGTTGGAATTATAATGGGGTGGAGTTAATATTTCTGATTATAGTCTAGTTTTAAATTATACAATGTTAAAGGGGAACTCCACCAATTTTCAACATTTTTTCTGAGAGCGTACAAATGCAACGAAATGAACCCTAACGGGTTCATTTGGAGTGCAGGAATTGGGCCATGCTGCTGTGTTTGTGTCTGGCAGAAAAGCTTTTTTTCTCCAGATAAAAGAAGTTGCACAATAATTCACTGTTATAATAGACCTAGTTGTTCAACAACCACTGGTGTTCACGTGTATATATACCTTTATCTGGTAGGTATGCCCGACTTTCTGGACAAACTCCACGCGGCGGCCTTGAGAGCCAAGAACCTGGAAGTGGGCATCCACGACTACACGGCCACCATGATAAAACCCATGGATGCCACCCGCCAGGACCGTCTCACCGGGGACAACACGCACACGGGAGATCCTGGCCAGATCTATGCTTGAGACTAAAAAAAAAAGCTCACGTTTGGTTATGGTTATGGGGAACACTAAAAAAAAAATCAAGTCATAACCTTTCTTGGAAGATACAAAGACCATTTGTGACATTACAGTATGTTGCACCCTTTGTGTGCGGGAGGAAAAAACAAAGAGACTACTACAAGGAACTTGGAAGTCATTTCTCACTGCCCATCTTGCCACTTTGTTTGTTTTGTTTTTTGCTTTGCCAACTGATATCCCGAAAGGTTGAAATCCCTCCCTCCCTCACGCCTCACCTTCCACCTAATACTGTAAACGACGGCACCGACCAGCGAGACCTGAGCCAAAAACAAACCTTTTTATTGCAGAGTTGCTTTTGCCAAAGCACTTCTCAATTCTCGCATTATATACTTAACTAGATGTTTCCTCACAGTACCTTCTGTTACTCCTACTTGGATTGGCATCGTAACGTCCGCTGCTGGCAATGCCTTTACCTTTTTTTTCCCCCCTCGAGGCCAACTACTATGCATTTCCTCACTCGCGGAACCTCTTATTGTAGGTACTGTCTACGCTCCGGTCTGATCTAGAATGAATGTAAAGGTAATGTCTACTCTACTGTGTGGTTGGAGCTAGCCCAAATACTCAAAAAGTAACGGATTATTCTGTAACACGCACCCGTCAAAGTAGTTTAACTAAAATGTGGCAATCTCTGACCATGGTAGGCACGTAAAAAAAAATCTACAAGCTCAACGTTTCGCATTGTGAAACGGCTTGTAGATTGGCTATTGCTGCCGCTTGTGGCTATTCCATGGCTAAGGTGGTAGTTACTGTACGTCCTTAATTTATTTCCATGAGCGACAGCACTTAGTTGCAGTTACAATCTTTTTTGGAAAACGCGCAATCAGAAGATGGAAGATAATTGAATTGGTTGGATTTTTAAAAGCATTGAGTAAGATCTAGAC
Source organism: Benthosema pterotum (assembly GCA_039105355.1). Classification (NCBI taxonomy): domain Eukaryota; kingdom Metazoa; phylum Chordata; class Actinopteri; order Myctophiformes; family Myctophidae; genus Benthosema; species Benthosema pterotum. The sequence goes on from CM076985.1 coordinate 9,988,228, forward strand.
GTCTAGCTCTTTGTACTTAGATGTCAAAGAGAATTCTAGACATTTTTGTCTGGGGGGGAAAAGTAACAAATTTAAACATTTGAAGATGTATAAGAACCCTGTCCCTCACGCGAGCATTATGTACTGTCAATTGTACTGTAACTTGCAAACGGATGCCATTACAGAACTCCCATGAGATTATAGCTGTCCAATTACGACTGGACATTATGGTGGTACTTTTTAATGACACAAAGTACAAAAGCGTAGAACAAAAAAAAGAAGGGGATTAATGGGGTAACACTGGTATTTATAAATGATATTTATTGGAATGATAAGCAGCCATTTCTATAATGTGTCTTGTCCAGTCATATGTACAGTACTAGTTCTTTTTTGTTTTTTGTTTTTTTGTTTTTGGCCACAATAATCTCTTCACATCAAAGCAACAAGGGTAACTGAAACTACACGGCTTGTCAGTTGATCCTAAGCTGAGCCTTACCATTGGATTGCTGTGTCAATAGATGGCAACATTGTAACAGTGGTCTGGGACAAGTACGTACTGTATTTGGATGGATGTTGTTGTGTATAACCTAATGGAGTTATTAAGAAACGGATCTGAAAGCATTCAGTTTTTTATTGTCTGCAACATTGAACCTTCATACCTGGCATGAATTGGTTGACTTAAAGGGGAATTCCACCCATTTTCAACATTTTTTTTCTGAGAGCGTACAAATGCAACCAAATGAACCCTAACGGGTTCATTTGGTTCCATTTGTACGCTCTCAAGCGTCTAAAGAAATCCATTATCATGGTGAAAATACATCTTGATGATGTCATCAAGATGTCTCACCATGTTAGTGGTTTTCTTTAGACCATTTCTTGGGAACACAGAATGGGGGAACTTTTTTTTATCATGTCCACCCAGCACCTCTAGGGTATACTAATGACATATTAGAATGTTGAAAATGGGTGGACTTCCCCTTTAAGATCCTCTCTCTCTCTCTCATGGGTTCCTTCTCGTACAGTGCTTGTTGGCAGATTTCGTACGGTCCGTCCCAACATATTTGTGGCTTAATTTGCCAGGGTTCATGGACAAAAGCCTTCCGATAACCAGATGGAGAACCAGTCTCTCTCCATTTGGGGCATAGTGTCTTGTCGCAACCAAATAAACCTCAAATATAAATAAAATGGCCGTTAAAATGGAATTTGACATGTTTGTTAAATTTATACACTTTCATTAAAAAAGCATAGCACTTGAGCATTTCATTTGATTACAATTTGTCCTACCTCAACGTGTGTGCACACTGCACACACCTCAGAAGTCCGAACTAAGTTTGGTTGATGGATACCCTGATATTTGCAAACGGGCGACTGTCTAACATGTATGGCTTCCCTGTGCAAGGGAAAGGGGTTTAAGATGGCTAAATTAAGTTAGCAGTTACCTGGCTAACTAAACTGGTCCACGTAAGTTCAGAAATCTAACTTCTCCTAATACCATTTGGTGTATTATGTATATTATGTGGTTTTAATAATTGATTAGTCACCTTTACATCAAGGTATGTCTTGCAGCGATCAGACATTCCTGGAATGAGTAACACTGCAAAGGAGGGTTGCACCCTCCAAAAATATGCCAAAATGAAATGTTCGGTTGGCATTTACCCCCCCCCCCCCCTCCCAAAACAAGTGTTGGCAGGTGTGTGCCACTGAGGCACAGGTGTGTGCCAGGCACATAAGCGTGGGTCCTGTCACTTTCTTGACTTTGTTTAAGTTTCTGGAGTTGCAAGACATTTGACCAACATATTGCCAGTTATTTCTCCTAAATTAGTCCGAGAGACTAAACTCAACATCAAATGGTGGCCCTCCTCCGTGGCTAAAATGCAGAATAAATAGTGGGCCCTGGTATGAAAATGGTTGGGGGGAAAAAAACGCTGCTCCAGCACATTCTAGTGCATTTTGGAAGTGCCAGCATCTTGGATTTTGGCAGTTGGCAACACTGCCCTGCTTCAGACACCCCCTGGCTCCATGCAGTGCCATGCAGTGAAAATAATATGTTTAAAAACGTTTAGTGTGGTTTTAACTGTCACTTTAAACTCCCAACTACAGTTAGTTTGTAACTGTTTTCCCCTCCAAAGTTTTCCAATGTTTTTTTTTTTTTTTTTTTGTTTTTGGTGTAGGTCCTAGAGGTAACACGTAACTCGACTTGTTGCTGTTCTAAATAATCGTTCTCTCTATTAACGAATGTTATGAAAACTTGTGTTAACACACCATGGGATTTCATGTAACATAGTCTAGTAGGACTACACTGTTTACAACCTGACTTTCTGAGTGTCATGACATTCTTTTTTTGTTTGTTTGTTTGTAGGAAACATTGTCTATAGCTTAATTGCATGGACTTCGATAAAAAAACAAAAACGTCCTCCGGAAATATTATATAGTAATCGCAAGTCGATGGAAGGATCCTATACAAGTGTTAATTGTGTGTTTTAATATATCCCTGTAAACGTCTAAAAATGTAGGCCTGTTTAGGCCGATTATTTACGAGTAGGTGTTCCGGTTCTAAATACAGGGGTTTTCAACAGGTGGTCCGGGGACCACCAGTGGTCCTTGAGAGGGTTCCAGGCGGTCCCCAGCTAAGTCGGTTAACCAGATGTAACTCTTGAGAACGTAAAAATGAAACCAAATGGACCCTTGCGGGTCCATTTGGTTTCATTTTTACACTCTCAAGAGTTAAAATATTCATCTGAATTAGCCAATTTTTCGAATGTATGTTTTGCTTGTTTTGTTTCCCCAAATCCAGCCTGTGGAATTGTGGACAAAAGCAAAATAAATCTTTAGATTAAGGGGTTCTGTGGGGCTAAAATGTCCTTATATGGTGGTCCGTGGCTCAAACCCTGAATAAATGGTGGACCCTGGGATGAAAAAGGTTGAAAACCCCTGGCTTAATACCTTCAGTGCATAAAGTGATGCTACTTTTTTTTTGTAAAGAAAATGCTTCCCCGTGGAGACTGGTTTTCGATATCTCTGCTGCTGTGTTTTCCTTGCTTGGACGGACATTCGGTGACAAAAAACCACAGGTGTTCAGCAGGGTGTAATACTGGGACGATGGATATAGTGTGTTCCTCCACTTTTTGGATGGCGACTGCCATACATACAGTACATGGGCATTGGAGGAGACACCTAATTCACCCCCAGACCAACATAAGCAGTTGACAGGACTATATATCAATATGGGGGAATTGGCAGTGGCTGAATTCAGCAGAAGAAAATGAAAAACGGTGTGCTTTATGATAGAACAGTATGCTATGTTTGCGGAGTTTTCTCTGGGCAGTGCGTTCCGGTGTGCCCGCGTCTTTTTTGCTCCTTACTGACTCCCGTTTGCCACCGTTTGCAGTTATAACGGGGCTTTTGGTCCATATACATTTTCCAGCTAGCGGTATAATGTGATTTTACCAAACCTAATGTTGATGATTGCATCACAAATGACCTAATTATTGTGTAGAGAGATAGACACTGATTAACTATGAGTTGGAGCACTTCTAATGTGATTGACAGAATTGTTGGAAATGGAACAACTAATTTCAATAAAAAATAATTTCAATCGTGGCTTGCTGTGTTTATGCTTAAAGGGATATTCCACTTTCAAAAAAACGTTTGGTCATTTTATGGTCTACTCTCATGTGAACACACCAGACAGTTTATAAGTTACTCCATTCAGTATTTAGATATTTGATGTTCATTTTAGCTCCCCTGCCCCCTTTCCTGTACAAACCCATTATAACTTAAACTCCGTTTTAACCATGACAGATTATTCTAAAACAACCCATCTTTTTTTCTGGTGACTGATATTGTCCTCCTAATACTAATCAAATAATCAAATAATCTGTCATGGTTAAAATGGAGTTTTAGGTTATAATGGGTTTGTATATAGGAAGGATGTTTGGGCAGCTAAAATGAACATCAAATATCGAAATACCGAATGGAGTAACTTTTAAACTGTCTAGTGTGTTCACATGAGACTGAGTAGACCATAGAACGACCAAGTTGTTTTTTTTTTGTTTTTGTTTTTAAGTGGATTAAAAACCTCTGATGTTGAGGTGCATTGGTGAAGTGATCTAAAAAAAAAAGCGACGTCTGCTTGGAGCCGTATGAGGTGTTTGCCTAACAGGCTAGCAATACATTTCTAGATGATGCTGGAGTACATTTCATTATGTTCGCTTTTTGCCTCGGTTTCAGGTCGAGACACCCGTTTTATCCATTCAGGACATAGTACTCAATGCGGGATGAACAACAACTGTTTGGCCTTGCATTGGATTTTCTTTTTTTTTAAATATATATTTATTAAAGAGACAGATAGATGGGGATATCTCTGCTACTGAATTCTTTATAGCAGGGGTTTTCAACCTTTTTGATACCAGGGCCAACCATTTATTCAGCATTTGAGCCACAGAGGACCGCCATTTGTGGACATTTTAGCTCCACAGACCCCGAAAGCTAAAGATTTTTTTTTGCTTTTGTCCACAATACCTGCAGGCTGGATTTGGGGAAACAGAACAGGCAAAACAAACAGACCAAAATGACCATTGATCTTCTAGTTGTGTAGACTTGGGCTGATTAAGATGATGAATATTTTACCGCAAGGGTCCATTTGGTTTCATTTTTACGTTCTCAAAGAGTTACATCTGGTTAACCAGCTTAGCTGGGGACCACCTGGAATCCTCTCAAGGACCACTGGTGGTCCCCGGACCACTGGTTGCAAACCACTGCTTTATTTATAGGCTCTATAGCAATGATTGCTTTATCAAATTATAACGCTTAAACTCTTTTTTTTTTTTTTTTTTTTTTTTTTTTACCAGAAAACCCTTTCATTTTATACTTTTGCCAATTATTAATATTTTTAGAGCCACTGCTAGTCTTTCGCAAAATTCAATGAATTGCAATAACTGCTTGATTTGAATACACCCACGCTGGCACCACATCCTTTGCATTAGTCTAGCTCCAGTCTAGCTACCATAGGCGACAACACCAAAGTCTACAGCTAACCATAGTGTAGCTGGTTGTAGTACATGTATATTCTCACAATATGCATTCCATGTGTAGTACTCAACCTATGAGATAAAGCTTAGACAATGATTACGGTTGCTGTAGAGTAGATGGTCTATTATGACGTTCTGGCAAAACATACCATTTTTAGGTTCAATATAGTATATTGTAGGCTAAGCTTGTATATAGAAAGGTGAATGAAGGCTGTCAGAGTTGTCCGTATTCCAGACGGTTTCGTGTGGGAAAATACCGCTCATCACTATGCTTATTCATCAGCCCACCCATTAGACTGTTCATATTCGTTTTAATACAACCGATTTCCTAAATCTACGTCAGTGATAGTGGTATATGTAGCCTGTATTTTATAAATAATTCTTAAGAGACAAATCAAATATCTTGGTGATGACTGTTGACTATATTATGTGTATGCAGTCTAGTAGAACTAACCCAACTATAATTTGATCACATCTCGAACACGGACGTTCGGTCTTGAACCCCGTCGGGTTTATGATTGTTGGACATTGTCCAGTCAGTGTCGTCGTGATTGATAACGAAGCGTGTCCACATTCTTAATCGAGTCACATTGTTGTAGCATATGTGACCTCTGCGCCGGCTGCAGCGAAGAGCCACAGTTAAAAGCCACTGAACACTTAGTGTAATTGATCATATACCACAAATCTGCCATTTTGAAACTAGCCGGCTTTTGCGGGAGGAGGATAACGCTTCAGGCTTCATTAGTATGAAACTCATAAACCCCTCAAGTCTCATCAATCTCCCCCTCCGACGTGATTTGTTTCGTTCTTGCCCTGAATCGAACAGAATGCATTCATTGGTGCTGGACAGGGTTTATTCGGATCATATTTATTGAGGCTCCAGAATCAATACAATGGGCATAAGTTAAGTCGTTAGACAAATTTATTAAACATGTCAGTATAAAAAGTGAAATACTAATAACACGCAAGGCTCTCGGTCACAAACCAAACAAGAACGTAATTCGTTGGTGACAGACATCTTAAGAGATTACATTTTAGTCAATTGTTTCTACTAGACTAGGTCAAAATACTAACTAGACAGACACATATGTGCATAGCAAAAAAGAGAATAAGAACCTCCACGTTATTAGTCACACTCCCAGGTTTAATGAAATAAACATTTTGATCGAACAAGGGATGTTGGTCAGGTGTGTTACAAGTTTTATATACAACGTACAGAATAATATAATCACGTACAGTAACAAGGCAAAAAAATATTTAAAAAAATAAATCGGTTCCCCACAGTCATTCTGTTTTAGAGGTTGATTACTTCACACTATGACGGAAATCACATTTCATATTTATATGAAATGTCTATTCATCGTTTAGACCAGTTGGTGCGTCCACAATATAACACCACACTCCTCAAAAGGAGGTGTTGATTTCTACCGGCCCAGACGTTGTGTGACCTTCGGTACTACGACTGCATGCACACAATCTCTTCCGATCCTTTCTCTAAAAGATTATCAGACTGCGACCTATATTTATTTTTGGTACACATTGCTCTTGTGTTCTTGATTAGACGGGTAAACGATTGGCTTCAAGATAATCTGAGGTCATCTGAGTTTTTCTGCAGCGCACAAAAAAGAAAATGCAGGGTTGATTTAAACATAAAAAAGGCAGATATAACATCAGTAAGCAGGTAGGTAGGTAGGTAGGTAGGTAGGTAGTAGGTAGTAGGTAGGTAGTTAAGTTGGTAGAAGAGGAATGCTCACAAGCCTCCAAGGTGCTTGGCACAACCATGAACAGAAGACTGCACTGCATGGTTAGATCAAGCACAATGGCGTCCTGGGCAACAAAAAAAAAGCACAGAGCTCTGCTGCTCAGTCAGGCAGCCCATCCGTTTTTCTTTCCGTCTTTCTTTTATTTGGTTTCTTTTTTTTTGCATAAACAAGTATGAAGACACTTGCTTTGAGGCTGTGAAACAAAACCATAATGTCTCCTTTCGTGGTTTCGATTGACACAGATCCGGACAAGTAATCGAGTGCGGTTTACGAAAGATAAAAAAAACATGGCAAAACTTCCAAAAAATACATATACACTGTATATTATTATATATTATGAGAGGACCTTGTTCTTCAGAGTTTCCCCCCCAGTATTCTAAATATCCTCATAAGTTTCATCAGTAGCCCCGGTATGAGAGTTGGTCTAAGTCCGTAGGTGTGAAGGCGGAGTTTTCGCAGTGCGGTCTAGCATAAAAAAAAAAAAGATCCCGGCAGTTCACACTGAGGGAAGTGTTCGCAGCGCGGCGCGTCCAGGACCATTTGCGAAATATAAAAAAAGGATTAGTCATAGGTCACTCTTCACTGCGGAAAAAATAGGCACCACCCTTCCTGCGCACAAACTGCGTCAAACCCCGCCCTCTCGCCGTTCGCACCCTTTTTTGATAGATGCTTTTGTATGGGGGGGAAAAAATTAAAGAGTTGGTCAGTTTTACCATGCAAATAGTACATGGAATATTCAAAATTCGGGATGGAATGGTTTAACTCGAGCCATAAGGGATGGACTTCGTGATCGGATTAGTACGACGTCAGTGCATTGGGCTTTTTTTTTTCGTCCCAGGCAGATCAATAGAAATAGAATTTCTGTGAAATATAATTGGTCGTCTCATTGAGATCCCAGAGATTCTTAGGGAATACGGTGCTTTTCCTTCTAATAGCCTTGCAAAAAGAGTCTTTGGGTCTAATCACTCAGATGGACTAAACAAAACCAGCTAGATCTATACCACTATAGTCCCTCTTGAGATTTGAGATCTAATCTGAACACAGACACAGAAAAAAAACACATTCCTGACATCCTTCTCCTAACCACGTTAACGGTCACTGGAGTCAATGTCAAGAGTCAGGATGCTATCAGTTGAAAGAGCTAAACAAGGGAAGTCCCTTGAAAGGGGTTTGGTGGCAATCTTGTTACTGCCACCCGTTTAGAGATCCCCAGGGACATCTTGCTAAAGATGAGAAGGCATGGTGTGATAATCAACTTAAACCTTTGGCAACTGAGCCACTTTGTGGGATGAATTAGATAAATATTCATACACCACACAAAGGAAGCCTGGGTTTTCTTTTTTTGTTTGTTGTGGCACAAAGGGATTCATGGATCATTAGTGGAAAGTGGTACAGAAATGGGATGCGTTGGTGAGAATGGACAGTTGGACAAAGTAATGGGGATGTTTTAGGGATGATGCTTGAACTAATGGAATGGTATTGTGAGTTTCTTTTTACACATGGACACACGGTTATGTTGCCTTACCTCAGTTTCTTACATTTTCTGATGGATCTCCAAAATGTTCCTAGTCTTAGCTCATGCTCAAACTTGTAAATCTTACCATATATCCATCAGGTCGCTGGCATACTTTGTCCGTCGGTCTAAAAGGTGCGTGACTGAAAAAATATATACATATAATATAAAACATAAAAAAAACTCCAATCCATTCAACCCAAATTTGGTCGACGGACCAATACTCCAATCCACCAATTTGGTCGACGGACATTAGAGGATTTTGTACATGTCATGTTCCTGTGACTAGGAAAAAAAAACACACACAACCAAAACCCAAGAAAGCATTAATGTAAGACAAAACACATTTGAATGAACCATACCTTCGAATTCAACTACGAACGAACGCTCTCCCAACCGTTGTGTGTGTCTTTTTTGGGGGGGAAAAGTCACTTTTTCCACCACAAAACTAGTCTCTCCAGACAGAAACCAGACTTGGAGCGAAGTGTGCCAAACCCATGGTGGAGCAGGTTCAAAAAGAAGCGGCGGTTGGGATGGGGGGAAGAAAGTATGGATGCTCTTGTCGCTTCTTCTTCTAGTGGTGGTGGTGGGGCGTCCTCCACCGGCGTCCTCCTCCTCCTCGATTTGAGACAGACTGTCCCGACTGCGTCTTTCTCCTTCGGAAACCCACTCAAAGTCCTCCAACCCTCCGCCCCTCTCTGAAGTTAGGAGGTGGGGTTGGTCATTTTTTTGCTCTTGGGATAGGTGGACAAGGCGAGCAGTACTTTGACTGTTGGTGGGATTGGCCTCGGGTTTTTTGGGGCGGGCGGGTAGGGGGGGCCACATGGGGGTAGGGGGGGTGGGTTCTGGTTCCGCATTTCATAAATATTAATACAGGGTCCTCCTCCCCATCCCCATCTCTCCCTCCCCCCAAAGCGGCAGATTCTTTAATTTCGTTAGAGGGGGAAGTGCTTTATTCACTTAATGGCTTTTATTAGTGTGCGGTCTTCAACTCTTTCATTAGCTAAAGTGCTGCCATAATTTACAGGGGGGGGAGAGAGAGAGGAGGTGGGGGGTTGGGTGGGGTGGGGTGAGGCGGGGTCCTTCTCTGAGGCTGGTGGTGGTCCTGTTGCTACTGCCGCTGACTGGACATACATACGTACGTCCACGATTATACACTGCCTGAAACCACTGCAGCTTTTTTTTTTCCTTTACCCCGAAATCAGGCAATTCTGTCTCAAAGATAAAACGCCGGACCGTTGCGTCCGACGCATAGTAGATATAGCGTCGTCCTCTTAACCGTTCTATAGTGTCGAGGTAAAGTGCTGACAAGTGGGACATATAGTCGGCTCCCCTTTTGGGGATGAACTGAAATGATCGCAAAAGAAACGCAAAATCAAAAATGTCCACGAAACATTCGTACAGACGTAGAAATGCCCGGTATAAAAAATATGAACTGCTTGCAATTGAGGGGCCAGTGTGCCTAAAATGTTCAATGGATGTTTGCAGTAACTATAAGACAAAAAAGATCTAACAAGATCTGTTGGAGATTGCAGATATAATATCCCCTGTGTAGTTTTACGCATAGCGTCTTAATAGTCTACGCTGTGTGGAAAAAGGTGGTCATCACTAATCAATTTTACCATTTTGGATGTCCATATCCATTTGCTTATGTTATATGGTTTAGGGTTAAAATGACTAGGGGTGTCAGCGTAAAAAAAAAGTGCCACACGAGCAACCTATTAATTGCAAGGATGTTTAAATCCTTAAGTCGACCTTCAGCTAGTGTTACACGGCCTGCAGTGTTGTACCTATGCTATATATTCTGTGTAAAAATTGTGTTTTGTATGCTTGCTTGATTAGACCACATTGCAGTGACATTCCCAGCCCCTGATCATGTGCCACTTCTCTCCTTCATGTATGGTGGTGCCCTCTGCGTGGAAGGACCGACACACAGACATGGACGATAAGACAGCCATCCTCATTCAGACCGCCGACGATCCGCCGCGAGATGAAACCCCTTATAAGACCGATTCGACGCGTGCCGGTGTTGTGGGAGGGCCCGAAAATATACCGCTTATCTACCTTGCCTTGAATCCACAAAGCTCGTAGATCTTATGTTTCTGGCATTAAGCGTTAAAATGTCGCAGAGAAACGATGCAGCGGGTCTGAATTTACCCTTAAAAGCCACACAGTGGCTTCTGATGAAATGCTATGCGTTTTTTTTTTTCAACAGCAGGTCCCAGGGCTAGTTGCGAACAACAGCTGGACTCGGATGTCCCCAGTCTGTGTCTGAGTGAATGAACTGATTAACCTGAGTGACCGTCCCCCACCCTAGAGAGAGAGAGAGAGAGAAAGAGAGAGGAGAGGGGAGGGGGCTACCACTCTACCAGTGACTGAGTGCCTGAGTGACTGCCTTCATCATCAATGTCGTATAAATCACTATGGCGGACCAACAGAGGCTGGTGGTAGTATAGACTAGACAGGCATTTCAAATGAAGCCTTTTTCTCTCTGTCTCTGAGCCAGTGAGATGGCCAGGCGCCTGACCAATATGGAGGCATTTCTGGGCCGGGTAGAGGCAAGAGTATACAGCGGATCTACTCAACTGATGAAAAAAGGTGGTGACTGTCTCTTCGACGTACAATACTCACACCTTTCATTAAACATTTGATCCCTATATCGACGAGGGTCAATGAAATATATATTGTCTATCTAGCGAATTGTGATGTTGAGCACATTGAGATGCTGAGCTTGTAGATACATGTGCAATTATGTGCCTAGAATAGGGATGCTTTGGACCCGAGTATTGCAATGGGATCTCGTACATAATAGTCGATACACAACCAAAATACCCAAGTTCCTGTCTAAATAAAATACTTGCATAACGTCAGCAAAGTTCAAGCTCCAACACCACCAAATCTCGGTTACCAAGTGTAACCCAGATTTGGCACAAAAAAGAGACTAATTTCCTTTTGCTCCTATATGCCACCTAAATGCAGCCTGCTTCCACCCCATAGACTCCGCCCACTCCATTGAGTTCTAGGGACTTATTGAGCAGGGCTCAGAGACTGACAATTTAACCAAAATGTTGGAACGCCTTACAAACATGCATAAAGACATGTGAATCCCTTGACTCCTTCAAAACCACTCTCGAAGGGACACTGCAATTCGAAACTGGCCCTCCTTGTATATTTGTCTTTTCCCTTTTTAGCTGAAGGATTTCCTGCTTTTGGCTATACAGAAGTGATTATTTGTGCATTCGCCAACCTGGTTGCTAGTGGAGCTAGAGGATTTGCGACCTAATCGCTAGTAGGGATGGGACGACTTTCCTCACGATAGGATACGACATTGATATTTAGGGTGCCAAATCAATTTATATTTGCCATGTTAATGTTTGTGATTTGATTTGATATATTGATATATTGTAATATGTTACCACAAATTACTTTGCTTTTATCATACTAGAACATTTTAAAACATTTCTAAACAATATGGACCATGAAAAGTTCAATCAACTACAACATTTTAAAGCAATTTAAAACAATATATACCCTGAAAGGTTCAATCATGCACTTCAATGTAGCCAGATAACCATCAGTCAGCTTTTGTGACAGTGGATGCGACCTGGTTGTGACGTGTTATCAGTCTTGTTGTGTTTGAATTGTACTGTAAATCCCCCCAAAAATGCATGGTTAAATGGTTAAATCATCTTCAGAATTGGAAAATGTCAAAATCTTGCATTGGCGTGGCTATTAGGGTAGGTCGTACTTTTCGTATTTTTGAAGATCAAAAGGCTTCGGTGCATATCTTGGGTGTTATTTTGTACAGATTGACTCTAACCTACACCCATTTGCATTTTTAAATCAGTAATTGTACCCATGGTACCTTAATTCAAAGATTTAAAATCCAATGGAAATTCATGTGGCGTGTCTGGATGATGTGTTTTTGATGGATAATTCATACATATACAACGTATATTTTGGATAGCACATATTTTGGCTCACATGTCTCATGTACTTTATTGCACATTTTGCCCGTTTTAACTTATTTTCAGGCTTAAAACGTATTTACACAACATCTGACCAGCTAATCAATCCAGCCATTCTGGAGGTGTACTTCTGGTTCTTACAGGGTTGTGTCTCACCTGAGTGTCTTGGTCTCCTTCTCTTCTGATGGCCAGGATTCTCCCCACTTCTCAATCATGTCTCATTCTGATCCTTCGAGCATAGCAGTGGTTGGATCATGGCTTCACTGTGGGCACACCAACCAGACCGTTTAAAAAAAAAATACGACCCGCCTGGCTGGCTATGCTTGGGTTAGTAGCCCATGTTAAAGGAATAGAGCATTTTGGTAAAGGTTTGGTAGTTAACTTGCCAGTACTTCAATTGTTTCATTTCGTGTGTGTGTGTGTGTGTGTGTGTGTGTGTGTGTGTGTGTGTGTGTGTGTGTGTGTGTGTGTGTGTGTGTGTGTGCGTGCGTGCGTGCGTGCGTGCGTGCGTGCGTGCGTGCGTGCGTGCGTGCGTGCGTGCGTGCGTGCGTGCGTGCGTGCGTGCGCTCAAACCTCTACTAAAATACCCTATTGGCCTGAATATAAGACTATGTTTTTTTTCCCAATGGAAATATCTCAAAAATGGAGTCGTCTTATATTCAGGGGCTATAATACCCCAGCAAACACGCACAAGTGGGCCCCATATAGGGAACGTGTGGGCTGTCTGGGTTAGAGGTGGGCATGGGCTGGACCTGGGCAATTATACTGGGTTCCATGTTGGTACTATGTGGGCAAGGTGGGCATGGGTTAGAACTGGGCAAATTCGGTGGATCCCTTGTGGGATATAGATGGGCTAAGCGGGCCTGGGTTAGAACTGGGCACTCAAGTCTGGGCCCTATATAGATTATGTATGGGCTAAGTGGGCATGGGTTAGAAGTGGGCACACTTGTCTGGGTCCTATATATGTTTTGTTTGGGCTAAGTGGGCCTGGGTTAGATGTGGGCACCCTTGTCTGAGTCCTACATAGGTTATGTGTGGGCTAAGTGGGCCTGGGTTAGAAGTGGGCACCCTTGTCTGAGTCCTACATAGGTTATGTGTGGGCTAAGTGGGCCTGGGTTAGAAGTGGGCACCCTTGTCTGAGTCCTACATAGGTTATGTGTGGGCTAAGTGGGCCTGGGTTAGAAGTGGGCACCCTTGTCTGAGTCCTACATAGGTTATGTGTGGGCTAAGTGGGCCTGGGTTAGAAGTGGGCACCCTTGTCTGGGTCCTATACAGGTTATGCAAGGGCTACGTGGGCATGGGTTAGACGTGATAAGGAAGCAATAAAATTAAGCACATGACATGGAATATTTATATTTTCTCTCTCGGGCACTAAGTAGGATAGCATAAGACTTCGGCATTTGATGACATTTGTCCAAAAAATGTGTTTTGCACATTGTTGTTGGTGCAGAGCCATTGTGAAAAGAGTGGCATATTTTCTCAGCCTAGTATGAAAGTGAGTTAAACTTTTATGTAATTTGTCTGCTGTGTTCATCATTTGATGCTTTTTGTTGTAAGCAGTCCAATATTGCAAATGTTGAGACAAAATTATAGGCAATTGGAATATGAATTATGGGACACATACAATGAAATGAAATATGAAAAAAATGTGTGTTTCTTTTTTCTTTTTTTTTTTCTTAAATCGGCCTCCCGGCGGTGCTATAAAAAGCTGAAATGAAAAACAGGTCAAATCTTCATCTCAGTCCTCTAAGGAGTATGCAACATTTCATGCAGATTGATGAAGGCATATGTAAAATTGCATGCTGCCTAGGGGTGGCACTGTAACAGGCCATATGGGAAATGGAATTTGGAGCAGAGGTGCATGGTCGTCATCCAGGGAGTGTGTGTGCAAAGTTCATTGATCGGGTTAACAGCGCCGAAGATTACATGATAACAGGTGGACACACGGATGTACGGACGCACGGACAGAGGGAAAAAAACCTATGTTTTGCATATGTTTTAGTATGTTTTGCCATCCGTCTGTGTGTCCGCATTTGTAGTTGTTGTTTACTGAAGCAAACAGCATCCACATAAACCTAAGTGTGATGTCCCCCAACCTGCACCCTTGTCAAAATATGATAACTATGCTATGACAATAACCTAAGCTGAAATACAATTAACAGACTTGCATACAGAGAACAAACACTACCAGAACAGTGCAGTCATAACATAACAGTCAGTTACAAGTTGCATATATAAGCAGAACAATATTGCCAATCACTTCAGACAACACTCAAGCTCTTCCAAATTTGTTCCCCTACAATAGCAGGCCTGCAGACAGACAGACAGACAGACAGACAGACAGACAGACAGACAGACAGACAGACAGACAGATATATAGACAGAGAGCGAGGGGGGGGGGGGCAGACAGACAGACAGACAGACAGACAGACAGACAGACAGACAGACAGACAGACAGACAGAGAAACAGACAGAGAAACAGAGAGAGACAGGCCTCATACACACAGTTATGTCGCTATGGCGAGCCATAGAGACACATTGACACGTACAGTGACACATATGGTCCAAACCTCCATCTCCCACAACGCCTTGCAGGATTTGGGCGGTGCGAGGAGACGGGGAATCGGATGTAAATGCCTCAGTGTAGTTTTCTTGCAGAGTTGAGCTGTTTGTGAGCTTGCAGAAATTGTCGGACAGCGGCTCACATTACTGAGCTTTCGGCCGCAGCGGCTCACTCTACCGCAGTCACGGAGCAGCAGCAGCAGGGCCGGATTTAGCCAACCCTACTAGGGTGGGCTGTAAGAATGGCAGGGTGGGAAACTCCAAGTTTTTCATATGAAGCAGTGGTTTTCAATCTTTTTTTGACACCAGGGCCCACTAATTCGGCGTTTGAGCCACGGACCACCATTTGGTGACATTTTAGCCCCACAGACACCAAAACTAAAGATTTATTTTGATTTTATCCACAATTCCAGGCTGGATTTGGGGAAAAAACAGTCAAACATACAGATCAAAATGACCATTATCTTCTACACTCTCTAGTTGTGTAGACTTGGGCTAATAAGATAATGGATATTTTAACTCTATAGTGTAAAAATGCTCTCAAAGAGTTACATCTGGTTAACCAACTTTCCACCTGGAACTCTCTCAAGGACCACTGGTCCCAGACCACTGGCTGAAAACTGTTATTACCTTTCATTGGGTGGGCAGGATGCCTGTTTGAGGGGGCCCTGCCCCCCTCTAAATCCGGCCCTGAGCAGCAGCAGAGAGGAGCGCAGATCACAGCGGCGCATCAAAACAGCACCGGCAACAGCACAAAACCCGACGTTTGGAAAATGCTCTCTCACTGACCATCCCATCATATAGACATATTAACTAAATGCAAAGTTGCATTTTAAGGCTTATGCGGAGCCAATCACATTTGTTTTGTTTCGCCATAATTTATGATTAAATCATATGAAAAGAAGTAGCGGACCAAGCCGCGGACGAAAGCACTGAAAGCAGACAAAATAAGCAAAACTAAAACACACACACACACACACACACACACACACACACACACACACACACACACACACACACACACACACACACACACACACACACACACACACACACACACACACAGGATCTCCTCATTGGTCAACAAAGACACTTTGAAGACTGTTAAAGCCAATTTCAGGATTGAGTAATTGATTTATTAATTGACAATCATGCGGATGGGTGGGGCCAGTAAGCAGGCACAGCCTATTTTGGTATGTCACAACCCTGCACAGCAGGAGGGAATCAGGCTAGAGGGAAGACACACAGTTTTTCAACCTTGTGTTTGTGTATTGTTTGTTATTTTGAGTTTTATTCGGTTTATTTTTCAACACCGGTTTTGTTTAAGTTACAGCCAAAACATCCAGTCTTTTGTTATGCACTTAATTGTACCATATCCTGCAACATCAAAATAAACCTCTTAAATGCACTCATTGAGAGGACCTGGGTTTCTGATCACAGTACCACACGTTGGAAAGAGCTTAATACTCCTTTTCCCTCACTGGCATCTTTTAGTTTTTTCGGTTGCCTTACGAAGACCATAACTGGAGCCCTGGTACAAGGTTTCTTTGACTATGCCTGCACCTCTTGGTACCACGTACAGCACCTCGAAGACCTTGAAAACAAGGCTACAGACCTCACAAAACAAACTGGTCAGGCTGTTATTGGCATTCACGCCCCAAACCCACCTCACACCCCTGCCCACTTTATGCCCCCATATATATATATATATATATATATATATATATATATATATATATATATATATATATATATATATATATATATATAATATATATATATATATATATATATATATATATAAGCTTTTTGGAATGCTGGTGTGTTACATGATACTTATTTCTCGCATTTTAAAAGATTCTAGGGCCCCCATAGCTAAATGCGCCTTAGGCCCCAAATTGCTAAGACCGCCACTGATATAGTGTCCTTATCGCAAACGCACTTTTAGGAGCAATTAGACATCTCGACAGAAGACGTTGCCAATATATTACATGGCAAAGTCACCTTGGACCTGATGGGTGAATCTGGCAGGGGTGGATGTAACATGTCCTATTTGGCGGGGCAAGAGAACATGTTGGAGAGGCAAGAGAAAATGGTATGGGGGCGGCTTCATTGCCCGTGGTGCGAAGCGACACGGGCGATGAAGCCGCCCCGAAGTCGCACCCGTACCATTTTCGGTTACAGGACTTTTAGTCAAAGCATCAAAATCAGTTATTGTTGAAGTTGCAACAGACACACAGCAACCATGAAGCTAAAGGTCTGACTCCGAGTTTTCTGTTTTCAATGATGAAATGCTGTTGGTTTAGTGGTGCCAAAATTGTAGTTAGTAGCAGTAGTAGTGTTTCAAATCATTTAAATATAAGCACAATTTGAAATATCTTGGGTTGTTTTGCATGGCATTGTGCATTGTGTTTGGGGGGCAGACTGGGTATTTAGGGGGACATTGCCCCCCATGCCCATGCCTAGATCCGCCCCTGGAATCTAGATACATTCTCTCTCCCTGTGTGTGTGTGTGTGTGTGTGTGTGTGTGTGTGTGTGTGTGTGTGTGTGTGTGTGTGTGTGTGTGTGTGTGTGTGTGTGTGTGTGGTTATTTTATACAATGCCATTCTGTCATGACTGACTGACTCCACACTATATGTGGCGGCTTACTTCTAACCCATGCCCACTTAGCCCACACATAACCCCATGTAGTACCCAGACATGCATGCCCAGTTCTAACCTATGGCCAACCCATACATAACCTATAAATAATAGTAAATAATAATTTACTATTTGAATCAACACGGGCAGCAGTTGGCTGAATGCAAGTCAGCCGACTGCTGCTGGCCAATCACAGTCCGTTGTAACCAGGCGCGAAGCACGGGCACGCGCTGTAAGCCGGTAGGCTGAAGCTCTAGTCTAACTGCAGAGAGACGCGATTTCAAATTTGAATTTGCTTCGGCAGGTGACTTTCGGTTGGTGACTCGGTGCGGGAGTGTGGCATAGAGTGTATTATCATTTGGGCATTGTGTTTGGGAGTTTTGCTTGATGTTGGGCGGCGGATGCACTTTTGCTGTTCGAGCCGGCCGCCTGGACCTCGTCCATGGAGGAACTACAACATCTAGTCAAAACTGGAATAGGTGTTCAGAAGACGAGGCAATATGTTTACCGGTAAGGATCTTATTTCATGATGTTTAGTTGCACTAACTTACACGTAACCTACAGCCAGCCGTTTCATGTTTAGAAGGAGGGGGACGAAATGGCCCAACTGAGTTTATTTTATTAGTAGTATTTTTTTCCTACAGACAACAAAAGTAGGGCTTCACGATATAACTATAATTAGACCAGGGGTTTTCAATGGTCCGGGCTCCGGGGAATGGTCCTTGAGAAAACGTAGCTGAGATTTCAAATAATGGGAGAAAAAACAAAACTAACCATGACGCAACCTGGCGAAAGTCTGCTGCATCGGGGAATATAGAATGCAGCCTGCAACGATTGTTAAATCAAAACATACATGTATTGCATGTATAGTCTTTACAATACATAATGATGATGATGATCCTTTATCACAGGGGTTTTCAACCTTTTTGACACCAGGGACCACCGTTTATTCAGCATTTGAGCAACGGACCACCATTTGATTACATTTTCACCCAAAGCAACTAAAGAATTCTTTTGGTTTTGTCCACAATTCCTGTCTTGGTTTTGCAAACAAAACAGCGTAGGCAGTGTGGTGCTAATTCAGATTATAACTATTTTGACTCTTGAAAGTGTAAAAATAAAACCAAATGGACCCGCAAGGGTCCATTTGGTTTAGCTAACGTCACCCCGTATCAGCCACTGGCCCTAGCTGGCTGAGAGATAGCTATAAGCTAACTAGCTGTTTAGTGAGATTTGGCGGGCAAAACAAATTCAACCAAAACGATTATTGTCGTGTATTAATATTGTGCACAATATGCTCGGCAACTTCCAGTTCCATTACAATAGACGGGGCTAATTGGCGTGTCCCGTTTTTCTGGTAGAATAGCGACATCGAGGGACCAGAAACCGAGCGCTTATCACTATTTTTTACGTATTTGTTGTCCCCATTCTCAATAGAAGTATATGTAGAAGGGACACCCGTAGACAGGCCCCATGAAGTGAACGGAGTTTGCGTAACTCTGTCTATACTCTTAAGGCTGAGCCAGAGCCATAGAGTATAGACAGAGTTACGACAACTCCGACGACAATGCCTTTGTCCCTATTGGGCTGCATGAACAGGGCTTCAGCACGCATTAGATCAGTGGTTTTCAACCTTTTTCATCCCAGGGACCACCATTTATTCAGGACTTGAGCCACGGACCACCATTTGAGGACATTTTAGCCCCACAAACCCCAAGTCTAAAGATTTATTTTGCTTTTGTCCACAATTCCAGCCTGGATTTGGGAAACAAAACAGGCAAAACATACATTCCAAAATGGCTAATTCAGATGATGAATATTTTAACTCTTGAGAGGGTATAAATGAAACCAAATGGGCCCGCAAGGGTCCATTTGGTTTCATTTTTACGCTCAGTTAACCAGAAGTAACTCATTGAGAGAATGTAACTCATTGAAAATGAAACCAAATGGATCCTTGCGGGTCCATTTGGTTTCAGTTGGTTTCTACACAACTAGAGAATGTAGAAGATTAATGGTCATTTGGATCTGTATGTTTGACTGTTTTGTTTCCCAAATCCAGCCTGAAATAGTAGACAAAAGCAAAAAAAAAATCTTTAGTTTTGGGTCTGTGGGGATAAAATGTTCCCAATGGTGGTCCTTGTGCTCAAGTGGGCCCTGGTGTCAAAACGATTGAAACCCTGCCACCCTGCCATTCTTCCAGCCCACCCCAGTGGGCTGGCTAAATCCGGCTCTGCTTCAATGCCGCAACTCTTGTATCAGGAAAAAACGAGAAATTGCGAAGCTAGTTGGCTAACAAAGCTAGTCAACCCCGTCTATTTTAATGGAACTGAAGCTAACTAGCACATCATGCACACTATTGACAGAGACCCACATCCACATCTATTAATATGAGTAGCCCTTTTTGTATACCATTATATGAATATATGTTGGGACCTTATAAAACTGTAATGACATAAAATGGGACAAATGTGGGGGTCCCCAGGTGACATTAAATTGACCATTTGTTAAGACTTGTATCATGAACCATTCTGTTGTCGAATAATGTAGGACAGGGGTGGCCAACCCGCGGCTCGCGGGCCACATGCGGCTCTTCAGCTAGTTACATGTGGCTCTTAAGGGGCTTCCACATGAAACCATCAAAAACCTTTTTTTTTTATACCAGGGCCCACCATTTATTCAGAATTTGAGCCATGGACTACCATTTGATGACATTTTAACTCCACAGACCCCAAAGCTAAAGATTTTGTTTACAATTTACAATTAAAACAATTCCAGGCTGGATTTCAGAGAAAACAAAACAGTCAAACATACAGATCAAAATGACCATTAATCTTCTACATTCTCTAGTTGTGTAGACTTGGGCTAATTCACATGATGAATATTTTAACTCTTGAGAGTGTAAACATGAAACCAAATGGACCCGCAAGGGTCCATTTGGTTTCATGCTTACGCTCTCAAAGAGTTACATCTGGCTAACCAACTTTCCATCATTTAGCCTGGGGACCACCTGGAATCCTCTTTGATGTGGCTCTTTGCAGTAACACAATGAAAAACGTGGCTCTTAGTCTGTGACCGGTTGGCCACCCCTGATGTAGGAGGTGAAAACAGCAGATCTTCAAGCTCACAATGCATCGATAGATCTGCTATTTTCACAATATTTGAATACACTAAATTGGTGGTTTTCAACCATTTTTATAACAGGTCCCACTATATATCCAGCATTTGAGGCGTGCACCACCATTTTGTGACATTTTAGCTGCCCAAAACTAACGATTTCTTTTGCTTTTCTCCACAATTCCAGGCTGGATTAGGCAAACAACGGTATACATAGATAAGAAAAAGAGCATTCATCTTGTACATTTTGTAATTGTGTAGACTTGAGCTAATTCAGATGATGAATTCTTTATTTTAACTCTTTAAGAGTGTAAACATGGTTTCATCTGTATTTGGTTTCATCTGTATCTGGTTAGCCAAATTTACATCTGGTTAGCCAACTTTCCATTATTTATCTGGGAACCACCTGGAACTCTCTCAAGGACCACTGGTGGTCCCCAAACCACTGGTTGAAAACCACTGCACTAAATGTAATATCTCAACTGAACTACAATTCACTACAGGTGCTTTTCAGGGTGGGGTCCCGGTCCAACTGTGGTTGTGGGTTCTTGCCTGGCATCCAATTGTGTAATGTCATAGTGTTCTGATTCTCAAACCAGGCAGATCATGCATATTCTAGCCTCGACACCCAGGCTTTCATTTTCGTCCGCCTTGCGCGAAAACGGAAAGCCTGGACTAACGCGCGTTGGAAAGTGGCCTTGAGGGGTGTGTCAATCTTCCGGGGTGGACGTTGCTCTAATTGATGTGACGTAGAACAGCAGTGGACGGGCGTGGGAGGGGCCGGAGATGACGACACGTTAGTGAGATCAAATCAGAGCGCAGCACTTCCGCCGTGTGGATCCCACGACACCCCCGCCCCCCAAGGCCAAAATCATTGAGGGCTAGCAGTGTTTCCCCCAGCGCTTTAATACTAAGGCGGCCGCCAGAGTAAAACCCGCCCCCGCCTTTGCTACGTTTCCCCCAAAAAACAAACAAAAAAAAAACAAGAAACCAGAGTTAAAGTTAAAACGTGTCGTTCATACAACGCATGCCGCATGATGAGCCTGTAGATCAGTTATATTTCGCATGCGACGCTGCCTCGGCTCGCTAACACTGTTCCACGCTGACAGTCTACTCCAGGCGTCGGCAACCTAGGGCACGCGTGCCAACGTTTGCCGATTTTGGATTAATTTAAACAATATTCAACCGGAGCGAGTCTGGTCCAGTGTTCACACTTCTGCGCTGCGCAATGCCCAATCAGTGTGTCTGCAGTGCTTGTGTGCACGCACGCGGAGCAGAGCAAGTTGTTTTGCTCCCAAAGCAGTAAAAAGTCGCGTTGCGCGGCTGTCTGGTTGCTGGTCAACGCATGCTGTCTGTGTCTGCAGAGCGCGCGGACCCCCGGTATGTCAGCCTAACCAGACAACAACCACGCTGAAATTATGGCGTTTCGACTGTTATGTGGCTTCATACAGTTAACGTTAGCCTCTCTGTCAATATTGTTAGCATAACGTTTAGCTCGTGTGTGCTGCTGCTGCTGCTGCGCGCGTGCGTGCGTGCGTGCGTGTGTGTGTGTGTGTGTGTGTGTGTGTGTCGGAGCGGTGTAGTTTAAGGCTCTGAGTTTGAGGGTGACCAGATGTCCCGTTTCTGTGGGACAGTCACAGGGTGACCAGATGTCCTTCTTTGCGTGGCACAGTCTCTCATTTCAAAGGCTTTTCAGTCATCCCACAAATTGAGACCCTGTCCCACATTGTGACTAAGAGACTACAGTTGGCAATTGTCCTAATAGTCCCATACAGTTGGCATTCTGTTGTAAAGTTCTCTCAATGTCTCTTTTCATGCTGGATGTGCTTTTAAGCCTGTTAAAAAGTTAAAAAGACATGTCATGACACCCTATACCTGAAAAGGAAAGAAATTAATTATAAAACGTAATGGCCTTTCTGGTTCCTTAGAATAAAAGGTCAGGGCCTGGAGTCAGATGATGATAGTGGTGAAAAGTAGCTGTTATAGAGGTGAGTGGTGTAAACACATGAGTGAGGGGCTGTGTTGCTGTTTTTCACCCCAAAGCGTAGCCTATGGTATTGTAATTACATCACATGCACGCGCACATGCACGGACGTGCACGCGCACGAGCACAGACTCGAAGCCTCACCACCTTGACTAAACAATTTTCTGGGGGAAACACTGACCAGGCTATGCATATTCTAATGCATATGGCTAATAGCACCCAGAGAAACTATGAAAAATAATTATGAGTGGTTGTTTAGGCTACAGAGTGTATAAACACTATCAAAAGGCAACATTTATGATACATTTGAATTTTAAAATCATGGTGAAGCACCTTTGATCTAAACTTATAGACACACAAGCAGTTTGGTTGTCTAATCTCCCTCTGTCTCTTGTGAAGGGGTCCCTGCCCTACAACCTGCGTTTCTGAATTCTGTCCCTCCCATCCAGACAGCCAACCAAACGAGGTACAAAGCATAGCACATCAAATTGCCCTATCACTTAAAATGTAAACAGAACAGTAAACTTATGTAGACTCCCGTCTGTTTTCAGATAACATAAGAGTTTGGCGAAAACACCAGTGAGATTAGGGGGAGTTTCTACGTGAATGACGTTGATCAATATGGGCTTGAAAGTCATTCTGATAGTGACTGACTATATGCCCGGGACTCAGATTATGGACAATGTTCTTGTAACTCCAAGCAGCAATCCTGGCACCCCGGATAGTTCTGACACAGTCAGAGAATTTAGTGATGTTGAAGTGGCTGTCAGCTTTGAAGAGGACTTGAGAAAATGGGCCTCACAATGCCATGTAACAAAAAGATTAGGGGATGCATTGTTGTCCATATTGTTTTTTACATTACATTTTATAGTAGGATGAAATGTGTTAACACTCACATGTATACTATTCATGTTTTGTCTTGCTTTATAACAGAATCTGATGAGGACGACCTGGGGAAGAAGAAGCTGCCCTCGCTCCCTGCACCACCGAAGGCCCTGTCCAGCAAAAAAACAGGCTGCCAGTGAGTATTACTGATATTAAAAAAATAAATAAAGGTGCACATAAGGATTCCTACTTGCCTACTTGCCTAAGCTACCTTTCACCTGGGCATTGAACCGTATTTGTATTAAAAACTAATCTTGTAGGTCTAGATCCAGCCATGGCTCCAGGGGCAGTCACCACAGGAATAGGTCCAGCTGGGAGTCCAGAGACTCTAGCCGCACTGTCCGGTCTGGCAGAGATGGAGACCATCGCAGCAGAGAACCGTCCAAATCGACCAGTCAAGATCATCAAGGGCGACATGTCCATCACTCCAGGTACAGTGTAGGGCGCCGCATTCAGTTGGCGACTGACTTCTAGTTATATAGTTATTTCATGGCTTGAGTTAAGACTCTCAAGATTTAAATTACCGGTATATCTTTACTAATTTTTTTAAAGAATGTATACATTTAGAAAATGTAGAACTGTTATTTTGACCCATTGTTTTGCCAGTTATCTCCCCTTAATTGTGGAGAACAAATAGTAGGCTTGAAAAAGATTGAAAACCACTGGTTTAGAGTTTACACTAGATAAAGTAGGAATTCTAAAGTTGACACACCAACAGTTTAAATCATGAGTAGACACTATTTAAAAAAAAAAAAGTTGAGTATGTGAATACCAATAAATTAGGCCTACGACCAATTCACTACCTGCTAACCATTTAAGTGCACAAAATAGTTTGACCATAGTTCCTTAGTTTGTAAGAAAACTATAACATACTAAACTGACGAAGACAGCATACTAGCATGATGATAAAGACATTGACCTAGACCCTGTGTTGAGAACTAATCTTTGTTTACATTTTTGTTTGCGTGTGTGTTCTTAACTGACTGTAGGCCACCGCAAAGGTTGATGGATTCCACATCGAGCGATTCTGAAACGGCTGATGAGGATATGATTCCTCCATCACCTCCTCCCAACCTGAGGACATCCCAGAGCCACCCACCCGCCAAAAAGCAGAAGAGTCACAGGTCACCGGATCGTACGAGCACCGAAAGTATGTAAACAGTCTAAGCAGAACAGTATGTAAACAAAAGAAAAACAATGATGGTATGAGACGTTAAAATGTTTAAATGTACATTTATATCCAGGAAGACCAAGTTCCACAGGATCACCCAGTCCAGAATTGAGTCAGAGCATCCTCCCCGCAACTCCAGCGAGCCGTTCCACTGGGCCTCCAACAAGCCGCCACAGTGGAATCCCAATCTCGAGTGATGCAAGTACATCCAGGCAGAGCCAGCCTACTAGAACCCCAGCATTGAGTCAGAACGTCCTCCCCGCAACTCGAGTGAGCCGTTCCACTGGGCCTCCAACAAGCCGCCACAGTGGAACCCCAATCTCGAGTGACGCAGGTGCATCCAGCCCCAGTGAGCCTACTAGAACCCCAGCATTGAGTCAGAGCGTCCTCCCCCCAACTCCAGTGAGCCGTTCCATGGGGCCTCCAACAAGCCGCCACAGTGAAACCCCAATCTCGAGTGACGCAGGTGCATCCAGCCCCAGTGAGCCTACTAGAACCCCAGCATTGAGTCAGGGCGTCCTCCTCGCAACTCCAGTGAGCCGTCCCACGGGGCCTCCAACAAGCCGCCACAGTGGAACCCCAATCTCGAGTGACGCAGGTGCATCCAGCCCCAGTGAGCCTACTACAACCCCTACTGCAGCTTCACAGCCACATGGTGGACAGCGTCAGATGTTCACCCACTTGCCGAAGACGTAAAGCTAACACAGAAGATGCATTCAAAAATGCTGAACACCCTGCTGAGGAAAAAAGAGGATGTGTCTCTGATGGAGCTGCCAGAGGGTGCAAACCTTCCGCTTCAGACAGAGGAAGAGCTCCAGTCCATGAACACGAAGCTGTGCAATTCAGAGTTCAGGGCGGCAGTTGTAAGTTAAAATAAGCCCCCCCCCCCCCCCCCCCCCCCACACACACACACACACGTCTCTCTACTCTCCCTACCTGTCAACGGGAGGTAATGACTGAATGCTGTTTCTTTCCTCAGTCATTTTACCTCCTTCCTGTCACTCTAACTACACATCATGCTGCTCACTCGCTTTGCTCATTTACAAGTAGTACAAGTTTGCTCTTGACAGTTCTAGTTCTAGTTCTAGTTCTTTGCTACTTTTAAATTGGTTCATGTTTCCAGCATAACACACACAGACAGAATTGGTGTTCATTCTTCGTACTTCCTGTGACTCTAATCATACTCAGGTTGCCATGGTTGCGGATGTTGGAGGGACGACGCTGGACGATGCAGTTAAGAGGATGATGAGCTTCCTGCTGAGCCACCAGTTGTCTCGCCAGTTCAACCTCTTTGGGCGTAATGGAAAGAAGAAGTTTCGAGACCTGGCCCTTTTTGATGTCTTCTATGGTAAATTTGTCTTTTTAATTTCTCATCATAAAAAATACTTGAAACCTTCCTTCGTTCTTGTACTCACAACAAATTTAAATGGATACCAGCAATGTCAGTGTTTGGTATTTTTATTCAATTTTGCTATAATAACATGCTCTGACATGCAACTTTGTTATTCTACAAGAAAACACATTTGCACATTTGGAAATATAAGATTTTTGAGAAAACTGTTAAAATGACTAATTTTGTCCATCGTCCCTTTCTGTTCAGCAAAGATTCATCACTAATGTAGAAGTTACTATTGCTGTCTGGTTCTACACACTGTCCATTTCATGGAGTACTTGGTTGAGCCAGCTACTAAAATGTCTTTTTGTCATTTCTTTTAGCGGGACTAAAGAACAACAACGCCACCCAGGACGTGAACCTGAGGACAGCAGAGCTGGCTCTTGGGAAGTGGTTCACAGGGGCCCGGGACCGAGGTGGGAACAGGGCGCGCAGAGCGCGTGACACAGTTGAAGACAATGTGGCTGTGGACACTGTGGACACTGTGGACACTGTGGTACAGTAGCCTGCCCAATATGGCACTTCATCTTAAAGGGATAGTTCAGATTTTTTAACTTTATTTGTATGAATAATATCGTTGATATAGTGGTGTCAACTGCATTAATGGATTGCATGCATTAATTAATGGATGTCCAAAGTTCTGTGGTGGGAGTTCCGCTCTGGTTTTGGTATAATATCAGGTACTTCTGTTCATTTTGTCGGTCTTACTGGAGCCACTCTCTCTACACTCTCGACTCTCTCTTTACACTCTCTACTCTCTCTACCTGTCAATGGTCTTGATATTGACCAAAAACGGAGCAGAACTCCCACCATGGGACTCTGACAATAAAGGAATACAGTTGACACCACTATATTAATGGACAGTATTTCTGAACTATCCCTTTAAGATGAAAATGCTGTTTTTTGTTTTGTTTTCCCCCGAGACTGCTGCTTCCCCCGAAAGTTCTAAAAGTTTCCGGGTCTGAAAGTATTCAGACTTGTGTGTTCTGCAATAGATCCGTGGTTCTCTAAGTGTAGACCTCGAAAGTTCTGAAGTTTCTTAAAGTTCCAAAATTAAAATTTGTTATGCACTTTTTTACTTGTTATGCACTTGTGGTTCTCAAAGGGGGTCCGGACTTCCTCAACAGTTCTGAATTGTCCGGATCCCCCCCCCCCCCCAAGACAAGCTGCTTCCTCGAAAGTTCTCGATTGAGTGTTCTAAAATTGTCTGCTTTTTTTTTTTTTTTTTTTTTGAGGTTCTGAAAGTAATGTGTTCTGCACTAGGCTGTTTACAAAAAATGTGAAAGTTTTAAATTTTGTTATGCACTTTGGTTATGCAATGCTAATTTTGATAATCTTTTTGTGGAAATTAAATGCAATCTTAGGAACAAATTCCATCTTTTTATTTTGTCAAACTGTCAAAGATATTGTCTGTATTTTCACCCAGGTAAAACGTAAACTGGATAAAGTAAACTGTAGATGCCTTTTACATTTTAAGTTTTGTTTGCAGTATTTACACAGCTGGTTCATGTCAATATAGCTAACAAGTTTACATCCCTTCAGGACCAACTTCAATTTGGATCTACTGTACATCGGTCCTGAATTTGGACTTGAAGCCCATTCAGATGCAAGTTCAAGCTCATAGGAACACAGGTGGCACACCCAAGACTCCGATCCAAGACAGGGACCAGACTTGGCCTGTGTTAGCTCATCTGGGCTTAGATGGGTTTCTGACTGCGTCTTAGGTGGGCGTACCACCTCATACCCAGTCAGAAACCCGTGTTGGCCCAATGGGCTAACACAGGTGGGACATTAGTGGAACCTGGGTGCAGGGCCCACTTGGAGCCCATAATGGGTGGCCTACATGGGTCCCATATATTTTGCCCAGCTGGAACCCATTTAACGCCCACTCATATCCCAGTGCTAACCTATATAGGCAAACCCAGGTAGAGCCCACATGGTTCCCACATATAATTGCCCATTTGGGTACCACCTCATACCCAGTCAGAAACC
The DNA here is from genome assembly GCA_039105355.1 of Benthosema pterotum. Lineage (NCBI taxonomy): Eukaryota > Metazoa > Chordata > Actinopteri > Myctophiformes > Myctophidae > Benthosema > Benthosema pterotum. The sequence continues at coordinate 10,016,223 of CM076985.1, forward strand.
CGTGTTAGCCCATATGGGCTGACACGGGTGGGACATTAGTGGAACCTGGGTGCAGGGCCCACTCGGAACCCAGGCCCAGAAGCCCATATCAAAACCCAAGTGGGGCCCACTTGCGCGTGTTTGCTGGGATACTATTTGACATTCAATGTTCTTTTTCCTGTAAATGGGTCTTGAAAAATGAGGGTCGTCTTATAAACGAGTCGTCTTATATTCGGGACAATACTGAATTAGTCTAGACTAGAGCCTTAACCCTACACCTGATGCACTTTGGCTGCCTTGTAGGACCACTTCACCACATTTCAACCATATATTAATTTAAGAAAAACAAGAAAATAGGCTCTGCACACTCAAATCTGTCAGTGTGCACACAAACAAAATTGAATTGGCTTTATAGTGGTGCCACAATTGTAGTTTATTTAGAGCTTTAATTTGAAATATCCTGTTTCCCCAATCCCATTTGGGTCGTTTGCATGGCATCATTTTGGTGGGGCAGTCAGGGCATTTAGGGGGGTATCGCCTCCCCATCCCCCTAGATCCGGCCCTGCTCCCCATAGCCTTTCATTTGGTGGGCAGGATGCACGTTTGGCGTTTGGATGGCCCACCCCTGCCCCCATCTAGATCCGGCCCTGTACAACAATGCCATGCAGTTACCTCTCTGTGTTCCTCAGTTTCACGGTGCCAGCCAGCTGTTCTCCACTGTGTGTGTGTGTGTGTGTGTGTGTGTGTGTGTGTGTGTGTGTGTGTGTGTGTGTGTGTGTGTGTGGTGTGTGTGTGTGTGTGTGTGTGTGTGTGTGTGTGTGTGTGTGTGTGTTGTGTGTGTGTGTGTGTGTGTGTGAGAGAGAGAGAGAGAGAGAGAGGGGGGGGGAGCGAGGGAGAGAGAGAGACGAAAAACTCCAGTTTCTGTCCCTATTTAGGCTGTATGTACAGTGCTCGGGGCGCGCTCAGTTTCTGACGCCTCAATGTCGCAACCTGGTCGCAGCTCTGACTGACAGTAGATGGCTCTCTGAGCTGTGTCGAGCATACCGTGAGGGACAGCTCCGGTCCAGCAGGTGGCGGCATGGACCCAGTGCCCGGTGCGCCCCGAAGAAGGACTGAGTTGGCGCTGCGGTGGCTGATGTGTGCATGCTGGTGGATAACTTCAGCAACTCCCATGTTGTGTACATTATTCTATTTCCATAGGTGAAGTCGGTCTTACATTAAAAGCTCAACATGAGTCTACTCGCCAAAATAGCGGAGATCGAAAATGAGGTAAGTGAAGTCAAACCCAAACTGGTAAAACCTTTAAACGAACCATCAGACACGTTTTTAGCCACGACAGCTATAGCTAGCACTAGCCTCTGATTACTGCCAGCCAGAGCCATTTAGTAGAAATAATTGCGATATTGAGGGGTCAGAAAACAACTTGATGACGTTTTTCACATACTCCCGCGATCACCATGGACTGCAATGCATTCCGTAACTTCGGTTGTCCCTATTGGTTGTCTCCATTCTCAATAGAAGTCTATATAGAAGGGCCGCTATTGGACTGTTCCCGTGAAGGGAACGGAGTTTGCATAACTGTCTATCTGGCTGCTCGCACCTTGGGCCTCGTTTCAGTAACATCACTACTGTCTGTCCCTGTTTGTTACATGAAATAAAGTAGAGTCTACTTCATTATTTCTGTCATTGAGGTAATTTGACGTTGACAGTGAACAGAAAAACACATTATATACTGTGTTGTCGTCTTGAGTTAACCTCGCATCATCAGCACCAGGCTTTCCGCGGCACCTGTGCTTTACGTTTTGGGTACTGCATATCGTATCCGGTCTAAAAAAGGCCGCATCGGCCTACTGTATCCGGCCGTTTGCCCAAACACGTTTATTGCGCCGTTGCCGTTTCCGGTCTGAACCGGATCTTCATCCTGCGCTGAAGTGAATCGACCCCAGTCAAACATCACCAAACCATATGTATTTTCTCTCTCTGGTTAAATGACAGGAGACCAAACCAAATGATAATTGATCATTTCCATTGACAGCTAAAATATAATAAGACCCGTCTTAATTATCATGCTAGCAATGTCATATGTCACACTTACTAATAACAACATGCCATATATAGGCTTACTTTGTCACACACCAAAAGGTGACAAGAGGCGATCTCATCTAAAAAGTCACATTCTGAAGTGTTGAGGTTAGAAAGGGCTCTAGAATGAATGTTAATTAGTGGTGGATATTGCTTGCAATCTCACGATAGATGTATGGTGATATGCTAGGCCACAATATGCATGTCGATATACAAATACTGTATATTGTTAATTCAAAAATAATAATCATGCAGCACAAATACAATAAAACACTCAAGGTGCTCATAGAGCTCTTTAAAATGCAAGTGAAATGCGTAAACATACTAACATATCAAGGCTCTGGGAGGGAGTGTACTACAACTTGCAAGCAACTTCATAAAAAATGTATAGCCTGGCTCTCCCTGTCCGCTTGTCTTTTTCCCGGCTGAGATAGATGTGTTCAGAATGAATTCTATAAACAGGGCTCTATTGTGTCTGAGTGTAAACGATCACTTGATGACAGCTCTTTATAGTTTCCAAGTGATGAACAAACTGCCAATGGTTTTCCCTGTGGGAAGATGATCAGAGAGAAGCTGATAATCTGTGTCGTTTTCGTCGGCAGATGGCCAGGACGCAGAAGAACAAGGCCACCGCCCATCACCTGGGTCTGCTCAAGGCGCGCCTCGCTAAACTGAGAAGAGAACTCATCACACCGAAAGGAGGCAGCGGCGGCGGACCCGGAGAGGGTGAGACCATTTATCTGATTTTGCATGGTGCATTTGGGCCCCTGTTCCCTAACATATGAGTGTTGAGGAGTCGGCGGTAGCCATGACATCTTACTGTGAGCTAGGGCTTCATGACTTTGCCTAAAAATAAAACCTTGATTCTTTTTCTTTGAAACCTCGATTTCGATTTTGTTATGTTATGTTTTCATTGATTCTCCTCCCTCTGACAGAGAATAGGGTGGTTCTTATTGAACACAGATGATGGATATAGTGCGAACACCCCCCCCCCCCCCCCCCCCCCTTTTTTTTACTTTTTACTGTAAGGTAGGCCGTGAGCGAGTGTGATACAGTTCTACCGTAAGTGTGCTAGGAAAGGGGAAACCACGATTTTCTTTTTTCTTTTTTCTTTTTTACATTGTCCAAATTCTAAAAGCTCGATTTCGATCAATTGTGAAGGCCTACTATGAGCTATACCGTTCCTTCCATCTACATGTACAGGTTTCGACGTGGCAAAAACGGGGGACGCCCGCATCGGGTTCGTCGGTTTCCCGTCGGTGGGCAAGTCCACCCTGCTGAGCAACCTGGCAGGAGTGTACTCCGAGGTAGCGGCGTACGAGTTCACCACCCTCACGACGGTGCCTGGAGTCATTCGCTACAAAGGTGCCAAAATCCAGGTAACAGTCGTCTTCGTTGGCACGTTCAGAACGATAAAGCTATAAATTGGCCATGTTTTTTTTTTTTGTGAGGATTTTGGTTCATTTCGTTTCATTTGCTTCCACAGCTCCTGGATCTCCCAGGAATCATCGAGGGGGCCAAGGACGGCAAGGGCAGAGGACGACAGGTCATTGCCGGTGAGTGTGGTGATGCTTCTGCAAAAGGACTGGCGCTGGTGACAGTGCATTTTAACTCTTTAACAGACTAGCAGAAAAGCTAGGCTCGCTCCCATTGGGCTCAATAGTAACAAAATAATTTGTAGAAAATCCTCTGTTGTGAATTTGTGCAAATGAATGACATCCAAAGACAGCGTAAGGTGTCTACTTTAAGGGGGAAAAATGAGTTTCATGTGTTTCATTCAGAGATAAATGCGTTTAAAGTTATATCTTTTATCATTTATCAATTATAGTTGTAAAGTTTGTGAGGTGTTCTGTTGTGGTGTTCTGGATTTTGTAGTGCAATCATCACTTAAAGGACATCATGAGGTGTGCAGTGAGTTAATAGGCTTGTCAAAGTCACCACAGTTCGCCCGTTGTAAAAACATAGGCTGAAAGTTAACTCTTAGATGTTGTCAGGACATGACAGGCAACATGGCAACAGGCAGCACCTCCCACTAAAAGGGAATTCCACCCATTTTACTTTTTTTTTCCCCTGAGAGCATATAAATGTGAACCAAATGGTCCCTAGCAGGTTCATTTGGTTCTATTTGTACGCTCTCAGGAAAAAAGACAGCATCTAAGAAAAATCATTAACATGGTAGCAAAAAATGTTATAACACTACTAAGTATTATTAATTATAATTCAAATGTTTTTACTATTTGTTTTCAGTTACAATTGAATCATTTTCACCCAACAGTTCTCAAAATGTTCATTTTGGGGAATAAAAATCCTCGTTTCTGTCCAGCAGCAGCAGCCATGTTTTCAGAAAAGTTTTATCTGTGGGAGTCTGGGACAAAAGATCACATGACACAAAGGAGGGCTGTGATTGGAGGGTTACAAAATGTTGACCAGTAGAAGGCGCGGAAGATCTGACTTTTCTAGACCAGACCAGATCAACCAGAGTTGACCGTTTTGTATCGAAAAGTGAAAAGTCAGCGTTGATAATTGATCAAAACATTGACAGGTGTATCAGGGCCTTTACGGTCTCCACCTTGTCTCCCTCAGTGGCTCGAACCTGCAATTTAATCCTCATTGTGCTGGACGTCCTGAAACCCCTCGGCCATAAGAAGCTCATAGAACACGAGTTGGAGGGCTTCGGCATCCGACTCAACAAGCAGCCTCCCAACATCGGCTACAAGAAGAAGGACAAAGGAGGCATCAACTTCACGGCCACGGTACGACCCTGACTCTGCACCACACGTCATCATTCAACTAAGGCTTCACGATTTTGCCTAAAAATGATAAACCTTATTGAACAAAGACGACAGATAAAGTAAACAGAAGAACACAAAGTGCATTTCTTTTCTCTTATTGGTAGTCTTGGGCTACTTTTTTTTCTTAAAGTAAACAGCAGAACACAGTGCATCTTTTCTTTTCTTATTTACTAGAATACTTTTTTCGTTTTGCAGTGGTTTTCTACCATTTTTCATAGCAGGCCCCACTATTCATTGTGCATTGTAGCAGAACCAAGGATTTTTGAGGTCTTGTCCATGATTTAGGAGAGATAGCTGGAAAACGTTGGTTGAAATAACAATTGTTCTACATTTTCTAAATGTGCAAATTCTTGAAAATTAAGCAATTCAGATGTTTAAATAACTTTTAACTCTTGAGTGTGTAAAATGAAACGGGTCCATTTGGTTTCATTTTACGCTCTCAGAAGTTACAGATCTATAATAGTACATTTGGTTACCAACTCTCCATTTAGCTGTGGACCACCTGGAGTCCTCTCAAGGACCACTGGTTGAAAACCACTGTTCTAGAGTTTTGATGTAGACTGGGGGAAAAAAGTGACCCAACTTAGGGTTAATTAAGTAATGTCTGTTTCGCTTGTCCTGTCTTGGACATTCAGTGTGCACAGAGCGAGCTCGACGCCGACACGGTGAAGTCCATCCTGGCAGAATACAAGATTCACAACGCCGATATCACCCTTCGCAGCGACTCCACGGCCGACGACCTCATCGACGTTGTGGAAGGGAACAGGTACGCAGCCTTTACGTAGAATACAGTATGAATGAAATATCCACTTGAGTATGCTCAAGTGCATAGTTGCTCTTGGTCTGACATGAGAGCTGAATGTTTAGGCTGCATAGCACATGTAGGACTCTTAATGCCTGATGTTTGCCCCTGGCTAAACCATTCACTCCATGTCACTCCCCTACTCTCATTGCCTGTCAAATATAATATGAAGGCTAGGTGAAAAGCCCTAAAAAAAGTAACCTTAAAGTGCATACTTTGCTCGTTACTAAACAAGCATTTAAGACAGAAAGTGCACATCCAGCATGGCGGTTGACTAATTCCAAAAGTACACTTACTTTAATTATATTTACAAATTATGTATTAAGTACCTTGTCTTGTCGGGATGACTGTGGCTCTTGAGCTAGAGCAGGTTGTTCAATGATCTGTGGGGCGGTGGTTCGAATCCCGGCTCCTATTGTCTACATGTCGAAGTGTACTTGAGCAAGACGCCTAACCCCAAATTTGTCCTGATGTACTGGTTGTGCCTGCGTGTACGAATTTATGAATGTGATTTAAAGTGCCTCGGATAAAGGCCCTATATGAATGCACCATTTATGGTCTGGTCACGTAAACGTGTGTCTCCTTTGCTGACTGAAATGGAATATGTCTAGCAGATAATTAGGATTGTAAAATGCACTCGGGAGTGAAATTGCTTTCCTTTTGTGTTTTACCGACAGGGTCTACATCCCATGCATTTATGTGCTCAACAAAATTGACCAGATTTCCATCGAGGAGCTGGACATCATCTACAAGGTTCCCCACTGCGTGCCCATCTCGGCCCACTCTCGCTGGAACTTCGACGACCTGCTGGAGAAGATCTGGGACTACCTAAAGCTAGTGCGCATGTAAGTGTGGAGTCAACAAACAATTGTAGTTTTAACAGATTGGTTAAATGAATGTTTCACTATTTAACGTATAGTAAGTTATTTGGACACACCCCCCCCCCCCCCCCCCCGCCCCATACCAAGATGTGCACGTGCACACACTCTACCACAAGTGCAACAGGCCAACAGCATGTACACCTTGGCCCACCCCACTCGATCCTGATTGTAGGAAGGCCTCCTCTCATGGACGAAAGTCTTTTATCCCAAAGCCCAAACTGAGACTAGGATTTTATGACAGGGAGGAGCTCCTTATATGGTTACCACACTATAGTAGAGAGCATTGGCCAAAAGAGGAGAAAAAAAAATAACAACCTACAGCAGTAGTTTGACAACTAAGCATCAATAATAACATCAGTTGTTGTTGAAGTTGCAACAGACACCCAGCATGCATAAAGCTAAAGGTCTGACTCAGAGAGTTTTCTGTTTTCAATGATGAAATGCTGTTGGTTTAGTGGTGCCACAACTGTAGTTAGTTACTGTAGTAGCAGTAGTAGTGTTTCAAATCATTTTAAATGTAAGCACTTTAATGTGAAATATCTTTGACATTTGGGTTTGTTTGCATGCCATCATGTTTGGTGGGGCAGTCAGGGTATTTAGGGGTGGCATCCCCCCTGATCTACAAGCTGTGTTAACACATTCCTGTTTTCTGTTGATGGCTTATCACGTGATTAGTGGTAGTGTCGACTACCAGTGCCTTCCTTTTCCACGAATCATATTTCACGTTGGTTTGTTTTCGTTTAGGATTAGGTAACTCGGCACAGTGAAATAGCGCAGCGGCTAATGATGCGTACTACTGTGTGAACTCTCTTCTTCCAGTTACACCAAACCCAAAGGCCAGCTTCCCGACTACACGTCTCCAGTCGTGCTCCCCGATGAACACACAGCCGTGGAAGACTTCTGCAACAAGATTCACAAAAATCTCCTCAAAGAATTCAAATAGTGAGTGTCGCTGCTTTTCATAGATTTTTTTTTTTTTTTTTTTTTTTTTGGGGGGGGGGGGGGGGGGGGGTGTTTACATACAGGGGTGCACGTAAGTGGTGCTCATGAGTGTTCAAAATCCCACAATGAGCTGTCAATCCAGGGCTGGAAAGCTCCTTTCATAATGACTGCCCGACTGGGTCCGTAAAAAATAAAAGCCTTGAAAATGAAATAATTCTAACTAAAGTCTAAAATACTACTAGTATTTTTAATTGATGTAGCATGCCATGTAGTAGTACTACTACTAGGCTACTACTTAGTCACTATTGCAATGCCCAAACTATCACCCTGTACTCTAATACTGTACATTGCAGTATTCAGTACAGCCCGATTGGACTGTACGGATTGGAAAAAAGGGGTCCCGGGGCTCAGCCATGGGGGGTCGCTGCATTTTGGGAGCACCAAGTAACATCTTCAGATGCTCCTCTCAGTACTGGACCAAAATAGTTATGTGCACCCCTGTTTATATACTGGATTCATATAATAAAGTTAATGTGTGAAATATAACTAAAACATACTACTAGCAGATACCAATTCATGTTCTTTCCTTTTCCTTTCAGTGCTCTAGTGTGGGGCGCCTCAGTCAAACACAACCCCCAAAAGGTGGGCAAAGACCACATCTTGGAAGACGAGGACGTTATCCAGTTGGTGAAGAAATAAAACAAGATCTGCTCTTTGCATGGCCTGCTTATTGGAAAAAAGGTGTCATATACAATTTACCAAATGCACAACCCACATCCATGAGAATAGTACCTTCATATGCTTCCCAGTTGTTGTTGTTTTTTTTTGTGGGAAAATAAAGTACTTAAAGCTGTGATCCTTAAGTTTCATGTCCTACCCAGGACTTCAAACTGTGTCTTTTTCCACATAAAGAAGAAATCCCTGCTTGTGCTTCACACAGTACCACTTGTCAACCAGTACCCAAAGTGGGGTCCAGACACCAAGTTTCCTTGAGGGAGTTCCAGGGGGTCCCTCATTTAGTTGATAGTTTGAAACGAAAGGGACGCTTATGAATTTGGTAACTCAGAGTGATACGAAATGTACAAATGTTCCATTTGTACACTCAAACTGGCAGGGGGTCCTTGAAATGAAACGGGTTGAGAATCACTGCTAAGAGCCGTTACAAATCTTCTATTTTGGGCGTCCCTGGCATATATTTTCAAATGCGGGTCCGTAGGATAGTCAGTGTTTAATTTGGGGTCATGTCTGACATGAAAAGGTCTGGGAACCATGACTCCACTGGTCTAAAGAGTAGTGAGGACAACTACCACCATGTGTACTAGTTGTACTACACCATAGTTATGTGTTACTATACATACAGATTGACTTGGAACAATGTATTCATTAAAATAAGTTTCAGATTGCAGCTTTAACTGTGAAACAAGTTAGCCGTGGCATGGATACAAGAAAATAAAAATCCCAAAAGATCGTTTCATTTGTCTTTTTATTGAACATTTTATTCACTGGGTTAGCAGGCAAAGGTTTGCATTGTTCTAATTGTTCATGTATCCAGATTTGTTAACCCATAGTACTGGAAGGTAGTCTGCAGATGTATGATGATGGTAAAGCTTTACAGTGTATTTAATGATAACATTTGCAGATTATAATAGAGGTGAGTGACACAGACACAATGTACCGTAATGCATTATTCGTGTTTTTATCAAGGGATATTTTTCCATTGATTCTTTACATTCATGGCAACATTTGTGAGTCTAAATGGCAAAGCTTGTGTGTGACCGAAAAGCCTGATTGACATTCTGGACAACATGCTTTATTAGTGTTGTAATGTTGACACATTAGAACATACATGGGCATTATGCGGCCCGGGGGCCAAATGTGGCCCTTTGGCTGATTCTGACCAGCCCGTGAAAGGCTACCGTGGTTTTCAACTAGTGGTCCGGGGACCAGCAGTGGTTCTTGAGAGAGTTCCAGTTAAATATGGAAAGTTGGTTAACCAGATGTAACTCTTTGAGAGCGTAAAAACGAAACCAAATGGACCTGCATTTTTACACTCATCTGAATTAGTCCAAGTCTACACAACTAGAATGTAGAACATTAATGGTCATTTTGATCTGTATGCTGGACTGTTTTGTTTCCCAAATCCAGCCTGGAATTGTGGACAAGTAAATCTTTACTTTTGGGGGTCTGTGGGGCTAACATGTCATAGAAATTCTGAATAAATAGAGGTCCCTGGTATCAAAATGGTTGGTCTTACTTTTATCTTGAAAATTAAATTAGTATTAGATTTTTTAGTTCAGCCTTTAGTCTTGGCCCTCCACAATATTTTATGTATCTCATTTGGCCCCTTGGGAAAAATAATTGCCCACCCCTACATTAGAACTATAGCCTCCCACCCACGCTACATTACAACTAACTTGAAATGCTAATACCCGGCAATATCCACTAGGTGGCGACTTTCACACATGCCTAATGCTACAGGCTTACTGTTTCTCAGAGCTCTGCGCTAATGCCAAGAAGGAAGAAAAGTGGCTTTACAAGATGAGAGCATAGATGAGAGTCAGAGAGAGAGAGGCCGTCTTAATGTGTAGTGGTGCGATCATTTCCACGAGGCATATTCACCACTAGCACCTGTATCAGGGACAGTGGTGGCTCAGTTTGATTCATCTCATCTATCAAAATTCATCAAAAATGCATGTCATTAAAAAAATAAAAATAAAAAACGAAATCAAGTCATGCCTGGCTACCCGTTTAGTTTAGGTAGAAGGGCAGGACTTTAAAGGGGAACTCCACCCATTTTCAACCTTTTAATATGTATCATCAATATACCTTAGAGATATTGTGTGGATAATAAAAGAAAAGTCCCCCCAATTCTGTATTTCCTAAAAATGGAGGTCTGAAAAAATCATTAACATGGTGAAATATCTGATGACATTATCAAGATGTATTTCACCATGTTAATGATTTTTCTTTCAGACCCCTTTTTCCTGAGAGGGCACAAATGGAACCAAATGGACCCGCTAGGGTCCATTTGGTTCACATTTGTGCCCTCTCAGGAAAATTTTGAAAATGGGTGGGATTCCCCTTTAATGGAAACCGCCTCAGGTTTGCCTTCTGCCCCTCAAAAATGCCCTATAGTGACCTTGATAGTTGATACCCCATGCATCTGCATTGCTGCAGCTGACTATTTAATATTCTCTTCTCTGCCTCTTTTCTGTCAATACAGATTTTTACACAGCAGTGTCTTGCTCTTGATATCCTGAATTCTTAAGCAAAACATGTTGTAGGTTGTACAAATGAACTAGTGTAGACAAATGTTTTCAAATATGGAGTATTCGCCTACTGAGATGTAGTGGAGTCAGTGGAAGTAGGCCTAAAAAAAGGAAATAATTTGATATGAATAATAAACAAATAAATGAAACCTTTATATCACTGAACCCAGTGGTCTGACATAGCTGAAATATTTCTAATTTGTACTATAATACTAATTATTAGTATAATAGTATAATAGTATAATATTAGTATAATATTACTATATTTCTAATTTGTACCAAATTCAATACTTGAATCGAAAAATGGATTCCTGGCCTGAAAAGGGGGGGTTCCCTTTCAGTTAGATGGTTATTTTTAGGATGCATTATTTAGTTCAGTGGTGCGTTTAGATAGCACCTTTATCCAAGGCACTTTACAATTCCAATGTAAATATCATGGACTATCATGGACACAATAAATTCTGGTTCATTTTTGGAACCAGACCTTCAAAATGTTTTCCCAAATCCATCAGCAAGGCATGCCTTATGCAGTGGAAAAATGTGTGTGTGTGACATTTATTTTTTAAAACAATGTTTTATCATATAGGAAAGCTATTGGTGGAGAGGTTTGTCTATCACATGTTATGCTTAGCTGTGATTGGACCATAGCAGTTTGGGGAGGGGCTTTCCTTAAAGGTCTATTAGGGGTCCAGTGTCTTGCGCAAGGACACTTCGACAGTGACTCAGGGGGAGCCTGCGTCCGAACCGGCAACCTTGTGATTACCATCCAGGGACTCTACCCCTGAGCCACTGCCCTCCCAGCACGGGCGTCGACAGGTGGGGAAAAGTTAGACAGTTTTAGGGGGCCGCACAGCCAGTGGGGTCCAAAAAGCCCAGATTAATAGGTTTTTATGTGTATTTATACTGCAAAGCTGCACAGTGGGGGCCCAGTGATAAAAATTTTGCAGGGGGCCCAAAATTTGCAGCGACGGCCCTGCGCCCCAGTGTAATAGATAAGAATACATGCAGGCTCGGCCCAAATAATACTCAGACCAGCCAAAAGGGGTCATTGAGGGGTCAGAAAACTGAGCTCTCGTGAGGGCTTTGCAGCCTGAAAGAGGGACAAAAGAGGGACATTTCCAAATGTTCCTGAGAGTGTACAAATGTGAACCAAATGGATGCGCTAGGGTCCATTTGGGTCCATTTGTCCATTTGTACACTCCATTTGTACACTCCATTTGTACAAAAATCATTAACATGGTGAAACTCAACTTCCACCTTTGGACAGATCCCATGAAGTGAACAGAGTTTGCGACAGCGTAACTCTGTTCATACTTGGGCCGAGCCTTCCTGATAAAAAACAATACATACACAAAATCATTGTTTCATTACATGGCTTTCCTGCCCTGGCATTTGTCCTTTGTGTGCTAAAAAGGACCCTACAACAACATCATATAACGGTAAATGGGTGTGTGTGGGTGTGGTGCACGCATGCTGTGTGACATAGACATATGGTGTGTGACATACCAGTCTATGGTATTCAGCATGGAGGAGTTTCCGGAGGAGACTTGGTCACACCAAGAAGTGTGGCAAGGGTTGTTATTGAGTTGGGACTGGGAGGTTGTAGTGACAGACAGTGACACATGATCCAACATACTGTTAGTTTTTGTCCAATGACTTAGTGCTATAGGCTTTACTTTTTGTTCTAAGTTCAGGGCCGGATCTAGGCATGGGCACCTCTAAATGCCCTGACTGCCACACCAAACATGATGGCATGCGCACAACCCACATTTCAAAGATATTTCGAAAATATTTTGAAAGTGCTTATATTTAGAATGATTCGAAACACTACTAGGCCTACTGCTACTGACTAACAACTGTACATGCTACACCACTAAACTACATAATACACCACTAAACCGACAACATTCCATCATTCAAAACAGAAAACTCTCTGAGTCAGACCTTCAGCTTTATGCATGCTGCGCGTCTGGTGCAACTTCAACAACAACAACAACTGATGTTATTATTGACGCTTACTTGTCTCATATAAGTCCTGTACAAGATGTAAATCTTGTCGGTCACAGAAGTGAAGAATTTAAATGAAAATGACACGAAGACGCCTCGTGCCATTTTCGCCTCCCCCTCCAATTGGAAAATGTTTCATCCGGGCCTGGTTCTAAGCACTTCTGACCCAGACTAAAGGGTTCAGGGTGACCGTGGCCGCCTTCCTGTTTACTGTTTCCATGGACCATGCCCCTGCGCTCAGACTCGCAGCCAGTGGCAGTGAGTAGGAGACCCTGCCGGTTTCACGCTGGTCAGATGAAAAAGTTAGGGAACACATCACAGCATATTGCCCCTATAGCAGGGGTTTTCAAGCTTTTTGACTCCAGAGACCACCATTTATTCAGCATTTGAGCCACGCGGACCATCATTTGAGGACATTTTCACACCAAAGACCTACAATTAAAGAATTCTTTTGGTTTTGTCCACAATTCCAGGCTGTATTTTGCCAACAAAACGGTGTAAACTTCTTAATTAAGTGGTGCTAATTCAGATATTCAGAATATTTTAACTCTTGAGAGTGTAAAAATGAAACCAAATGGACCCGCAAGGGTCCATTTGGTTTCATTTTTACACTCTCAAGAGTTACATCTGGCTAACCAACTTTCCATCATTTAGCCTGGAGACCACCTGGAACCGTCTCAAGGACCACTGGTGGTCCCCGGGCCACCTGTTGAAAACCCCTGCCCTATAGTCTTGGACAAAACAGAGAAGGGAACTACTAGTAGTACTATCTGTGCCCTGTGCTGCCTCGTTTGAATAGGATCTGAAGGTCTGCAGGTCACTCAGCCTGGAATGTCTTGAGAGCGTGGAAATGTGAGATGAGATATGACCTCAAGGAGCGGCTGTCCGTAGCTACAGTATTAGAATCGATACTGCTGTGCTGTAGAGACACGGACGGTCACAGTAGGCCGAAGCAGGCATCATACATAGCCTATTGGAATGGCATCTGAAATATCTCACTCATACACAGTACATCTTGACCGCATGCCCAGAGATCATGTGTTCTGATTTGTGTGCATTTTCTAAAAAGATAAATAAATAAAATAAATGATATAATATCCAGAGACTAAATGGGACTAGAAGACAAAGATGTGTGTTTTCAAAGGACTAAGACTAAATCATGAGCTAAACTAAGACTAATAACATTATATTTTCTTGTTTTGTTTTTTTAATTTATTGAACACAATAACATATACCGAAGACAACAACCTGTTCAGACATCAGAGTAATGTAGGCTATCTTTTGTATCTACTGTATGTCTCTTTTAAAAGGACATTGTCGATCAGCTTGCCTTGAATGAATGTCATATCTGCAGTATGCACTGCTAGGCTTTTCAGGAGAGTGGGTCATAATATCAAGGTTATTACTATTTCAGGCATTTGGTACAAAAATAAAATAAAATTAGACATGGTTCTCATTAAAACTATTCATGTCTATATTGCATATTCAAACCTAAAATGTATTTCAGTGAGACTAAAAGACAAGACTAAAATATTTTTGATAAAGAAGACTACAGCAAATGGGACTAAAAGACTCCCCTCCCCCTTTTTAAACTATTAAAAAAACATTTTTCAATAGCTGAAATGGCCAGTCTGCAAATAGATTGGCACGTTGAACTATCCCAAAAGTTTAGGAATAAGGGGTTTAGCATGTGATGAAAATGGAGCACTAGATGTGTGTTATTCAAAAGACTATAAGACTAAATATTCTCAAAAAACAAACAAGCAAAAAACACATGCACTGAACTCAGGGGGAAAGGTGGCTAAATATTGGGCTAAGTAAAGAGATCTATTTGAATATCTGCCTGCAGTGTCCACCTGATCCTATCCCACCTGATCGAAACACCCTCAGTGCAGGTGGGAGAAACAATTTGACAGTATTTTTAATGCGTAATATATAAAAAAAAAGTCTCAAATGGAGCCTTTATCTAAAGAGGTTCTAAATCACATACCATAGAGCAGGGTAGGCAACCTTTTTGACATGGAGTGCCATGATTTTTTTCCTTGACACTCCGAGTGCCACAGTAAAAAATAACAATAAATTTCCATAGTCAATAAATAGCGCATTTTCAACATTTTCACATATTTTAATGGCAATTCTGCAGTTATACGTCATGCTTAGGCCATATTTTATTTCTTATCAGAACAGGCAGACTGATAGATATTTTTCTTTCACATTGGACTGATTAATCAGACTCATGGTGACCGAAACTGTTAATTTGAAGGACAGAAGTAGCCTATTACTATGTGAGCGTAAAGTGGGACAGTTAATTGGGGGTAGCAACATATTAAGTTGGTATTAAAATCCCTCATTTCATATTTGTCCATACATATTCCTAATAGTGCCCATCATTTTGTTATTTATTCATATTGGTCCTTATGTTTTAAGCCTGTTAAAATAACAAGAAACATATCTGGCATGAAAAGGGATAGTGAGAGAACTACAACAGAAAGCCAATCATAGGGGCTATTAGGAAATTGACCACGGTAGTCTCAATTTGTGGGATGACTTAAAAGTCTTTGAAATGAGGGACTGTCCCAAGCAAAGAATGACATATGGTCACCCTGGGACTGTCCCACAGAAACGGGGACATCTGGTCACCCTTCAAACAAAGCGGGCCGTTTTCATCGCGACACACACACACACACACACACACACACACACACACACACACACACACACACACACACACACACACACACACACACACACACACACACACACACACACACACACAGAGAGAGAGAGAGAGTAGCCTCTGCGTTTGAAATACACAAGGATAGTTAGCCTGTTAGCTAACAGAACTAACAGCATACACAGAGGCTGCAAGCTTTATGCTAACAAAATCAACGGACAGACGGAGAGGGGCTAACATTAAGTGTATGAAGCCACTCAAAACGCGACCATACTAACGGGGCTCTGCAGGGCAGACAGACGGCATGTATTGCCGCTGCTGTGACACAACCGAACCAACCAGCAGCAACGCGAGTAGCGGTAGATTAGAAGAGAAGGATAACTACTGTTTTCGGAGGAGAACAACTTGGACAGGGCTCCGCGTGCACAGCAACTGCAGACTCAAGTCACTTGTGATTGGCCAGAATGCAGAGCGCAGCGCAGAAGTGTCATTAGCAGGAGCAGACTCGCTCCGGTTGATATTGATTAAATTAATAAATTAATGATTAATCGCCGCCGTTGTGATTTGCTAATGGCATGATTTCAATTTCGTTTTGAAGACTTAGTGCAAACACTGCAGTATAATCTTTATTTTATAATGTGCATATTCTTGAGGAATGCAGTTATTTTATTAGAAAAAAAAACTTCTCCCAGAATCTGGCCGCGTGCCAGCCATTACCACCCGGCGTGCCATCGTTGGCACGCGTGCCTAGGGTTGCCGACCCCTGCCATAGAGGACGCCATACACAGACAGGAATATACCACACATAACAGTAGATGCTTTCATGAATGTTGTCATTCTTGGAGGCTATGAGACACGGGATCTGAGATACAACTAAAGGTCCTTACACCAAATACCCATACATTATTTTATTAAATAACGTTAAAAACATTCCTATTTACTCTTTTGCTGATAATTCTATGCGAATAATAATATTACTATATTATTATTTCCATGGTTTTCAAGTGATTGGTTGGGTTAATGTTTCTGCTTTTCTGCTGGTATTTGCCGTTTGTGCAGCCATCAAAAGTGTTTGTAAAACCAAAGGTCAAGCGGCCCTCCCAGTAAAATAATTTAAAGGGGAATTCCACCCATTTTCAAAATTTTCCCGAGAGGATACAAAAGGGTTCCTGGGTTCCATTGTGAGATACATCTTGATGATGTCATCAGATGTATTTCACCATGTTAATGATTTTTTCAGACCTCCATTTTTAGGAAATCCAAGAATTGGGGGAACTTTTTTTTATCATGTCCACACAACATCTCTACTAAAGGTATATTAATGACCTATTAAAATGTTGAAAATGGGTGGAGTTCCCCTTTAATTCCAGTTCCAAACGGGTTGGAGGGCTCCTGTCCTGACCTAGAGGCAGGTGGACAAAGTATTTAGCCCTAGGCTACTTGATACTTTGTCAAATAATCAACTACAAGGAATAGTTACTCAGCTAAATTTTCTTCGGGTTAAAGTATTGAAACCAAATCCATTTGGTGTTGACCTGTGTGTGTGTGTGTGTGTGTGTGTGTGTGTGTGTGTGTGTGTGTGTGTGTGTGTGTGTGTGTGTGTGTGTGTGTGTGTGTGCGTGCGTGTGTGCGCGCGTGTGTGTGCGCGCGCGCGCAGCAGGGCGTATTGTGGGCATGTCCACAGCAACGTTACGTCACAGTGTGTTACAATGAGCACCGCCCGCCCACAGCCATCAAGTTAGAAGGGTTGCGACATTGACGGGTCAGAAACTGAGCACTCGAGCGCTGTTCGTCCAGTTCGGAGAGGAGCGCTGTTCGTGCAGTTCGGAGAGGGACAAAAGTGGAGTTGGAATTGCACTGTTTTCAACTAGGACGGCGCAAATAAGAGCTATTTTGGGCTCGCGTGCAACGCGTTTTTAAAGTGTCGTGATAACTAAAGTGTGATGTTTATGTTGTCTTTATTACAACATAGTTATCTAAGATATATGGATTCGAGATCACTAAATGTGGGCTATTCCCTGAATCCAATGCATTTCTGCCTACTTCTGCCCTAGGACTTGTCCCTATCTGTTATCCCCATATCAATAGAAGTCTATGTAGAAGAGCCGCCGTGGGACTGGCCCCATGAAGTGAACGGAGTTGTCCTCAACTGCCTATGCTCTATAAGGTTCTGAGTGGCTAGCTACCGGTAAATTCTACGCACGCGGTGCTGCTGGTTATAGTGGGGACGGTGTGACGCTCGTGACTCATTCAAAACTAGATAGTTCTGGATTTCGTTTACGGCGGGGGGATTTTTTTTTCCGGCTCCAAACATAATATCAAGTTTAAACGGGGAACAGTTTATGGTTCTTATCGCGGCAGTAAACAACGGTTATTGTTAACGTTTAACAAAAGGTTGGACCTTGTGTTGGGTTGGGTTTTGTTTCGATCCATCCCTTTAGTTTCCCGTTATTATCCCGCGCGCGGTATCATTCATACTAGAGGATCGTCTCGAGCGGAGAGGAGCGCGGGCTAGTGAGGCGACGACAACGAAATCAAACGAACCCCCCACGTTCTTCAAAGAATTGACAGCTGCAAAGTGTGGTAAGTTTTAAAGTCAGTTTGTTTGTTTTATTATTTCCAGTGTGTCAGGGACGGCGTTGCCGCGTCCCCTTTAAGCTAGCGTTAGCATGGATCCGTCAGCATCATCATTCATCAACTGTCTTCTAGATATCACATAACTGGGCATCTTTATTTAAAAATATGTGACCTGTCGTCACGGATGGCTTCGATCTAATGTTACTGTCGAGTCCGCGCTAGGAACGTAACATTCGATCCAAAAGACATCGCGATGTGACGTACTTTAAGCCGGTTCTCGATGGAAATGTGATATTATACTTGTGAACGATGGGATCGGGGCAGACGGAGGTACTTGTGAATTACATAATATTACGTTTCTCCAAACAAACGTGACGATCGGTCTCGAGTCGACACGATCCAAGTTGAAAACAATGTGATTTTGTCTCGTCCAAAACAAGGGAGGCGTTTGATCATCATCTGGGACGCAAAAGACCACATTTTGTATAAGCCGATGCTAACATTAGCCTTCCCTTCGCTTCCTTCCTCCTCCCGTCAGTCATTTAAGGTTGCTCGCTTTCGCCGATCTCCAAGCTCACAGCGCGGGACCGACGCCCCGCGCTGTGAGCTTGTCGATCGGCTGCTTTAGGTAACCTTGAGGCTGGCAGAGAATCATCCCCGCCGGTTCAGTCCAGTCGGTGTCGCGAAAAAAAGAGCACAATAACGTGATATCGCAACACATTGAGCTTCGTAGATAGATAGATGCTGTTATCGTGGCGCTAACTGATCCTGCCAGTACTTTGTGTTCTCTCTTTTAATAAAAGGGAGATCTGATGGGAGCAATCGGGTTTGCTTTGCCTGTCTTGATCGCTACGCCAGACCGACAGTGATATACATTCATTGCACTTAAAGAAGAAGCACGATCTGTAACTATTAACTGTAAAACATAATGGCTGGCATAAAAGTAAAACTAAAAATAGACAGTTTTCCTCGGATGATGACGTGAAAACCTAGTACACTGTTGACTGTCGTTGGGACGCCCGCGTCTGTTTAGTCAACATCATTTGAATGAATGACGACACGTGGGCACTACAGTGGAAGCAAGTAATGCAGCGATTGATCAAAGCTGTGATATTTTTGGTTCTGTGTAGTTCGTGTCATTTCTCGGATTCAGTGATGGCGAATCAATCGAGGAGGTTCTTCGGTGTATTTGGGAACCATGAAGCGACGTGTTTGGAGTTTCTGTTATTAAAGGGGAACGTCACCCATTTTCAATATTTTACTTTGTCATTGATGTACCTTCGAGGTGTTGGGTGGACATGATAAAAAAAAGTTCCCCCATTCTGTGTTCCCAAGAAGTGGAGGTCTGAAGAAAGCCACTAACATGGTGAAACATTTTGATGGCATCATCAAGATGTATTTTCACCATAATGAATTTCTTTAGACGCTTCTTTTTTGTGAGAGCGTACAAATGGAACCAAATGAACCCGTTATGGTTCATTTGGTAGCATTTGTACACTCTCAGAAAAAAAATATGAAAATGGGCGGAATTCCCCTATAAATGCATACAATATACTGTGCATATATAGAGTTGTATTTTCAACCTGCGACATGATTTAAAATGGCTTCGCCTCCCGAGTTTTCTAGAAGGGGAAAGTAAAGGGTGCCCACTTTTTTGGACTGAGTATTTTAAAACAGGGGTTTTCAACAGGTGGTCCGGGGACCACCAGTGGTCCCTGAGAGGGTTCCAGTTGGTTAACCAGATGTAACTCTCGAAAACGTAAAAATGAAACCAAATGGACCCTTGCGGGTCCATTTGGTTTCATTTTTACACTCTCAAGAGTTAAAATATTCATCATCTGAATTAGGCCCAAGTCTACACAACTAGAAGATGGACAAAAGCAAAAGAAATCTTTAGTTTTGGGGTCTGTGGGGCTAAAATGTCCTCAAGTGGTGGTCCGTGGCTCAAATTCTGAAAAAAATGGTAGTCCCTGGCATCAAAAAGGTTGAAAACCCCTGTTTTAAAACTTTGCAAATAAAGTGCGTTTACTTTGTGTTGATGCTCATCACGACACTGTCTGTGTCTGTAATACCATCATTATGTAACTGAGCCGGTCTGGTCGTGTTTGAATTTAATTTCCTGCACACTAGTACTCCCTGATCTGTGTGTGTGCGTGCGTGCGCGCGCGTGTGTGTGTGTGTGTGTGTGTGTCTATGTGTCTCTGTGCGTGCTATGTTATGTAACATGTAACATACGTTATGTTTATGAATGTCAACATTGTGTGTTTGTGCTTGTTACGTAACTTAAGTTAATGGTTTCTGAATCGATCGATATTGAATGTGTGCTTCTTAGGGCAGTACCAAGGGTGAAATGACTGAAAAGTGTTGTTTTTACATGTTCTGTCTGACTGTCTCTCTCTCTCTCTCTGACTTTGTTTTTTCAGGATGTACCTCCATTCATCTGCAGTTACGCTTGCATAATGGCCGTCCGCTCAGTGTGCTGTATAGCTCAGCTCCAAAGAACCAGCAACAGAACAAGTCTAATTACGGGATAGCGATACGCCCCACCCCGCGCCATATCACATATACCTCCTAGTTTATTTATTTTTTTGTAGCCATTCCTAGACAAACCTTCCTTCTCAAACCAGAAGGTCCCATTTGGGCAGTAGAGAAAGGGGGTAAAAAATATTTATTACATTAAAGTACATATTTGAGTAGCTGCTCTTTTTTTTTATAGATTGCAAATCTATTTTCCGCCGGGGGGGGCATTAATTTATTTCCCTTTTAAGATTGTGAAGTCAAGTTTGTAAGTCACCGTCAAGTTTTAGTTAGTCACCATGGTTTCGACGTCGACCGTCGCGATGATCGCGTTCAGCACGGTGGCCGCGACCGCCGCCACCCAGGGCCCGCTGACGGAGTACCTGTGGCTGCTGGTGGTGGGCTTCATCATCGCCTTCATCCTGGCCTTCTCGGTGGGCGCCAACGACGTGGCCAACTCGTTCGGCACGGCCGTGGGCTCGGGCGTGGTCACGCTGCGCCAGGCCTGCATCCTGGCCACCGTGTTCGAGACGGTCGGCTCGGTGCTGCTGGGCGCCAAGGTCAGCGAGACCATCCGGACCGGCATCATCGACGTGCACATGTACAGCGGCAACGAGTCGCTGCTGATGGCCGGCTCCGTCAGCGCCATGGTCGGTGAGTTGTCTTTAATCTGGGGGCAGGGCTTGACACTAACACTTGCCCGCTTGCCCGGGGCAAGTAAAAAAAAAAATGGTGGGGCAAGTGAAGACTGCTACCTGGTTGCCCGATCGGGCAAGTGTGCAACATATTGCACTATAACACAACACAAGATAAATTTGTCTTGAAGGCAGTCATTGCACTCTGCCTCTGTGTCTTTCCCTGCTTTCTAGCTATCCACAATTCCAGGCTGGATTTGGGAAACAAAACAGGCAAATTAACATACACATCAAAATGACCTAATCTTCTACATTCTCTAGTTGTGTAGACCTGGGCTAATTAAGATGATGAATTTTAACTCTTGAGAGTGTAAAAATGAAACCAAATGGACCCGCAAGGGTCCATTTGGTTTCATTTTTACGTTCTCAAGAGTTACATCTGGTTAACCAACTTAACTGGGGACCACCTGGAACCTGGGGGGCAAGTGACCATGACCTTGCACTTGCCCGATGGAGATGCCTCGGAGACCTTAGTGTCAACCCCTGGGGGGATATCGCGGCACAGCTTTTGCGTGTGGCTCCTCAACAAAGTGTTTCCTTATGACGTAGCAGGAAGTACCATATTATGGACTTTTTTCTATGACATAGCAGCAACAACCCACTGAGCATCAAGATCTAAAGAAGGTCTAAAAGTGAGAGTTTTTTTTAGAGGTCTATTCTTAGATTAGACGTCTAATAGACTCGATCATAAATATAATGATATAAATCAACATTTATTCTAAGATTAGACCCCTAAAAACTTTCACTTTTAGATGTTTTTTAGACACTTTTACTCGGTGGGAAGTCTACAGACTCGGTACAGAACTTTGACAACTTCACACAAGTGTTATCCCCCCCCAGTAAAAAAGATGTGCACATGCACACACACTACAGTGTGAGGAAGTGCAACAGGACGACACACATACACCTCCCCCACTCGATCCTGATTAGAGGAGGGCCCCTCCCTCCCTCTCATTCTGATGGGAACAAAAAGGCTCCCAAATTCTCCCAAAGCCTCAAACTGAACCTAGTTGTTTTTTTACCCTCAGGAGGCTCACTGGGGACAGGAAGGAACTCCTTATATGGCCAGCACACTCTATAGTGGGGAGGATTAGCCAAAAGAAAGACGGATGCAATATCTGAACCAGAACTTGCTTTATTTTTTCAGCATTTGCATGTACTAGATGTATTCACAGAAGACAGCATTTGCATGTACTAGATGTATTCACAGAAGACTGTTCACATTTCCATTTACAAACATGGTTTGTCTTCTGTTTCTGTTGTCTTCTGTTCATGACATGCAAGGACATACAGTATCCATCCTTACAAAGGGGGCAGCACTGTTGCCAAGTGGTTGTTGTTGCTGTCGCCCTGAGCTGGGTGCTGGGCGGCCATCTTGGCGGTGCGAATCATCTGCTGAGCAAACCTACTCCTTTTTCTCCCCAGGTTCTGCTGTGTGGCAGCTGGTTGCCTCCTTCCTTAAGCTTCCCATCTCGGGAACCCACTGTATTGTCGGCGCTACGATCGGGTTCTCCCTGGTCGCCAGAGGCCACCAAGGGGTCAAGTGGATGGAACTCCTTCGTATCGGTGAGTCAGTGAACTTTGCTGCCCTGGTGGAACCATATTTTTAGGAGTGGTTGCATCCTTATGCCTGTTGGCTGTACCAAGAATGCACCGTTAACACAAGGTTCACTGCCTAAAGGGAAATTCCACTTCCGTTTTCAACATTTTACTATGTCAATGACATGCCTTTTTGGACTTGTTGATGTGGATGTCTTGATGACATCAAGTTGTGTTTCACCACGCTAATGTTTTTCTTTCTGTTAGGGCCTGT
Source organism: Benthosema pterotum (assembly GCA_039105355.1). Classification (NCBI taxonomy): domain Eukaryota; kingdom Metazoa; phylum Chordata; class Actinopteri; order Myctophiformes; family Myctophidae; genus Benthosema; species Benthosema pterotum. The sequence continues at coordinate 10,039,253 of CM076985.1, forward strand.
TTTTCTTGTTCCATTTCTCAGAAAAAGATTTTTTTTTAAATGGGTGGAATTTCACCTTTTTAACGTGAAGTTAAAAGTTACCACCAGTAAAATGTTATTCAGAGAATGTTGTAGTCCTGGATATATGCCACGTGTTTGTTTTCTTCTGTGTGGAACTTCCCTAAAGCAGTTTTATGACCGACTTTTATGGGTTATGTTTATCTTGAAACAAAAAGATAAAACAATCCCATGACATATTGACTGCTGCTGTATTGTCTGCACGCGTCAATGATTCACAGACACAGACTGCCTACTCTGAACTCTGTTTACAACTTCTTGTAAACGATTTTTTTGCCATGCCTGTCCTTTGCTTTTCTACACAGTTCTTTCCTGGTTCCTGAGCCCCCTGCTGTCTGGCATAATGTCGGGCATCGTTTTCTACATTGTACGCAAATTCATCTTGAACAAGGTAATGCTGGCTGTTTTATCAACTTTTTCAGTTCAAGAGTCCCTTTCAAGACCCATTTGAGCAAATGTCACACATACAATACATTAAAATATATACGAAAATGGGGAAGGTATGTACAGTTGGAGGGGGTAGAGTTTTGTAGACAAGAGTTATGGCGCGTTGCGTTGTTTTTTTTATAAGTGTTAGAACAGGGTGAAGAGCTTCCTGCCTGCCGGTAGTCCTTAGAGTGGTTGTATTCCACTGGCCAGTCTTCTTTTTGTCAGTTCAACAGTAATGGCAGATCTGTGAGCTTGTAGATTGGCTATTCTACCACTTTTTCAAGTCACATGTTCAAATACTACACTGGATTGTGATTGGCTTAAGAGCAGTGGTAAACAAGCCAACTCTTCATGATTGTAACTGCAACCCACTCCCTTTCATGGAAAATTCCTTACTTTCCACTAGTTTGGGACTTTAGGGGTCCCAGGAGACATCACATTTATTGTAATAATAATAATAATAATAATGGGTTGCATTTTTATAGCGCTTTTCTATGCACTATGCGTATATTGAAAGTGCTTATTCATTCATACATTGAATATTTGAATATTTAAGAGTGCGAACAGTCAACGCTCAGCATCCTCACTTCCCACATTCACACAACCACTGGAGGCAAGGTGGGGTTCAGTGTCTTGCCCAAGGAAACTTCAGCACGTAGGCAGGAGGAGCTGGGATTCAAACCACCAACCCTTGGATTATTGGTCGACCTGCTCTACATCCTGAGCCACAGCCGCCCGCATTTCTCCATGTGGTCTTGAGCTAAAGTTTGCCATCGTTCTCCCGCTTCCGCTCATCCTACAGTCAGGGTTCATCTTAACTCCCTCTGACACCAAAACCCTGACGACTTCCTTTCTTTCTTTGTCCGGTTCTGACTTTAAACCTTTCCTATTCTTTTTTTTTTACCCCCTTTACAGAAAGACCCGGTGCCCAACGGACTCAGGGCGCTGCCCGTCTTCTACGCCATCACCATGGGGATCAACCTGTTCTCCATCATGTTCACTGGAGCTCCGAGTGAGTATCATTGTTTCCGCTCCTCTGCCGCCCTGCATGCCTGCCCACCGACCGCAGCCCCACAGCTTAAAATAAACTGCTCCCTCACTCACCCAGACAGCCCCCGGATGACCATCCTTATTCCAGACTGAACCAGACTGTGTTTACCACTTTCACCGAAAAAAAAGAAAGAAACCTGTTTATTTTAACAGGTTGTTTTGAACGACTCTTTCGCTTGGCCTGTGGTTCTTCTTCTATGTGGGTCGTTTTGTTTTTTTTCCTTTCTCGAGCACAACAGGGGGAAAGATGGAAATAAGTTTTTCATGTGACTTGACGTCAGTGTCTGTCTGTGCCGCTTTGGGGGAGAGAAAAAAAAAACACATGTGAAGAGGGTGTTTTTAACGGCCATAATTTGCCGCTACCAGTCGGGTTTTTTTATTGCTACCCCTGCATTGCTAAGTATTGCTCTCTTAAGTGCTTTGTTTGTCGCCATGTTCCCTCACCAAGACACGCCCCCAATTAAGCCATTTCGACAAAAAACGCTCACTCTGAAAGAACATATTGAAAGATTTGTGCTGCGTTTTCATGACCCCCCCCCCCAAAAAAAAGAAAATAGCAGGTGTACATGCCTCATAGCGCCCTATGAGGCGTGCATGCCTGCTACTTTTTAAATAAAAGTTGAAAACACAGAATGTTTTTTTTTAAACAAGCAACTTTTTTTTGCTTTTTTTTTCTTCTTTTCTCTACAGGAATCCCATTCAAGAAGTTGTAGAGAGCTGGCCTGAGGCCTACATTAAATGAAGGCTACAGGCCAGACATGATGGCGACCGCTTTGGGCTGTATGTGCAACTAACTTTTGCACATCAGCGGGCGGCCGCGTCGCAAAAGGAGATCACACGCAGTAACCAGCCCCTAGCCCCCAACCCCCACCCCATATAGCACAGAGCCGTCCCAATTCTGTAACCACCGACGGAGGCCTGTATTCAGGGTGCTCACTTTAAAAATTCATGGGAGATTGCGTTCCAGCCACCGTTCTTCTTCTTCTTCTTTCGCCAATCTAGTCCCCTCCTGCAGTGAGTAATTAGGTAATTGGATTAAATGTGCACACCTACATAATGCCCCCACCCATGAATGGTTTGAGGAAGTTGGTCACCGTACACCCGCCACCACCCCCCCCTACCCCCTAAGTGTAACTGAGCCAATTTAGCGTTGGGATAATCCTGGACCATTAAGCTACAGTCAATTTCTCTCCCCCTGTCAAGCACTCTTAAATATTCAGAATGACCATGCTGAAACCTTATTGTCGGGGGGGAAGGGGGGGGGGGGTGGCTGATCTACCGTAGGTATAAGCAACAGGGCCACAGCCGCAAAGGGGCCACATCACAGAGAGAATATTCTTGTTTTCATGTAGGGATTTTGTACTATTTTGGGGAGAAGAAAACACATTTTTGAATAGTTCAACTAGACAATTTACATTAACACGGTTAAAATGACCAGCCTACAAGCTAGGCTGGTCATTTTAACTATTTGAAAATGTTTTGCAAAACAAGAAAGCCCCTGCCCTCTTCATTGTGTTTTCAAAGTGCCATTTTCATCGCATTTACAGTAATATGTTTTTCTGGCATGGGGGGGTCACATAAACTACTTTTGCATATTAGGGCCACTAAATACTTATAACCGGCACTGCTAATTGTACCACGCATTCAGTGCACATGGCAGATATACAAGCCGTGTATTTTCCGCAATTCCTCCCCCAAAGTAAACTTACGGTATGTTTTATTATGGTTTGGATCTTTTGGTGAAGCCCCAGGATTGCGGTTTAGGACAACAGTTGTTGTGGTGGGGAAGGTTATGTGGGGAATGGGAGTCAATAGCGTTCCGTAATGGCTTGCGTCGCGTGTTTCCGTGGGCCCACGCCTTAAAACGAGTGGTGCAAACGGACACCACCACCACAGTATGCATTCCTATAACTCTTATTACGCCGGTGCCAGAGACCTCACCTCAGCATGTGCAGGAACGAATGCTGCCAAAAGAATTTGGAGGTCAAACACCAGGTTGTTTACAGATCGAGACCTGAGGTTTCTCACCTCGTAAACCTCCTCGACCCTCTTTTGGATTATTCTGGCCTATATCGCCCTCAAAAGTCTTAAGTTTGTCTTTGGATTTAGTTTTTTTGGGTAAGCGGTTCATTTGTCTTCACGGACATATCAGAATCTACACTTTTAAAGGGGAAGTCCACCGATTTTCAACATTCTAATATGTCATTAGTATATCCTAGAGGTGCTGGGTGGACATGCTAAAAAAGTTCCCCCATTCTGTGTTCCCAAGAAATGTATTGTATCAAGATGTATTTTCACCATGTTAATGGATTTCTTTAGACGCTTCTTTTTTCTGAGACTTGAACCAAATGAACCCGTTGGGGTTCATTTGGTTGCATTTGTACGCTCTCAGAAAAAAATGTTGAAGATGGGTGGAATTCCCCTTTGAGCTGCCTAGTTGCCACTTGGATATTTCAAGAGTGCTTTTGAGATATTGATATTTAAGTATACTTTAAACGAAGTGAGAATTCTTTTTTTTTATCATGCATTATCATGCCAAGACTTTAGACCACTTCATACAACTCCCCGTAAACGTTTATGCAACTACCACATTGCACATTCTAGGCATGTTTGTTGTTTTGCATATTTGGCCAGTACTTTCAATACTTCAAAAACCTTAACTCTGAAATGTTGTGGAGCCATACATGTGTCCTATAGTGCACTTGGTCATATCGGTCGTACAGTATTACAACTGCAGTAACTTTGAAGGCCAATATGAACCCTCTTTTTTAACTAGCTATAATTATCTGTACTCGTTTTTTGTTTTTGTTTATATAACTGTTGTACAGAGCTGGCTATTGTAGTGGTAATGCATACGGACGCGTCCAGCGCACGCCGTTCCCCCATTGATGAAACATCCAAATACGCTTCTGACTGGAATGTTAATTTTCTGCCTGGGTTCCCCGCTGAAAAACAAACTGATGCCCCTAGCAGCGGCGTCAGTCGCTTAGGTAACGCTAAACAATCGCATGGAAACGACTAATCGCACCAAAGCGGAGACGAATGACCCATCGTCCCATCGACGCAACAAAAAAACTTTCCCTCAACCTCCCTCATAATCTTTTCCTTTTTATCAACCCATTTTTATCCTGACATTGTAGATTTCTCCAAAACATTCCCTCTGAATGAACATACTGAAAGACTTGTTGCTGCATTCTCACATTCTTCCCCCCCCAAAAAATAGTCTGTGGCGCGCTATGTGCCGTGAACGCCTGCTATTTTTTCAATGAAAGTTAGATCACCACAAGTACAGTACAGAATGGTCTAACGTTAATTCGAGTAGGACCCGGTACTTGTAGTTTTAAGCTTCAGAAAGCGTTCTGTGCCGTGCACACCAGACAACCTGTGGGTATGGTTCAGGCACGCGGGACAAAATTAAGACGACCGACTGTCCCTCAGGTAAAGTTGCCAATTGTGTTTTTTCAAACTCTCCCTTTGTTAACCCTCTTTTGTAATCCATATCTTTGAACTATACACGGTGGAAGTGGGAGAATAGAGAAGAAGGAAAAAAAGAAAACAACACGTTGTTGTGTAATGTAGGCCAGGGGATTTTTTTTTTTTTTTTTTTTGGAACGCGACTGGAACGGTTTAAAATTTCCAACTTCCTGAGCAAAGCCCATTTCGTCCCGCAAGCCGCATGGCTGTGGTGTGTGGACTCGCCCATTTTTTTTTTTGTGTAGGAGGAGTGCTTGTCATAATGTCATGATGAGCAAGTTCACCCGCACCCTCCCCACCCGAAGAGTATAATAGTATAATAGTGTATAGCAGGGGTGGCCAACCGGTCGCAGACTAAGAGCCACGTTTTTCACTGTGTTACGGCAAAGAGCCACATCAAATGGTCACAACGGTTAGAAAACCGCTGCGACGGCCGTCACGGTCGCAAATAGAAACATACAGACATGTATTTTGAAACAGGGTTTACAATCCAAAAAAGTATATGACATTCTCAAGAGTTAAAATATTCATCATGTGAATTAAAGTCTACACTGCTAGAGAATGTGGAAGATTAATGGTCAGTTTGATCTGTATCTTTCACTGCTTTGTTTTCTCTGAAATTCAGCCTGGAATTGTTGACACAAGTAAAGGAAATCTTTAGCTTTGGGGTCTATGGAGCTAAAATGGTGGTCTGTGGCTCAAATTCTGAATAAATGGTGGGCCCTGGTAGAAAAAAAGGTTGAAAACCACTGGTATAGGGAATGAATGACTGCGCCATGAGGCCAAGCGTTTTTGACAGCTTCATGTGGAAGCCCCTTAAGAGCCGCATGTAACCAGCTGAAGAGCCGCATGAGGCTCGCGAGCCTCAGGTTGGCCACCCCTGGTGTATAGGATAGAGTATAATGGTGTATCTGAGTATAATGGTGTATAAGAGTATAATATAAGAGTATGAGTAGGAGTATAATAGAGTATAAGAGGTGTATAAGAAGTGTATAAGAGTATAATGGTGTGAGTATAAGAGGTGTATAATAGTGCGAGTATAAGAGGTGTATAATAGTGTAAGTATAAGAGGTGTATAAAACTATAATGGTGTATACGAAGTGTATAAGAGTATAATAGTGTATAGGATAGAGTATAATGGTGTATAATAGTGTAGGAGGAGTGCTTTTCATAATGTCATATGATGAGCGAGTGCACCCCCCCCCCCCACACCAGAACAGTATAAAGAGGTCATTCTGACATACTGTGTCAGCTCACAGATATCCCACAGATATGAGCTTTTTTTCCCTCCTTGCAGTCCCAAGGCTAACACAACCCCCAATGGGTGGCACACAGTGGTCTTATCTGCACCTGTTTTCTTTCCTCTCTCTCTGTCTTACTTCTACTACTTCTTACTTTAAAAACATTCTTAGGCCAAAAGGCATGTGCCTCAGCTGGCTTTCTGGAGAGAGTGTGGGACATGTGTGTGTGTGTGTGTGTATATATATCAGTGCCTCTTCCGCTTCTTTTTTTTCCCCCCTACCTCCAGGAGGGAATGAGTTTGCATTGCGTAACTAAATACACATCACTTATGTGTGCTTTTGCAGTAGCGCCGCAGTCTGTCCTATACTGCGGCGAGAAATGACTCAGTCGGATGAGGGAGAGAGAGAGGGAGAGAGAGTGTTGCGGTCGGACTCTGCCCTCGAGAAACGAACGCACTCGGCCATTGGTGATTTTAGGGGGTGCCAGGGAGGCACTTGGCCCCCAGGGGCGTTTTTGCCATTAGGCAGACTTAAGCAGTTGCCTGGGGGCGCCATGAGGGGAGGGGGGAAACTGGGGTGACCACCAGACATGCTTTAAAAGGATCCCAGGCTAATAAGCCTCATATGGATAAATATATTATGCTTGTTCTCTTCATAACTAGAATTGAAGATTTAAAACTTTAGTTCTTTAGTTTAAAAATAGTTCATAATTTTATCCCTTGGGGGCGCCATTTTACTTTGCCTGTCATAGGTATGACGTCACAGGAGAATTTCCCTGGAGGGTCCAAATGGATCCAGGAAAATCTTGTCTGTGTAAATGAATCTCATAGTGTCTAGAAAAAACGAGTACTTGTACAATTTTCGTTACCAGGGCCCAATATTTATTCTGCAATTTAGCCCACGGCGGACCATCATTTAGTCTCTCGGAACCAAAACGTAAGGATTCAAAGTTTTTTTTTGTTTCCACAATTTAGGAGGATAACAAAACGTTGGTCAAAACTAACAATTGTTCTAAGTTTTCTAATTGTGTGGTTTCTTGAAAAAACTACGTATTTCAGATGTTTTAAGTGTAATTTAACTCTTGAGGGCGTTAAAATGAAACCGATTTGCAGCTCTATATAACTGCCCAGCCCCTGCTGGGAGAGCCTAAAATTTTTCTTGAAAAAACGACTATGTTTAAGCATAATTTAACTCTTGAGAGCTCTCAAAGAGTTTGCAGCTCGATAAGTGCCCCTGCTGGGAGAGCCTAAAATTGCCTATGCGGTCGGTGACCCTGCCTTGACTAAAACTTATCTCTACAACCCCCCCCATTTCCCCCCTTTTTTTGCATCCACCAAACCACCTCCCTGAAAAAAGTTGGTGGCTTTTCCTTTTATAATTGCATATGACCGAGCTCCTCTTCTTCTCCTCCTCCTCCTCCTCCTCCACGCCAGAGACGAGAGAGAGAGAGACCGACTGGAATTTTTCAACAGCTCATGTTTTTTGTCCCTTTCTTTATCCCCCTCCCTCTTAACCACAGCGCTGACTCGCGGTGGCAGCGCAGTCTGCGTTGATAACAGTGTCCCTTTCTCTCTCTCTCTCTCTCTCTCTCTCTCTCCCCCGTCTGTCTTGCCAGCAGCATACACCACACTGCACTGCGTTTTGCAAAAAAAAAAAAAAAACACACCACTGTATTCACTCAGCTTTTTTACTGCAGTCTTGGCAGGGGAGGAGTGTTTTATGCAACAGCAGGGCTCTCTCTCTCTTCAGTGTATGGCCGCAACCACCCCCCACTCCCCTTTTTTTCCCTTGTCTTTATCCCCCCCCCCCCCCCCCCCCTCCTCCTCCCCACCCCCAGTATCCTTTCATGGAAGTTCTTTGGCCGGGCAAACTCAGAGGTCACAGTGCCACCTTCTTCTTTCTTTTTTTTTCCTTTTTTCAACCTCAAATCGTTACATAACTCCCTATCGATCGAACAAAAGTACGGACGTGCTCCAGCCAGCGCATGCCCCACTGCACCAGCGCGTGACCGCCGCAAAATGATATGCGTGTTATATTGGTAATCGTTGTTAAAAATCCTGTCCTATTACTAATCCGACGCAGATATAACAATAACGTGTGTCAGTAATCTTAACTCCTTTCCCCCTGCTATCCTCCTGGCCTCTAAAAGTCTAGAGATTTCAGGCCTAACCGGCTCCTATACTCGAAGCGAGACTGGACAAAAATCAATGTATTCCCACGAGCGTGTAAACGAAGTGCAGAATAGTCGCATCAGTGATGAGATGAAACGGTTAAAATGTTCCCGGGCAATCACCGATTATTATGATTCGCCACTGACGGGAAAAACTAAAACCCTAGAAAATCTTTTTAATGACGCTTAAAACTCGTCCTAGGCAGGAAATGGGATCAATCTTGGCGTCTCCAGGCTCCATTGCACGTCTTGTGTACAAGAAAACTGTTTACACAATTGTGTCAATTATTGTATGAATGAATGCTTGCTGTCCTTTTGTTTTTCTTTTACTAATCTAGGCTTTCTTTTCTCCTTCTGTTTTTCTCCTCATGTGTACCCAGTGCTGGGATTCGACAAACTTCCATGGTGGGGCACGCTGCTCATCTCTCTAGGATTCGCTGTCGCGACCGCTGTGGTTGTCTGGTTCGCCGTCTGCCCACACTTGAAGAAGAAGATCGAACGTAAGTTGAACATTTCCGGCTTTTAACAGATTTCACGGTTTTGAGAGGGAGAATTTCTAGACTAGAAGGCTTTCTTAACCTTTTTATCTTTGTTGGTCACGTTCCCCACCAAAGAGGTCCAGGTGTTAACAGTAATTCCACCAAATGGACATGTCTGGGTTCATTGGTTTCCATTTGTACGCTCTCAGAAGAAGAAAAAAAACTTAAATGGGTGGAATTCCCCCTTTTTTAATGCGTTTCTGATAAGCATACTCGGGTTACTGCAGGTTCAAACTCGGATCAAACTAACTAACTAATACTTTGTCGTTTGATAAGATTTTATCCACAATTCGACAATTTGACGTTGCAAACGCTGAATTTTTGTAGGCTTCTGGTAAATGAAGCATTGTGCAACAATAATTTAACTGTTGAGAGCGTACGACGGGGCCATTTGGTTTCATTTCACTCTCCTCAAAGTTAAAGAGCGTTACAAGGCGCATTTGGTTAGCAATTATCTGCAAACCCACTTAGCAATTCTCTTAGCAAACCACTGGTTTAGTCCCAGAACAAATCAGGGGTGTATGTTCAAAATGTTAATGACATCGGTTTAAGTTTGGGGACATTAGGCATTAGGGATGATGATTTAGAACAGGGGTTTTCAACACATTGTCCCTGAGAGGATTCCAGGGGGTCCCCAGGCTAAATGATGGACAGTTGGTAACCAAATGGACCCTCATCGGTCTTATCTGTAACTCTAGAGAGCATTTTACGTTCAAGAGTTAAATTATATTCAGGGATTAGAGTTCTCAGTACTGGGTACTGATTTCAGTCCTGAGGATTTCACAGGGGTCATTTAATTAGATCTGTGCTTATTTGCAAAAGATCATTTTCAGTCTCAAGATTTTTTTTTTACTTTAATCCCTGTATTTAAACGTCTGAATTACTTAATCGTCAAGAATCTACACAATTAGAAAATGCAGTAGAATTGTTATTTTAACCAACATTTTGCCAGTTATCTCTCCTAAATTGTGGACACAAACTGGCTGTCCGTGGCTAAAATGCAGAATAAATAGTGGGCCCAGGTATGAAAAAGCTTGAAAACCCCCGATTTAGACGATCACGAATGTGTGCCATTTTCTGCATTCATTGTCTACTCTTGAGCCCCGCGCTCGGTCGCACATCTCTCACTGTAAACGGCTGACAACGCAGTACGCAAGGTGCTGGGTGAAGTAACACGGGGCTATTTTCAGCGCGAAGCGCTGCTGTGTGACCAGGTATAGATCAGGTGTTACGAGACGAGAGCAAAGCTGTCAACGCTCAGTGTGTCCGTAACGGACGGCTCAATCGGTACGCGTTTAACTCGGATTAGCATCTGCTTGCGTGTTCTCTTAATATATTTAGCCCGTTAAAGACGTTGAGCAGATATGAATGAGTCTCTGGAAAATGGAGCTAAGGCTTATTCACACTCGGGAGAAGACAAATTGATACAAATACTTTTATTATGCAAGGTTTTATTTAGCAACGCAAAAGACTGGTTCCAACCACACTGTCTTGTTTAGTGTTTAACTCCTTGACAGATTTACAACCACTTTAGTGATTGATTATTCTGTAGTCTGCTTATCACTCCAAAAGTCGTTTTAGGCTTTGTTTTATTAACAAGCTCATTAACCCACTGCACACCACCTCATGAAGTCCTTTAAGTGGTGATTGCACTACAAAACCCAGAAAAAACCTCACACACTTTGAACTATAATTGATACAACTCTGAATGAGCCCTGGAAACAGTGAAAAGTGAAAATACAGGCTGTTTTGTCAAATGTATTAAAAAAAAAAACTGAAACACATCATCAACTTTTATTTTAGCACTTAAAGTAGAAATCTTAAGCTATCTTTGGATATCTTTCGTTTGCAGATGATTTTCTTTAAAATTATGTTGTTACTATTGAGCCTAATGGTGAGCGAGCCTGGCTTTTCTGATAATCTGTGAAAGGTTTCAATGCTACATTCATAAATTACTTTTTAATGGTTTGGTATATATATATATATATATATATATATATATATATATATATACGATCAAATCGATCGATCCAAGCTAGACCCCACTCCCCGCCCAGCTGACTGGCGATCTCATTGGGTCATCATAGCCGTCCGACTAATTAGGCTTTACCCTCTTAACCCGAAATAGCCCCCTTAGGTTGACTTAATTTGTCGTGACACGTAGTTTGAACCCTTAGGTTGCCTGGGGTGAAGGCCGCGGTGGGGCAGTTAGTACAGCCCTCCCTCTGGTCCTCCGGTCAAAAAATAAACCCGCTTCAAAACTGACCGGAATCCACCGGTTCTTCTTCTTCTTCTCGCCGAGAGAAACGAAAGAAAAGTACGCCAGGGGAAAGAAAATATTAGCGTTTGGTATCTAATTCACTTTTTTTAAAACCACACACACAAATGTAACGCGAGGAGTTTAGATAACACGGGCTAGCGGGTTAGTGTCAATACGATCGTTTTACCGTCATGATCCATGTATCCGATCCTGAGAACGGACTCCGTTTTCTGCTTGGGGGACAAAAGTTTTTATTGTCTGTTCGGGTTATGTAATTCCTGGATGTTTCCCCAGAGCCGGGGTTAGAAGGAAACACATGTACCTTTCTCATATTCCCCACTTAACTGTGCAGCGTTACATGTTTGGACGACACTGACGGAGCTCACCTGACCCCCCCCTCTCTCTCTCTCTTTTTCCACTGTTTCCAGGGGATATCAAGTCTTCCAGCCCCTCGGAAAGCCCCCTGATGGAGAAGAGGGAGCTGAGAGAAGCCCAGTGTCCCATCCTGAAGGCACCGCCGCCGCCCCCCTCCTCCTCCAAGGACGACCCCACCTCCACGCCCCCACCACCACCACCGCCATCGTCCAATCAGGACGCCTCCTCCTCCCCCACCGCCCCCCAGTCGCCGCCCCCCCCAGAGGAGCGGCGGGTGGCGTTCGATATCGGAGATTCCGACGACGCTGCTGACGGCGGCAACAACAGGGAGCGCAAGGTGGCGTTCGACATCGGAGACTCCGATGACGCCGAGTACACGGTTTCCAACGGCGGTGAGTGTGTTAGTCGGTTGATATTTAGCCCCCCCCCCCCCACACACACACACAGTAGAGTGTTTTTGTTACTGAATTCTCCTTTAACTCATTTTTCGACCTGACATTGTAGATTCGAACAAAACGTTCGCTCTGAAAGAACATACTGAAAGATTTGTGCTGCGTTTTCACGATTTTCCCCCTGGAAAAATAGCAGGCGTTCATGGCCCATAACGTGTCACTCTTTGGCGCGCTATGAGCCGTGAACGCCTGCTATTTTTTTTCAATGAAAGTTAAAACGCCACAAGTACAGTATAGAAATGTTTTTAATTTGGGACAGTTTCAAAGAACCACTTTTTTATTTTTTTGCAAAACCTAGAACTGTAATCTTTTCAATCTTGTTTTTAAAAGGCAAACCTTTTGTTTAATAAATCCTTTTCCTTTGTTTAATAAATCCTTTTATTTTGACTGACTGACTGTACTAACTCTTTTTCCATCTTTCTCCCTCTCTCTCTCTCTCTTTCTAGATCTCAAAGAAACCAACGATGAAGATGCGGTGAACAACCAGGTCCAGCAGCAGAGCAACGGGCAGCCCAACACCACCACCACCACAGTGCACTTCAACAACAGCAGCCAGGCCCACCAGTTCAACAACCGGCCGGCACACATCCCCAGCAACGGCTACAGCACCTACCACACTGTACACAAGGACTCAGGCCTCTACAAGGACCTGCTGCACAAGCTGCACCTGGCCAAGGTCAGTGGCCATTTTATAGGAAAAGAAATGTATACGCTAACGGGAAGGCTCGGCCCAAATAACCCTAACCCTAACTAAAACTAACGAAAAAACGATAACTAAAATAAAAACAAAAAATCTGTTAACTGAAACTAAATAAAAACAAATACATTTTTAAAAAAAAAACTAGCTAAACTATAACTGAAAACTGGCAGTTTTCAGCACCATAAACCATACACCATACACCACGTATGACATGATGCCAAACAAAGTACAAAAAAGTATGCTATGGAAAAAAAAACCTGAAACTAAACTAAAACGTTTTACAAAAATAAACTAAATAAAAACTAGCAAATGTGCCCTAAAAACTAATTAAAGCTAACTAAATTTAAAAAAGGGTAAAAACTAACTTAAACTAAAATATAAAATCCCCAACTACTATAATCCTGTTCTACACTACAGTAGACGACATTGTTTTGTAACAATATAGCATAAACATCAGGCAACAGCACAGCTTTAGTGATTATAAATCCTTATAATTATATTAGATTAGAGTTATTTCAGATCATTTAGTAGTCTATAGCATAAACACTAACGCTACGATTACAAATACTCCTTTATTTTAGATCGTTTTGTAGTGCTAGTTGGCCTAAAGCCTAAAATTACAGATACTTTAGTTGTCGCTGTAGTGCTAGTTGGCCTAAAGCCTAAACATTACAGATACTTTAGTTGTCGCTGTGCAATACTCTAAGACAGATGACATGTTGCGCGCACACACAAATAGCTCTTATTTGCGCCGTCCTCGTTGAAAACAATGACGATGTCACATTGTGAACAATGTGAAAACAATTCTACATGGTGTCGTCAGCTAGTTTTTTTTTTTGTTGACCAAAATGGATTGTAGTCAGAAGGCAGAGCTGGCCCACAAAAGTTCAGAAACTTAACTTTGGGAATTATAATCTCCACCTTTTAATATTACCAATTGGTATTGTATAATTAATCTTATATCATTATCAAGTGTTCATTAGTCACCTTTTACAACAAGGCATGGCTTGTGGAGATCGGACATTCCCTGAATGAGTAACGGTGCTGAGAACGTTGCACCCTTACACGAATTGCCAAAATGGCAAATTGCTTGCTTGCTTGGAGTGGAAACCTAAAGGGATATTTTCAATGAGCTATGAGCTTGTAGGTCTGATATTTTTGAAAAATTGTGACATACAAATTGTGGCATAAATCTTCTGAATAGGCTATATTTTGGAAGCAAACATTTTTAACTCAAATCTTTGCTTCTGGGGGATCCCTAGAACAACATGTTTTCAGATGGGGGTCCTCCGCAGCCAAATATTGATGAAGCTAGGGGTCCTTGGCATGAAATATGTTAATCATCACTGACAGAAACGTGTGCCATTCTATTTTTTTTTTTGTAACAGAAGAACTACGTAGAATCTAGTGTCAGAAACTAGATTCTAGTGTAAAAAAAACTAGATTCTAGTGTAAAAAAAACTAGAATCTAGAGTCAGAAACTAGAATTTATTGCCGGAAACTAGAAACTAGCCTCGGAAACTAGGAACTAGCCTCGGAAACTAGCGTTGGAAACTAGAAACTAGCATTGGAAACTAAAAACTAATGTCAGAGACTAGAATCTAGTGTTAGAAACTAGTGCCAGAGACTAGAATCTAGGCAGGACAAATTGGGTTGATTAATGCATACAAACGACACTCTGGATCAAATGGCGGCACTACGGGGCTGGCAAAACTGCACCTAACGAGTTAATGTTACAGAAGTAAAAAAAAGGCAACCAAAGTGTTTTGTCCCTCATCGCCTGTTAACTTCTCTCCTAAAAAAAAAAAAAAGGTGGGCGACTGCATGGGCGAGACGGGCGACCGGCCCATCCGCCGCAACAACAGCTACACGTCCTACACCATGGCCATCATCGGCCTGCACGGCGAGTACCGGCACCGCGAGGGCGAGTTCTGCCGCTCCTCGTCGGCCGAGGACGCCGCCGGCGGCGACAAGACGTCCGCGTCCGGAGCGGGCTCCAACAACTCGGAGCGGAAGCGCGTGCGCATGGACAGCTACACCAGCTACTGCAACGCGGTGGCGGAGCACCTGACGCCCGAGACCATCGCCGAGGGCGACGTGGCGCTGGAGATGGGCAAGGGGGATGAGGAGGACGACGCCGGCAGCAGCCACAGCTCCCTGGACGACGACCGGCTGGACACGGACCGCCCCGAGGTCTCCACGCTCTTCCAGTTCCTGCAGATCCTCACCGCCTGCTTCGGCTCCTTCGCCCACGGAGGCAACGACGTCAGGTAACGACGCCCGGTGACTTTAGACACCTGAGGACCAGGCTAAAAAAAAGTTCATTCTGAAAGAATGAACGTTGCATGAAATGTTTGATATTTTGGGGGGAGAAATCTTTTACCATATTCATGTTGGCACATGTTATGGTATATTTGGTATTTTGGTATATTGGCACAGGGTTTGATTCGCTTCATTCATTGTTTTGGTAGTGACTGTTTCTGGTACCATTTGATCTAGTTTTTAGCTTTTAAAGGTAATTTAGGCAACTTTAATGTGTACAAAATCTGTTCCTGTAAACAGATTTGCATCTATTGATGGACCTTTTCATACCAGGGCCCACTATTTATTCAGCATTTGAGCCACGGACCACCATTTGAGGACATTTGAGCCCCACAGACCCCAAAACTAAAGATTATTTTTGCTTTTGTCCACAATGCCAGGCTGGATTTGGGAAACAAAACAGTCAAACATACAGATCAAAATGACCATTAATCTTCTACATTCTCTAGTTGTGTAGACTTGGGGTTAATTCACATGATGGATATTTTAACACATTTTAACAGCGTAAACATGAGGGTCCATTTGGTTTCATTTTTGTTAGTTACAACTACCGTATTGTCCCGAATATAAGACGACTCGTTTATAAGACGACCCTCATTTTTCAAGACCCATTTACAGAAAAAAGAACATTGAATGTCAAATAGTATAGCCCCTGAATATAAGACGACTTCATTTTTGGGATATTTCCATTGGGGAAAAAAGCATAGTCTTATATTCAGGCCAATAGGGTATTTAACAAACTGTCCATCATTTAGCCTGGGACCACCTCGAAACCCTCTCAAGGACCACTGGTGTTCCCCGGACCACTGGTTGAAAACCACTGTTCTAATCCGTCAAACCTTTCATCTTCATTTAGACTAGGGCTCATATTGATCAGGATAAAACTAAAGTAAGGTCTTTTTTTAGACTGCTGTTGAAAATAACCAGCCCCGTCCTTTCCTTCTCTTCGCAGCAACGCCATCGGCCCCCTGGTGGCGCTGTGGCTGGTGTACACCAGCGGCAGCGTGGTGACGGCGGCGCCCACGCCCATCTGGCTGCTCCTGTACGGCGGCGTGGGCATCTGCCTGGGCCTGTGGGTGTGGGGCCGCCGCGTCATCCAGACCATGGGCAAAGACCTCACCCCCATCACCCCTTCCAGGTAAAAATTAAATATATATATACGGATCAATGGTTTTATATTCCTAACCTTTTTTCTGTACTGTGACGCGTTTTGGTGTTTCTAAGCATCAGCATTAGCTATTGAAAAATATCAGATCTACAAGCTCATAGCGCGCCACCGAGTGGCGCGCTATGAGCTTGTAGTTCTGCTATTTTTGAAAATAAAAATGTGAAAACTTGGCACACATCTTTTAATAGGTTATTTCAGAAGCAAACTTTTTTTTTAACTCAAATCTTTGCGTCTGGGGGGGATCCCTAGAACATGTTTTCAGATGGGGGGGCTGCAGCCAAATATAGATATAAATGTAATTCTGGTGGTCCTTGGTATGAAATATGTTGAGCATCGCTGACACAGAACACAGATTTTCTTCGGAAAAAAATAGAATCTAGTGTCAAAGTAGTGTCAGAAATTAGAATCTATCATCAGGAAACTTGAATCTAGTGTCATAAACTAGAATCTAGCGTCATAAACTAGAATCTGGCGTCAGAAACTAGAAACTGGCATTGAAAACTAAAATCTAGCAGCAAAAACTAGAATCTCGCAGCAAAAACTAGAATGTCGTGTCAGAAACTACAATCTAGCCTGGAGAAAATGGATTAACTAAAAAAAAAAAACCACGCCGGGGGCGACAAACCACGCCCCTATGTCCTTTATCCAGACGTTACCCCATCCCTGGAAACCTTCCATACATGCACATCCAGCTGATTAACTCAGGTCTTGTTTTCTTTTTTCCCCCTTCGCTGCCGCCCACACAGTGGTTTCAGCATCGAGCTGGCCTCGGCCCTGACCGTGGTGGTGGCCTCCAACATCGGCCTGCCCGTCTCCACCACCCACTGCAAGGTAAGCAACGCTCAGACGCTTTGTGGTCTGGAGGAACCAGACCGGAGGGCGGAGGAGGAGGATTCTAATTTAACGCGCGGCGCGGCTACAGAGTATCGTAAACAGGGTTCTAAACTTGGGGCAGTCTGGAGTGTGAAGGTGGCAGACTTTTTTTTTTTTTTAATAACAACCACTTTGGCATGGGGCCATCATGTCTGGCAGCAAAATGGCGAGTTGTGTCACGAGTCTTTTGGAATTTGATTTGAGTCATTCCTTCAGGTCTGGATGAGTCCTTTAACTTTAGGATTTCAGAAAAGAGAACAATTGGCTCATACAAGCTGTGTTTCGTCACAGCACTTGGAGCGGGTTTTGCCAAAACGTGAGGCGAAAAGCAAAGGTGCAAATTACTTGGGCTTGACTCGGCATACTCCTGTTTTGGCTTAATCTGTTTTGGCGTCACATTTTGACCGTTTCCCAAAAATATCAGTTCTACAAACTCATAGCCACTCGGTGGCTAACAAAAAATGAACAAAGGAAACCCACTTCCGTGTGAATTGTAAGGTCTTGCCAGGCCATGATGTCATGAGGCCCAGCTGAGCCATTGAGGCCCATATAGGTCAGGAGCTCCTGTTTCTTGATGTACAAGTACACCCCCTGGACATGATGCTAGTCCAACCCTTGATGCTGAGTGCCAACCAGGGAGACATTGGGTCCCCTTTTTTTTTTTTAATCTTTAGTATGACCCGGCCAGGAATCGAACCCTGGCCTCCCAGTCTCGGGGCGGACGCTCTAACCACAAGGCCACTGAGCTGATTTTGCCTGCATAGACCGACGCTCATACTCTAGATGACGTGAGGAAAATGAAATGATTTCCTCTTTCGGGCCAGACTACACTGTGTTCCAACTTATTATGCAAATCATGTTTTTGTTTGATTTTCCAACATATTTGATGCAAATGATGATCAGCATAATTTTCAAGTCATTAGCTGTCAATTTATATTTCAAATGTTATTGAACAAACCTCCTAATGAAAACAGAATTTAGAAAATAAATTAAAAACTTGGAACAGTGCGTTTCGCACTGTTCCAGATTATTATGCACATCATAGTTTCAAGACATTTTCTAGTTTGTAAAGAACTGAAAATAGTAATTTGTTGAATTCATAGCAATAAGGAGGTCATATGTACTGGGAAACAAAAGCTATTTCAATCCAAAACATGTTAACAGGTCCAATTACATGTTAACATGGGACCCCTTGTTTGATAGCAGCTTGCGTCCATAAAAGTTGTGAGTTTATGAAGAGTTTCTGCTTGAATGTCTTTGCAGGATGTCAGAACAGCCTCCCAGAGTTGCTGTTTGGATGTAAACTGCCTCCCAACCTCATACTGTACACGAAGACCAATTTTCAAACAGTCTTGTTCACTGATGAGTGCCGTCCAACAAGGCTGCGACATCAGCAAGGAGGTGGCGGAGTCATGTTTTGGGCCGGAATCCTAGGGAAAGATCTGGTTGGCCCCTTTAGGGTCCCTGAAGGTGTGAAAATGACTTCTGCAAAGTATGATGAGTTTCTGACTGACCACTTTCTTCCACGGTACAAAATGGAAGAATCATGCTTTCTGAAACAAAATCATCTTCAAGTACGACAATGCACCATCTCATGCTGCAAGGAATACCTCAGCTTCATTGGCTGCTATGGGCATAAAAGGGGAAAAAAATCATGGTGTGGCCCCCATCCCGCCCCCCCCCTTACCTCAATCCTATTGAGAATGTCTGGAGCATCCTCGAGCGAAAGATCTAAAGGGGCCGACCAGGTCTTTCCCTAGGACTCCGGCCCAAAATATGACTCCGTCACCTCCTTGCTGACGTCGCAGCCTTGTTGGGACATGGTGGCCAAACTGGCCATGCACCAACCATCCACTACTCCATCCATCTGGACCATCCAGGGTTGCACGGCACTCATCACTGAACAAGACTGTTTTGAAAAATGTGCAGTATGAGGGTGGGAGGCAGTTCACATCCAAACAGCAACTCTGGAGGCTGTTCTGACATCCTGCAAAGACATTCAAGCAGAAACTCTCTATAAACTCACAAGTTTTATGGACGCAAGCTGCTATCAAACAAGGGGTCCCATGTTAACATGTAATTGGACCTGTTAACATGTTTTGGATTGAAATAGCTTTTTTTCCCAGTGCATATGACCTCCTTATTGCTATGAATTCAACAAATTACTATTTTCAGTTCTTTACAAACAAGAAAATGTCTTGAAACTATGATGTGCATAATAATTTGGAACACTGCGAAACGCACTGTTCCAAGTTTTTAATTTATTTTTTAAATTCTGTTTTCATTAGGAGGTTTGTTCAATAACATTTGAAATATAAATTGACAGCTAATGACTTGAAAATTATGCTGATATCATTTGCATCAATTATGTTGGAAAATCAAACAAAAACATGATTTGCATAATAAGTTGGAATACAGTGTATGTTTGGCAGTGGAAAATCCAACATTTTCCGCATAGGAATGACTACATTTATTATCTGTCGTTAAGCAGTGTTTACAAGTATGTTTTTTTTTTTTTTTTTTTTTTTACTCTAGCTAACAAGTGACAACCCATAAACCAAAGTCATTGAACTTTAGAGCTCTCTCTTTGTTTTTAAACATCTTTTATGGGGGTGGTGAAGATATACAGTTATTGACCATGTTGACTGATTTACACTTGGTTGCGTGGCGTCACGTGTGTGTTGTTTTTTCCCCACTATTCTTATCAGTCATAGCCTTCCAATTAACCCCACAGGAAAAAAACCAGCCCGCGAGAAAAGTCACCGGATGTTCAAAGTTCAGGTTTTTCTGGGGAATTCCACTTATCTTCACCATTTTCCTGAGAGCGTGCAAACGGAACCAAATTTGTACAGGAAAAGGGCTACTGGGAAATAATCAACACGGTTCAAGTACATCCTGATGACTTCCAAGATGTACTTCACCATGTTAACGACTGTGTGAGTCCTTGTTACGAGGTCCCTCGCGGGCACTCAATGTGTTAAAGCTAGTACTAGCAACTTTAGTGTGTACAAACACAAAGGGAAGATATCATTGCACATTGCACATACAAAACACACAAAGGGGTCCATTTACATACTTAAACATGTACAAAATTGGAAAATACAAAAAATCATGGCATTCCCTCTTTAACATGGTGAAACACAACTTGGTAACGCCATCCAGTTGTTTCACCACCATGTTAATGATTTTTTTTTTCAGACCTCCATTTCTATGAAACACAGCATGGGGGGGGGGCTTTTTCAAGGTATATTAAGGTATACTAAGGTATATTAATGACATAGTAAAATGTTGAAAATTCGCCTTTTAACATGGACTCCAAGTGTCCCTCACAGGCACTCAACATGTTAAGCGTTCTGAAACGGAACATGTGAAAACAAACAACCTCTCTCTCTGTCTCTGTCTCTGTCTCTCTCTCTCTCTCTCTCTCTCTAACTAAACCCCCAGGTGGGCTCCGTGGTCGCGGTGGGCTGGCTGCGCTCCAAGAAGGCGGTGGACTGGCGCCTGTTCCGGAACATCTTCATGGCCTGGTTCGTGACCGTGCCAATCTCTGGCCTGATAAGTGCCGCCATCATGGCCCTGTTCTACTACGTCATCCTGTGAAAAACGAACAAAAAAAAAAAAACATAACGTCGGGAGCGTCGAACCCAACCCCCCAACCCCAAACCGTGGCGGGCGAGGGGGGAGAGAGAGGTGAGAGAGAACGAGGCGCGCCACTGGCGGCGCTAATGCGAGGAAATGAAGAAGAAGAAGGCTTGGACGTGAGGCCAAAAATATATCGCTTTACCTCAACATAAAAAGACTTAAGGGAGAAAAAGGATAAGGAGAGAAAAAGAAAAATCGAAAATGTTTAGCAAAAAGGAAAAAAAAAAACGGACTTGTGACATGGGCCTGCGGTTGTTGTTGGCCTCGAAACATTGTCGCCGTTTAAAAAAAAAATGCAGTGGTTTTTGCTGTTTCGGCCAGAACCGCTTCAAATTGTTTAAGATTGCATTTCTTTGCTTTTTGTTTTTTTGCTTTTTCCAACGCTCAAAAACACATCAATTTTCATTTCTTCTTTTTTTTTCCTTTTTATACTCCACTACTTCCGTTGTTGTTGTTTTTTTACTCTGCAATTGTGTGTACATATATATATTTACAATTCTGTTCCTTTTTTAATCTTATTTTACAAGTTTAGAAAGATGATGAGTTGAACAATTAAAATGCAGTATTAGCCTTTTTTTTGCAAAAAAAAAAAAAATGTATTTCTCCCAAGTTCTTAACACATGCTGAAATTTAACCTAGAAGCAAGAAGTATTTTAGGTGCAAAAACGAGGTTTATTGCTGTGTGGATTTTTTTTTTTATGATCTTTTTACGACGATGTCTGATAACATTCTTTTTGTTATTGGAGAGTGAATTAGCCTGGATATGGTCACCTTGGTTTCCCACAGTTTTTATCTATTACCACTTCCCAGTATATCCTGCTGAATTTATGGCCGTTTTACAACCCTGTCGACTGAAACCTTTGGCCTCGTGACTGACAGACAGACAGTCAACAGTTGGTTTCAAGGTAACCAACGCTGCAGTGTTTTCACCACTACTATACCATAGTAGAACGGCGTTTACCGTTAGTATACTCTCCTAATGGTATCACACATGTGCGAATAGATGCAGGCTCGGCCCCAATAATACTCGGACCAGCTGAACTGTTGCGACATTGAGGGGTCGGAAAACCGAGCTCTCGGGAGGGGCTGTTGCAGCCTGAAAGTGGGACAAAAAAGGTCCTAAAATGAAAAAACATTAACATGGTGAAACACAACTTGATGACAGAACCGACCATTGGACTGGTTCCATGAATTGAATTTGTGACAGAGTTTGTGACAGCGTAACTCGGTCTATACTTGGGGTGGAGTATTATTTGGGCCAAGCCTTCCTGTTACCATATGTACAAACGATTGCCCCGCCTCGACGTTTTACTGCGGACGTTAACGAAGCCACGGCGGTTAAAGTTAAGGGATCTTTTTTTTTTTTTTTTTTTTTTTTTTAAGCATATACACACACGTATCTCTCGCATCGGCAAATATCCACGTTCTACTTTTTGATTGTAGACTTCCTCTCTGCCTGAAACAGTACATAACAGTAGCTACTTGAATCTGAATACTTAACGGTAAAAAAAAAAAAACGATGATTATTGCAAAACGACAACGTTTTGAAACAAAGACCTTAAGAAAAAAAGTTCCTGTTAAACTTGATTGCAACAGACTAGATGGTTTAAAATGCTTTTAGTTCTGCTCTAAGCCTTGGCTAGCCTCCCTTTTTTCCCCAAGCTTTGCGATTCAAACTTGCAAACAGCTGATTCCCCCAGTATTATTATTATTACTACTCTGTGGAATGTACACCTGCCTTGCTCTTAGGACCCCCCTCCCCACCCCATATCTTCTTGATGGATTTCCACATTTGGTTGATGGAATTAGCTCTTCACTAAGCCCCTCCCCAATCCAGCCTTGTCCAATAGGCACGTTGGAAGAGGAAAGCTTGACCTGGATAGCAACAGTTGCTAAAGTATTTGCATCGCCATTGGACAGTGAGCAAACCCCACCCCAAAGGGTGGGGCTTAGAGAAGAGCTCATTGGGCGGTGTGAGGACACTCTAGGCTTCTGCACTTCTGTAGTTTTGGTGTGATTGTGGAGTTGGCCTGGATATTTCAGGGTGAGTGACTGAGTGAGTGAGGGGACATACATCATTGCTGGCATGCCATGCGACGCGTGGTCATTTTTGGGCTGCAGTACTGAATGCATTGTAGACCTATAGAGATGCTGTACAGTATAGTTGCCTTAAAATAAAACTTTTATTTTATTTTTTTCTTAGGTACCAAAGAAAGTACTTTTTCTTTTTTTTTTCTTCTTTGTCATGCTGAGAAGGCATACGCTGTCCTGACTAGACTGGCAAGACAAAACAATAAAATTGAAAAAAATAAAAATAAAAATTGAAAACAGTTACTTTGGGTGTGTGTGTGTGTGTGTGTGTGTGTGTGTGTGTGTGTGTGTGTGTGTGTGTGTGTGTGTGTGTGTGTGTGTGTGTGTGTGTGTGTGTGTGTGTGTGTGTGTGTGTGTGTGTGTGTGTGTGTGTGTGTGTGTGTGTGTGTGTGTGTGTGTGTGTGTGTGTGTGTGTGTGTGTGTGTGTGTGTGTGTGTGTGTGTGTGTGTGTGTGTGTGTGTGTGTGTGTGTGTGTGTGTGTGTGTGTGTCTCAGGGGCGGATGTAACATTTCCCAAGGGGGGGCAGGAGAAAATGGTATGGGTGCGACTTCTTCGCCCGTGTCGCTTCGCGCCACGGGCGATGAAGTCGCACCCATACCATTTTCGGTTACAGGACTTATTTTTGGCAAGAAAAGCCATCAATAACATCAGTTGTTGAAGTTGCAACAGACACATGGTGTGATGGTTTTCAATGATGAAATGCTGTTGGTTTTATTGGTAAAACAATTGTAGTTAGTAGCATAGTGTTTCAAATCATTTTAATTACTAGCACTTTAATTTGAAATCTATTTGAAATTTGGGTTGTTTTGCATGCCGTCATGTTTGGTGGGGCAGTCAGGGAATTTAGGGGGGCATTGCCCCCCCCATGCCTAGATCCGCCCCTGGGTGTGTGTGCTTGCTGTGGTATGTTATTTACTATATTTAGTGTGGCGACAACAGCTACCCACAGATGGAAATACAATGCGTGTACATTTTTAGTACTGTAAAAACAATAGTTGCGTGTCGATGTACAAATCCCCCAATAGACGTGGAATAGGCTATAAAAACCTGATTATAGGGTGCACCAAACTTTTCTCTGTACTTCCTAACGTCATTTTCAATGTAGAATGCAAATGCATTTGCTTGTTACCTTTTTTTTGTATCGTGCAGTGCATAGTAGCATAAGTAGTAAATACAAAAATGTATATTGCAGTTAAAAAGTACATAATGCAGTTAAGAGGTTTGGTATGGCCTTTTTCCCTGTTCTTTCTGCCCATGGGTTGAATATTTTGGCACGCTTTAGTCAGGTTCTTATAGCCTATTGCCCGTCTACAATGTTGTGGGCAGAAATTATAAAAAATTACCAAATGGACCAAATTCAGTGTTTTGGAACACAAGATGTGCACATGCATACTCAACGGCTTAACAGCACTCACACCAAGGCCCACCCCCACTCGATCCTGATTGGACGAAGGCCCCTTCTCATCCTCATTGGACGAAGGCTTTTCCTCCCAAAGCCCCAAAACGAAACCAGGGTGGTTATTTTTTTTTACCCCAGGGGACAGGGAGGAACTCCTTAAATGGTCACCACACTCTATATTAGGGGAGGGTTATGGCAAAAAGATGAATTAAAGTGGAATTCCACCCATTTTCAAAATTTTCCTGAGAGGATACAAATGCAACCAAATGAACCCTATTTGGTTCCATTTGTACGCTCTCAGAAAAAAAACAAGCGTCTAAAGAAATCCATTAACATGGTGAAATACATCTTGATGACATCATCAAGATGTATTTTCACCATGTTAATGGATTTCTTTAGACCTCCATTTCTAGGAAACACAGAATGGGGAAACGTTTTTATCACGTCCACACAGCACCTCTAAGGTAAGGACATATTAGAATGCTGAAAATGTGTGGAATTCCCTTTTTAAATGACCAAGTAAAATGTTTGACTCAAATTAAGTGAAATCACTGAATATACCTTTTTAAAGAATGGCAACAAGTCTTATCTAAAAAAAAAAACACACAGGAGACCACACAGGGCTGTATAGATAGATAGATAGATAAGGGGTGGAAATATAATTCCCCTTTTATTGTCTTCAAAGCTTTTTTTAGTGCAGTAGTCGTGGTGGTGCATATCGGTGCCACTGTCTGGTCGGTGTGTGTGGGGTCGTGCTGGGGTCTGCGTGCGCCGGCCGGTCTCCTCGCGTTGCCGCGGAGTACTGAACGCTCCGTCACTCCACCACAGCTGTGTGACACAGACAGACACAATAGATTCCTTTACGCTATAGTTGTGCCGTACATCACATCATCACAAGCCCCCACACACACGCACACACTTCAGTACTTTTCCACGGTTCTCTGACAAAATAGCTGTATGAATGAATCATCCGCGTCGCGGCCCTTTGGTATGATCGTCTCGTGACCCGACACGCCCTTCATGAGAGCATACTGTATACTGCATGCCTAAATCAGTGGTTTTCAACCTTTTTGACACCAGGGCCCACAATTTATTCAGCATTTGAGCCACGGACCACCATTTGATGACATTTTAACCCCACGGACCCCCAAAACTAGAGATTTCTTTTGGTTTTGTCCGCAATTCCAGGCTGGATTTGAGAAACAAAACAGTCAAACATACAGATCAACTAGTTGTGTGGACTTGGGGTTAATTCAGATGATGAATATTTTAACTCTTGAGAGTGTAAACATGAAACCAAATGGGCCCGCAAGGGTCCATTTGAAACCCACCTGAAACCCTCTCAAGGACCACTGGTTGAAAAACACTGCTGTAAAATGTAATGTTAAACTTCATCTCATGTTTTTTTTCGTTTGTTTTTTTTTTTTTTTTTTTTTTTTTTTTAAGAAGGGTGTTAAATGATTTACATTCCTTGCTTTTAGCTGTTTTTGACGGAGCAGGGGAATTCGAACATGGTCCTAAGTACAGTTCGTATTTAAAGCAACATTTTTAAAACGATTTTTATTATCTATTACAATCCTCATAAACCCCAGGAAATTACATCTGACCACAAAAGATTACAGGGTCTACTGGGGGTGAAAAACTGCCATATTGAGCCTATTAGACTGATTAGACAGTTTAAAGTGCAGTTTACGCTCTCAAGAGTTAAAATATTCATCATGTGAATTAGCCCCAAGTCTACACAACTAGAGAATGTAAAAGATTAATGGTCATTTTGATCTGTATGTTTGACTGTTTTGTTTCCCAAATCCAGCCTGGAATATTGTGGACAAAAGCAAAAGAAATCTTTAGTTTTGGGGTCTGTGGGGCTAAAATGTCATCAAATGGTGGTCTGTGGCTCAAATGCTGAATAAATAGTGGGCCCTCGGTGTCAAAAAGGTTGAAAACCACTGTTTTAAGACGTCGCCCTGCTTCTGAGAATCTGATCTGTTAGAACATGCAAGCCTTGACCACTATGTTAAAACAAAAACATGTCTTTAAAAGGCCTTCGCCCCGACATTTTCGTCCTCCTTGCACAGTATGGGGTTAAGACTTCAGGAGAAGGGGGGACGGTGCATCTTGGATCCTGAAATAACTCGGCTTGGAGCAGATGACGCGGTAGAAACATAGCACAATGGGGACAAGTGTCCACGCGGGTGTCCTCGATTACTGTCCCAGATTCACAGCCTGGGAGACCACATTCAAAAAATAATCAATCACAGGGGCCAAGTGTCCTCGTAAAAAATATATATTCTTGAGCAAATTAAACCCATGAGTTCGACTCGACATTATAGATTCTACAAAATGTCTTCTAAAAACCTCAGTGTGTCAATGGCCCTCAATATTTGACGTCAAGGACCCCCCCAAAATCGTCTGCATATGGCTGCCGACCCCCATCTAAAAATATGTCGTTCCAGAGACCTGCCCCCGGGAGCAAAAAATGCACCATGACAGAATATTCAAAGATTTGTGTCAAATTTTCACGATTTTTTTTTTTAAATAGCAGACCTACAAGGTCCCAGCGCGACACTGGGCTGCATGCTGTGAGCTTGTAGATCTGCTATTTTTCAATAGATAAACCTAGATAGAAAGCTACATAAATAATAGTAATATATCAGAAGATCAGAAAATGATCAGCTTGGAAATTAGAAAATGTTACTAAGGAATTTTCACCTATAGGACCTACTCGGCCGCATCCTTTCTCTGGTGAGCATTGTGAGAATATGGAGGATTCTAACAGACAAGGATAGGATTCACATTCACTTGCTGGACTACTCACCCGAACTGCCCATAGGCTTAGCTGCCTCTTGGCCCTCTGAAACACAGAAAAACAAACATATTATTAAAACAACCAACCCATTGTCTTTTCACACCTTAAAGGGGTATTTCACGTTAAAAAAAAAAAAAAAAAAAAAAAACATTTCATGGTCTACTCTATCTCATGTGAACACCCCAGACAGTTTATAAGTTACTCCATTCAGTATTTAGATAGTTGATGTTCATTTTAGCTGCCCCACCCCCTTCCTATATAGGCTACACACGCATTATAACTTAAAACTCTGTTTTAATCTGCAAGAAGGGGGGGGGGGGGTGCTTTTTCATTAGCTGTTTTCATTTATTTTTTAATTTTTTTTTTTTGGAAAATGTGATCTGATCTACACCAGTGGGCAGAGAAATAACAAAACAATATTTTCAAAGTAAAGAATAACAGCAAAATGAAAAAGCACGCCCCCTCATGTCTTAGGAGGACAATAATAGGTCTTGGAAAAAAATATGCATTATTTTTGATGAATATCATATATGGAGTCAACATCAAATATGTAAAATACTGAATGGAGTAACTCTAGACGATAAAATCACCCAAAATCTTTGGGAAAGTGAACATTTGTAAACTTAAAGGGGAATTCCACCCATTTTCAACATTTTTTCTGAGAGCGTACAAATGCAACCAAATGAACCCTAACGGGTTCATTTGGTTCCATTTGTACACTCAGAAAAAAGAAGTGTCTAAAGAAATCCATTAGCATGGTGAAAATACATCTTGGTGTTTCGTTAGTGGTTTTCTTCAGACCTTCATTTCTTGGGAACACAGAATGGGGGAACTTTTTTTATCATGTCCACACAATACAGTATCTCTGTGACACATTAAAATGTTGAAAATGGGTGGAGTTCCCCTTTAAGGGCATTGAGAAAGTCATTGCAGAGATGTAAAAGGCTCACCGTCACTGTCCTCAGCAGATTCAGTAGAGTCTGAAAGACACATTGGAAGATTCAATTTTTTTGTCATTTGAATAAACATATACACTATGTGAATATTCAAACCGACAGTCCACAGTAGACAATTGCTGCCCCTTCCCATACAAAAATGTGAACTAAACGGACTCTTAACAGGTCCAAATTGGCAGTGATGGGCAAGTTACTGGGAAAATGTAGTAAGCAATAACACTACTTGGAAATGTTACTCTTGGAAAAATGTAGCTAAACTACACTACAAGCAACATGACAAAAGTAGCTTGCTGTATCAAATATATATATATATATATATATATATATATATATATATATATATATATATATATATATATATATATATATATATATATATATGTACAACTTTCTAAATAATAATAATAAAGTAATATATAACCTATATATAAAAATAATAATCTAGAGGTGGGTTTGAACCTAGGATGGTGGCATGTCTAAGATTTGGGATGTATATTAGAGGTTTTATACACATTAAAAATTGTTGTAATTCAAACATGTGTGTGGGAAAATGTAGTAAGCTACACTCCTTGTTACTTGAAACAAGTGGTAGCTTGCTTCACTACAAGCTATTCCCAGAACAAATGTAGTAAGCTCCACTACAAGCTACGGGAAAAAGTAGTTAAGCTATGTAGCTTAGCTACTTGTAACAGGTTACTGCCCATCACTGCAAATTGGTTCCACTTGTCCAAAGACTGTGACTGAATATAATATATTATTAGCTCAGAGTGGGGCCTGCTCAGTGCTTACCATCATTGGCAGCAACACCAACGTTTCCACCGCCCTCTGCTGGAAGAGAACAGTAACACAGTTACACTCACTGAATGAATGCATTGTAGAGGTCCAATGTGGTCTCTGTCTAAACTTCTAGACATTCATCATTTATATTCACTTTATATGAATGCGTTGTGTTTGATATGGAAGATTCTACACACCCTGTGTGTCGTCCATAGTCTCGGCACGTTTCTCCTCTGTGAAAAGAGACAACACCGTTTGTTCAAATATAATGTTTAGCTTTTAAAGAGATATTTCACTTAAAAAAATCTTTTGCTTATTTTATCGTCTACATAGGCTCACCACAGTTTATAAATTACTCCATTCAGTATCAGGGGCGGATGTAACATTTCCCAATTGGGGGGGCAGGAGAAAATGGTATGGGGGCAGCTTCATCGCCGGCGATGAAGCCCCACCCATACCATTATTGGCAACAGGACTTTTATTAGGCAATTAAGCATCAATAATAACATCAGTTGTTGTTGAGGTTACAACAGACACGCAGCATGCATAAAGCTAAAGGTCTGACTCAGAGAGTTTTCTGTTCTGAATGATGAAATCGTGTTGGCTGTAGGCCTAGTGGTGACACAATTGTAGTTAGTAGCGTAGTGTTTCAATTCATTGCATGCATATAAGCACTTTGATTTGAAATATCTTTGAAACTTGGGTTGTTTGCATGCCATCATGCTTGGTGGAGCAGACTGGCCATTTAGGGGGGCATTGCCCCTCCATGCCCATGCCTAGAACCGCCCCTGTTCAGTATTTTAGATATTTGATTCATTTTAGCTGCCCCGCCCCTTCCTATACAAACATAAGCTTTTCCATTTAAATCATGATATAGATTCATTCGTCAAAACACACACCATCTCTTTTCTGGTGACTGATGTTGTTCTCCTAATATGTGAGGTGGCCATGGAATTTAATTTACTGTTTTCATTCTTTTTTTAAAAAAAATATTGTTTTAGAAAATGTAGCAGCCTCTCCTCCACACCGGTGAGCAAGACCGAATAAAACAATATTTCAAAAATAAATGAAAAAAATCACGGCCCTCACATAATGTATTAGGAGGTTAATATCAGTCACCAGAAAAAGAAAAAAATACCATTAATCATCTACATTCTCTACTTGTGTGGATTTGGGATAATTCACGTGGTGAATATTTTAACTTGAATATTTTAACTTGAGGGTGTAAAAATGAAACCAAATGGACCCACAAGGGTCCATTTGGTTTCACTTTTACATTCAGTTACAGAGTTACATTCACTCTTTACAGTTACATTTGGTTAACCAACTTTCTGTCATTTAGTCCTGGGGACCACCTGGAATCCTCTCAGGGACCATTGGTGGTCCCCAGACCACTGGTTCGGGTCAAAGGTCAGATCTCACCTAGACCTAGGATCTGATAAAGGTAATAGAGGCAACAGATTTGTTTAAAAACAGAATCTAACTCCACTCTATTGGCTCATCATGAATCTACTGGAGACTGTCATGCTGCGATTGGCTAAAACACTGCCTCACCCTACACAACCCCCTACCCCCTCACACATTAGCACCGCCTTCCCCGAGCCAGACGAATGTTTTGTTTTCATGATTTGTTGACAACAACAAAGTTCTTGACCGTCTGCATGACGAAGCAAGTGTCTGTCTGCAGGGAAACAGCTGCAGCATCAGTATAGGCAACGAAGGGGGGAAGAAAAGCAATAATAATAATAGCTATATATCTATTTTGATTTTTGGCTAAAAAGTTGCCTCTGTTACCTTTAAATAAAAATGATTTAGTACATTGCAATAATGACAAAAAAAAAAAGCTTTACCAGATTCATCTTGAGCAGCCTCTATAAAAGAAATGGAACAAATGAGAGTAGTAAAATGACTGTCTGACATCATTACCATACACCAGGCAGGTTACACTTAAATACACAACTGGACCAAAATAGAAACATTGGTACAAGTCCAGGGCTGGAGCCGCCGGACTGTGTTTTAATACACACACTGGGTTACTGGGTTACGAGGACATGCGTGCAGGTAAACAGCAAAAAAAAAAAGTTATTTTCCTTCAAATATTTTCACCATGACAGATGTAGTCACTAAGCCCACAAATGTCCAGAGAACCTAGCCAGCCTAGCCACCCAGTCTGCTGCACTCTGAGAGAAAAACACCAGCTGAAATCTTTGCGTTGATTAGCTGTGACTGTGGTTAAAGTACCTGCATGTGACCTGTTTCAACCAATCAGGTTATAGTTCGTTAAAAGAACCTGTGGTAGAATAGTCATTAAATATCATCTCCACAGGCCGAAGACAATTCATCCACGGGCCTGATGTGGCTTCCTGGGCCTTGAGTTTGACACATATGCCATACACTATCATTATGTCATATGAATGTCACTTCAGTTTGCAGCAGGGGCGAAATCCAAAAGCGACCTCGCCCGCGGGCGCCCGGTTTCAAAAGCGGGCGCCCGTTTTTGTGAAAGCGGGCGCCCGCTTTTGAAACCGGGCGACCATAACCTTTTGAAAAGGGCGCCCGTTTGTGAAACCGGGCGCCCGCTTTTGAAAACGGGCGCCCGTTTTCACAAACGGGCGCCCTTTTCAAAAGGTTATGGTTAGGGTTAGGTTAGGTTTAGGCATAGGTTTACTGAGGTTAAGTTTAGGGTTATAGTTTAGGTTTAGGCATAGCCTAGTTTGTGAAAACGGGCGCCCGCTTTTGAAAACGGGCGCCCGTTTTTGTGAAACGGGCGCCCGTTTTTGTGAAACCGGCGCCCGTTTTTGTGAAAGCGGGCGCCCGCTTTTGAAACCGGGCGCCCGCGGGCGAGGTCGCTTTTGGATTTCGCTGGCTCTCTCAGTTTGTCAGCTCACCCAAGTAACGGGAGTCTGATTCCTCCTCCTTCTCCTCGCTCTTCTCATCTGTAAATTGAAAAGAAGGTGCCAGTAAGTGTTTCCTACTTGTTTCATTTAGCCTTCACACAGTGTATGGTCCTATGGTTCAGTGGTTCCCAAAGTCGTGGGGTCAGCTAAGAAGTGTTAGTTTGGAGCCAAATGGACACTTATGGGTGCATAATTCTGAGAGTGTACAACGTGGAACCAAATTTTCGTCCCGTTCCCGTCCCAGAGATAGAAATTCTATATAATAGAAATTCTGTAGACTAGTGCATGTCAAATTGTGGGGTCCTTGAAACTAAAAGGGTTGAGTATCACTTCTAGTGCCATCAGGGGCGTTTTTGCCATTAGGCAGACTAGGCAGTTGCCAGGGGCACCATTGGGGGGGGGGGTCATTACACTTGGCCTCTATAACTAGAATCGAACCTTTAAAACACATGTAATATGTTCTTTAGTTTAAAACAGTTCATATTTTATTCACTAACACACCACGAGTCACTGCGTGGTGTGTTCAAAAGGGCTTCTGTGGGCTATTTTTTTTTTATTATTATTATTTGGGGGTCTTTGACATGAGAAGAAATTGGAAACCACTGCTATAGTAGAGCACATGTAGTCACCCCAAACTTACCCTTCACCTGGGTGCTTTCAATGTCAAGTTGTTCTGAGGAGAGAAAATAATGACGTTTCGTCACTTCATGTAAAACAGTGATTTAGCAACTCTTAAACATACCTGGTGTTACATTTTACTTTTAATACGGTTCTGGCTTAACCCACTCTGAACTGAAAAATAGATGCTAATAATAAATAAATGCTAATAATAAATAAATAATGTGGGTTAACCTAAGCTTACCAGATGTATCTTGAGCAGCCCCTATAAAAAATAAACGGCACAGATGTGAGTAGAAGGTGAAAGCAACTGGCCGTTGTGTGTCGTCATTATAACGTACTAAGTTCTTCCATGATTCATGTTTCCGTGGTCAACGTGGTCAACTTTGGTTCACTCACCCAAGAAACGCGCGTCTGCTTCCTCCTCTTTTGGGTCATCTGTAAAATGAATGAAAGAATGTGATACATCCGCTTTCCCTAGTCAGAAAGCCTATACGACAGTGGTCTTCAACCATTTTTATACCAGGGCCCACTATTTATTCAGCATTTGAGCCACAGACCACCATTTGATGACATTTTAGCCCCACAGAACCCAAAACTACTAGATTTCTTTTGCTTTTGTCCACAATTCCCGGCTGGATTTTGGGAAACAAAACAGTTAAACATACAGATCCAAAATGACCATTAATCTTGTACGTTCTCTAGTTGTGTAGACTTGGAGGCTAATTCACATGATGAATATTTTAACTCTTGAGAGTGTAAACATGAAACCAAATGGACCCGCAAGGGTCCATTTGGTTTCATTTTTACGCTCTCAAAGAGTTACATCTGGTTAACCAACTTTCATTTAGCCTGGGGACCACCTGGAACTCTCTCAAGGACCACTGGTTGAAAACCACTGCACTATAGGATTCCTCCTATAATCCTATAAGATTTTTTATTATTATTATTTTTTTAGTAGGGTTGGGGTTACTTTGAACTTTTAGAGGTGTCTGGTCCTGAAACTTTTCTTTTTTTTTTTTTTTTTTTTTTCATTTAATTTCAAACTTACCATTCGCCTGAGCTTCGGATTCGATTAGGTCTAAGAAGAGAAAATAGAGAAAAATGCCTTTCCTTTGTGTAAATAAAGAGAAATTAAGCAATACACACATTGAGCTTGTGTTGCAACTGAAAGAAAGAAAGAAACAAACAAACAAACAAAAAGGTGTCCCTGCTGGTCTGGGGAGAACCTGACATTTACATTTGGACGCTTTTTTACATAGGCCTATCCTCATTTTACATAGTGTATTATGCCTTTGTTTTTGCATGTGATCATTTGCATGTTTTTTTTTTTGCAATCATTCCCCACATCTCTGCTGCTGGGAAGAAACCACCACAATGTTAATTTAAAAAATACATTTTTTTTGTATTTATTACATAATGCATAAAGCATAAAGCAGATTAACAGTATACCGTATTGTACCTAATATAAGACGACACTGATTATAAGATGACCCACATTTTTCAACACTCATTTGAGAAAAAAGAACATTGAGTATAAAGACAAACCTGTTTTTTCAAGGATATTGTCATTGGAATAGTCTTATATTCAGACCAATGGGGTATTATTTCTGCTGTATGAAATGTGCTATTTGAC
Source organism: Benthosema pterotum (assembly GCA_039105355.1). Taxonomy (NCBI): domain Eukaryota; kingdom Metazoa; phylum Chordata; class Actinopteri; order Myctophiformes; family Myctophidae; genus Benthosema; species Benthosema pterotum. Next base: position 10,073,188 of record CM076985.1, read on the forward strand.
ATGTGCAGAGTTAACAAAATCTCAAACTGTTTCTGAAATCAATTACAAAATAATTATAATTCATATTCATACCTGTCTTTTGCAGCTCAGTTAGCTCACTTGCTGGAGACAGAAGATGAGATTCATTTCAGAGACAGAGACTATCATTATGATTTATATTTGTTATTTATAATCAACAACATGAATGGTCTTTCTTACCTTCTGTTCCAGCTGTGTCTACTGTCTGAGCAGATTCCAGTGATGCAGGGAAAACTAGAGGTGTCACACAGCACAGTGGTCAGGCTTGGCATGATCATTTAACAGTTTTTAAAAGTTTGCACATTATGTTGCATTATGTTGCACTTTAGCTATTGAAAAATATCAGATCTACAAGCTCATATCGCGCCACTGAGTGGCGCGATATGAACTTGTAGCTCTGATATTTCTGTTGGAAAAATTGTGAAAATGATGCGCAAATCTAAGATTATATTCTATTTGACATCTGATTGTTGTAATTTCTGACACTAGATTCTAGTTGCAGACTAGTTTCTAGTTTCCATTTCTGATGCTATTTTCTGACAGATTCTAGTTTTTCTGAAAAAAAAAATCTATGCTCCTGTGTCAGTGATGCTCAATATCTATATTTGGCTGCAGACCCCCCATCTGAAAACATGTTGTTCTAGGGATCCCCGCCTAGAAGCAACGCTTTTAGTTCAAAATATTTTCTTCCGAAAGAATATATTCAAAGATTTGCATCACATTTTCACAATTTTTCAAAAATATCAGAGCTACAAGCTCATATCGCGCCACTCGGTGGCGCGATATGAGCTTGTAGATCTGATATTTTTCAATAGCTAAAGTGTAACATAATGCATTGAACAACAAATGAGCCGGAAAGTAATTATATGGGAGCATGGGGTAGGCTAAGATGAATCACTTTTTGCTGAAGTTGTCTTGGAAGTGAGGCAACGTGACATAAAATCCAAAGATCTAACATTATTTCTGGAGGTCTTCTGTCGAATGAAATTATAAGTATAAGCATCTGTGACAAGGGGTCATGAAAATAACATGAACTTTAAAAAGTATAAGATAATCCATAAATTGATAAAAGAAAAGGGATGCGTTTAGCCACCCCACATGATATTTCAATGTTAAACATTTATACTTGATAACAGATAATGTGTTCAAATGTGTTCAAAAGAACCTATTTAATACCACTTGTGCAAATAGTCTTATTCCTTGTTATTTAAACTAAACCAAGATGATTAAACAAAGTTTGCCATTCAAAAGCCTTTTTATATTTGCAATACAGTAATACAAACTTGTCCTAATGGAATATCCAAAGTAAAGCTCATTCAGTATAATTGGAGTTGTACGGACAGAATAAAAATATGAAAAGTGATTCACATTAGGAAAAGTGGCTTTCAACCCCAACCCCCCCCCCCCCCACACACACACACACACACACACACACAGCTGCCATTTAAGAAAAAAAAAAAAAAAAAAAACATTACCAGAATAATACTTCATTAAATTATTCACTATGATATTAATATTAATTTTAAAATCTCCTTAGCTAAAGAGGAACACAGTCGTCCCAGTCTTACCCGTGTGGAATCCCGCCACGGCCAGGAAAAGGAATACAACCGCTAGAAACCTCATCTTTGCTCTGTGGTTTTTGGTTGTGGACGGCACGAAATGTGTTCAAACGTTGTGTGTTTGTGTTTTGCCTGTAGGCGAGAGACCTCTTATACCTTTGGCTGGCGTCACATGCTTTGCATGGACAGGCAGCTGTGGTACCACTGTCCCTCCCTATACCTATCCAGGGTGGCACATCCCGGCTGAGTCGCCGCACAGACGTGTCATTATTCTGTCCCTCAATGGCACCCATTGTCGGCTTTTCCATCACACGGCCCTTTATTTGAGATCCGACTGTTTTTGTGTGTTGAAAAGGAGGCGAGATGTTCAGGACAAATTTAATTTCCCGTTTGCCACAATAATAAACGATAGATCTCACCGCATGACCTAAGCGTGCAATGTGTGCAATGTTGATAATTTAACAAGACTATTCCTGAATCATGCACTCAAAAAGGACTGGTGCTTTTTGGAATGCAAAGATAAAATGCCAAAAAGTGTAAATTGGCAATACATTTTGACATTTAAAGTTTATTTTGTATCCTCAGTCCTGTAAACAATTATTTTTATTGTGCCTGTGAACACTCAACACTGTACTTGGAATTTGCAATACACGTTTCTGAAACGTGCCATAGTAGAAGAAATAACAAAATAAATACCACATATGTCTAAGATCTAAACTACTGTAAGGCACGTGAAGTGGCTGTTGGTCGATAATTGTATTTACAATTTACTTACAGTCACAATAATGTACTGATAAGAAAAAGCAAGACACCATGAAATTTAAAGTCTTCCAGTATGAGTTCTACCTTTGTACATTGCAGGACTGCTTGCACGCAGACATTCTGTATCTGTATAAGAATGGAATTTCTTCCTATGTTCTGTGACTTTGGACGAGTGCTCCCAAACTAAGAAAAACAACAAACTTTATTAATCCGTTTTTTTGTAGTTATCGAAGATTTTCCAAAAAAAAAAAAGACCTGGGAAAACCAACAGGCTATAGTACACGGTCCTGGACAACATACTATAGTATGTCGTTTTTCATCCTTTTGAGGATTTTTGGAAAATGTCGAAATTGAGAAAAAAACGGCATACTATAGTATGCCGTTTTTCGTCGTTTTCGAGGATTTCGAAAAATGACGAAATTGAAGAAAAACAAAAGGCTGTAGTACATGGTCTCGGACAACATACTATAGTATGCCGTTTTTGAGAATTTTGGAACAAATGTCGAAATCAAAGAGAAACCAAAGGCTATAGTACATGATCTCGGTCAACATACTATACTATGCCATTTTTCATCGTTTTTGAGGATTTTAGGAAAAATGAAAGGCTATAGTACATGGTCTTGGGATAGTATAGTTAGTATGTTGTGTTTCGGTGTTTTCGAGGATTTTCAAAAAATGATGAAATTGAAGAAAAAACGAAAGGCTATAGTTAGGGCTGTAGCCTTGCGTTTTTGCCAGGTTTCGTCATTTTTCGAAAATCCTCATAAATCCTCAAAACGATGAAAAACGGTAAGGCTATAGCCTTAGCATTTTTTCGAGATTTTGATATTTTTAGAAAATCCTCAAAAATGGTCAAAACGATGAAAAACACCAGGTTTTGTCATTTTTCAAAAATCCTCAAAACGATGAAAACCACATGCTGTGCAAGACCGTAAGGCTATAGCATTGCGTTTTTGCCAGATTTCGGCATTCTTCGAAAATCCTCAAAAATCCTCAAAACGATGAAAAATGGTATGGCTATAGCCTGTGTGTTTTTGCTAGGTTTCGTCATTTTTCGAAAATCCTTAAAAAATCCTGACGTTTTTCTTCGATTTCATCATTTTTTGAAAGTCCTCAAAAATGACGATTTTCGACATGCTATAGTATGTCAAAAATTCTCAATTTCGACATTTTTCGAAAATGCTCAAAAATAACAATTTTCAACATAGTATGTCGAAAAAACGATGAAAAGCGGCATACTATAGCATGCCGTCCGAGACCATGTACTATAGCCTTTGGTTTTTCTTCGATTTCGACATTTTTTCAAAAATCCTCAAAAACGATGAAAAACGGCATACTATAGCATGTCGTCGAGACCATGTACTATAGCCTTTGGTTTTTCGTCATACAACATAACAATGCAATGGCAACGTTTGGTACTCTATTATCATGTGAAATTAGTTTCATGTATGAATTAAAGGACCACTTCACCACTTTTTTACGTACTGTATATTCATATAATAGGTCCGTACTAATGTACACGATAAAATACCACTTTTTTCCCGTGTCTCACAGGAGGGCTGTGGGCAGTTCAGAAACTTCTTCCAATGACAGCATCATATTAGCTTGGATTCCACCACTGATGTATAGTGTGTAGAGTGTAGAAGAATAAGAAATTGTAAACTGTTTCCTCAATAACAATAAACGGCATGTACACAACTAGAGCTTTATTTGTAGCCTTTACAATATCAAGCAATAGAGAAAAGAAAATAATAAAACAGAACATGAACAACATGTTTCTTTTCCATATTAAAAAAAAAACGTCTTTGAGTGTAGAAGAATAAGAAATTGTAACTCTTTCCAGTTTCCTCAATAAACGACATGTTTCTTCTGCTTGGTTTATAGCTGGGGTGCCCACACTTTTTTGAAATAGTGGTGATTGTGTTACTGTTACAGTGTTTAAGAATGATGCACTTCATTTTATTTCATTTTAGCACTCTCAAGAGTTACAGATCTATAAGGGTGCCCCCCACTTAAAATCCAACCGCATGGGTCAGTCTTCATTTGGCTTTGCGTAGCACCACTTATACAGAAAAGTGACATTATCTCTGCGCTGAAATATTTCATCGTTGTAGTAACATAAAGGTGTACAATTTATAATGGGATCAATTCAATGTCGTTCCTGAAAGTAAGGACTTGCGTGGGGTTTGAACTCCCAACCTCCAGATAATAAAGACCTATTGTCAGCAACCAACCCCACTGCGCATCCTGGGGCAGGTGGATGTTGTGGGTCAGTCTGTATTTGGCTTTGATTAGCACAATTTATACAGAAAAATGACATTATCTCTGCTCTTTGAAATATTATATGGAATATATTTTTAAATATATTTTTCCGAAATTTTGACATTTTTTGAAAATCCTCAAAAATCCTAAAAAACGATAAAAAAGGGGTCTTGCATTTTTGCCAGATTTCGTCATTTTTTGAAAATCTTAAAAAATCGTCAAAACGATGGAAAACGGTAAGGCTATAGCCTTGCATTTTTTCGAAATGTTGACATTTTTCGAAAATCCTCAAAAATCCTCAAAACGATGAAAAACGGCATAATGTGCAAGACCGTAAGGCTACAGCCTTGCGTTTTTGCCAGATTTTGTCATTTTTAAAAAATCTTCAAGAATCGTCAAAACGATGAAAAACCCGTAAGGCTATAGCCTTGCGTTTTTCGAAATTTTGACATTTTTCGGAAATCCTAAAAAATCCTCAAAACGATGAAAAACGGTATGCTGTGCAACACCGTAAGGCTACAGCCTTGCATTTTTGCCAGATTTCGTCATTTTTTGTAAATCTTCAAAAATCGCCAAAACGATGAAAAAAGGTAAGGCTATAGCCTTGCATTTTTTCGACATTTCGACATTTTTCAAAAATCCTCAAAATGATGAAAAACGGCATGCTGTGCAAGACCGTAAGGCTATAGCCTTGCGTTTTTGCCAGATTTTGTCATTTTTTGTCATTTTTCGAAAAACCTCAAAACGATGAAAAACCGTAAGGCTATAGCCTTACGGTTTTCCGAAATTTAGACATTTTTCGAAAATGCTCAAAAGTGCTCAAAATGATGAAAAACGGCATGCTGTACAAGACTGTAAGGCTATAGCCTTGCGTTTTTGCCAGATTTTGTCATTTTTCGAAAAAACTCAAAACGATGAAAAACCGTAAGGCTATAGCCTTGCGGTTTTTCGAAATTTCGACATTTTTCAAAAATGCTCAAAAATGCTCAAAATGATGAAAAACGGCATGCTGTGCAAGACCGTAAGGCTACAGCCTTGCGGTTTTTCTAAATTTCGACATTTTTCGAAAATGCTCAAAAATGCTCAAAATGATGAAAAACGGCATGCAGTGCAAGACCGTATGGCTATAGCTTTGCGTTTTTGCCAGATTTTGTCATTTTTTGTCATTTTTCGAAAAACCTCAAAACGATGAAAAACCGTAAGGCTATAGCCTTGCGTTTTTTCGAAATTTCGACATTTTTCGAAAATGCTCAAAAATGCTCAAAATGATGAAAAACGGCATGCTGTGCAAGACCGTAAGGCTATAGCCTTGCGTTTTTGCCAGATTTTGTCATTTTTTGTCATTTTTCGAAAAACCACAAAACGATGAAAAACCGTAAGGCTATAACCTTTGCGTTTTTTCAAAATTTCGACATTTTTCGAAAATGCTCAAAAATGCTCAAAATGATGAAAAACGGCATGCTGTGCAAGACCGTAATGCTATAGCCTTGCGTTTTTGCCAGATTTTGTCATTTTTTGTCATTTTTCGAAAAACCTCAAATCGATGAAAAACCGTAAGGCTATAGCCTTTGCGTTTTTTCAAAATTTCGACATTTTTCGAAAATGCTCAAAAATGCTCAAAATGATGAAAAACGGCATGCTGTGCAAGACCGTAATGCTATAGCCGTGCGTTTTTGCCAGATTTCGTCATTTTTTGTCATTTTTCGAAAAACCTCAAAACGATGAAAAACCGTAAGGCTATAGCCTTTGCGTTTTTTCAAAATTTCGACATTTTTCGAAAATGCTCAAAAATGCTCAAAATAATGAAAAACGGCATGCTGTGCAAGACCGTGATGCTATAGCCTTGCGTTTTTGCCAGATTTTGTCATTTTTTGTAATTTTTCGAAAAACCTCAAAACGATGAAAAACCGTAAGGCCTTTGCGTTTTTTCAAAATTTCGACATTTTTCCGAAAATGCTCAAAAATGCTCAAAATGATGAAAAACGGCATTTTTTGTCATTTTTCGAAAAACCTCAAAACGATGAAAAACCGCAAGGCTATAACCTTTGCGTTTTTTCAAAATTTCGACATTTTTCGAAAATGCTCAAAAATGCTCAAAATGATGAAAAACGGCATGCTGTGCAAGACCGTAAGGCTATAGCCTTGCGTTTTTGCCAGATTTCGTCATTTTTTGTCATTTTTCGAAAAACCTCAAAACGATGAAAAACCGTAAGGCTATACCCTTTGCGTTTTTTCAAAATTTCGACATTTTTCGAAAATGCTCAAAAATGCTCAAAATGATGAAAAACGGCATGCTGTGCAAGACCGTAAGGCTATAGCCTTGCGTTTTTGCCAGATTTTGTCATTTTTTGTCATTTTTCGAAAAACCTCAAAACTATGAAAAACCGTAAGGCTATAGCCTTTGCGTTTTTTCAAAATTTCGACATTTTTCGAAAATGCTCAAAAATGCTCAAAATGATGAAAAACGGCATGCTGTGCAAGACCGTAATGCTATAGCCATGCGTTTTTGCCAGATTTCGTCATTTTTTGTCATTTTTCGAAAAACCTCAAAACGATGAAAAACCGTAAGGCTATAGCCTTTGCGTTTTTTCAAAATTTCGACATTTTTCGAAAATGCTCAAAAATGCTCAAAATAATGAAAAACGGCATGCTGTGCAAGACCGTAATGCTATAGCCTTGCGTTTTTGCCAGATTTTGTCATTTTTTGTCATTTTTCGAAAAACCTCAAAACTATTAAAAACCGTAAGGCTATAGCCTTTGCGTTTTTGTACAATTTCGACATTTTTTGAAAATGCTCAAAAATGCTCAAAATGATGAAAAACGGCATGCTGTGCAAGACCGTAATGCTATAGCCTTGCGTTTTTGCCAGATTTTGTCATTTTTTGTCATTTTTCGAAAAACCTCAAAACGATGAAAAACCGTAAGGCTATAGCCTTTGCATTTTTTCAAAATTTCGACATTTTCAAAAATGCTCAAAAATGCTCAAAATGATGAAGAACGGCATGCTGTGCAACACCGTGATGCCACAGCCTTGCGTTTTTGCCAGATTTTGTCATTTTTTGTCATTTTTCGAAAAACCTCAAAACCATGAAAAACCGCAAGGCTATAGCCTTTGCGTTTTTTCAAAATTTCGACATTTTTCGAAAATGCTCATAAATGCTCAAAATGATGAAAAACGGCATGCTGTGCAAGACCGTAATGCTATAGCCTTGCGTTTTTGCCAGATTTTGTCATTTTTGTCATTTTTCGAAAAACCTCAAAACGATGAAAAACCGTAAGGCTATAGCCTTTGCGTTTTTTCAAAATTTCGACATTTTTCGAAAATGCTCAAAAATGCTCAAAATGATGAAAAACGGCATGCTGTGCAAGACCGTAATGCTATAGCCGTGCGTTTTTGCCAGATTTCGTCATTTTTTGTCATTTTTCGAAAACCTCAAAGTGATGAAAAAACGTAAGGCCTTTGCGTTTTTTCAAAATTTCGACATTTTTCCGAAAATGCTCAAAAATGCTCAAAATGATGAAAAACGGCATTTTTGTCATTTTTCGAAAAACCTCAAAACGATGAAAAACCGCAAGGCTATACCCTTTGCGTTTTTTCAAAATTTCGACATTTTTCGAAAATGCTCAAAAATGCTCAAAATGATGAAAAACGGCATGCTGTGCAAGACCGTAATGCTATAGCCTTGCGTTTTTGCCAGATTTTGTGATTTTTTGTCATTTTTCGAAAAACCTCAAAACGATGAAAAACCGTAAGGCTATAGCCTTTGCGTTTTTTCAAAATTTCGACATTTTTCGAAAATGCTCAAAAATGCTCAAAATGATGAAAAACGGCATGCTGTGCAAGACCGTAATGCTATAGCCATGCGTTTTTTGCCAGATTTCGTCATTTTTTGTCATTTTTCGAAAAACCTCAAAACGATGAAAAACCGTAAGGCTATAGCCTTTGCGTTTTTTCAAAATTTCGACATTTTTCGAAAATGCTCAAAAATGCTCAAAATAATGAAAAACGGCATGCTGTGCAAGACCGTAATGCTATAGCCTTGCGTTTTTGCCAGATTTTGTCATTTTTTGTCATTTTTCGAAAAACCTCAAAACTATTAAAAACCGTAAGGCTATAGCCTTTGCGTTTTTGTACAATTTCGACATTTTTTGAAAATGATGAAAAACGGCATGCTGTGCAAGACCGTAATGCTATAGCCTTGCGTTTTTGCCAGATTTTGTCATTTTTTGTCATTTTTCGAAAAACCTCAAAACGATGAAAAACCGTAAGGCTATAGCCTTTGCGTTTTTTGACAATTTCGACAATTTTTGAAAATGCTCAAAAATGCTCAAAATGATGAAAAACGGCATGCTGTGCAAGACCGTAATGCTATAGCCGTGCGTTTTTGCCAGATTTCTTCATTTTTTGTCATTTTTCGAAAAACCTCAAAACGATGAAAAACCGTAAGGCTAGCCTTTGCGTTTTTTCAAAATTTCGACATTTTTCGAAAATGCTCAAAAATGCTCAAAATGATGAAAAACGGCATGCTGTGCAAGACTGTAATGCTATAGCCTTGCGTTTTTGCCAGATTTTGTGATTTTTTTTGTCATTTTTCGAAAAACCTCAAAACGATGAAAAACCGTAAGGCTATAGCCTTTGCGTTTTTTCAAAATTTCGACATTTTTCGAAAATGCTCAAAAATGCTCAAAATGATGAAAAACGGCATGCTGTGCAAGACCGTAATGCTATGCCATGCGTTTTTGCCAGATTTCGTCATTTTTTGTCATTTTTTTCGAAAAACCTCAAAACGATGAAAAACCGTAAGGCTATAGCCTTTGCGTTTTTTCAAAATTTCGACATTTTTCGAAAATGCTCAAAAATGCTCAAAATGATGAAAACGGCATGCTGTGCAAGACTGTAATGCTATAGCCTTGCGTTTTTGCCAGATTTTGTGATTTTTTGTCATTTTTCGAAAAACCTCAAAACGATGAAAAACCGTAAGGCTATAGCCTTTGCGTTTTTTCAAAATTTCGACATTTTTCGAAAATGCTCAAAAATGCTCAAAATGATGAAAAACGGCATGCTGTGCAAGACCGTAATGCTATAGCCTTGCGCGTTTTGCCAGATTTTCGTCATTTTTTGTCATTTTTCGAAAAACCTCAAAACGATGAAAAACCGTAAGGCTATAGCCTTTGCGTTTTTTCAAAATTTCGACATTTTTCGAAAATGCTCAAAAATGCTCAAAATGATGAAAAACGGCATGCTGTGCAAGACCGTAATGCTATAGCCTTGCGTTTTTGCCAGATTTTGTCATTTTTTGTCATTTTTCGAAAAACCTCAAAACGATGAAAAACCGTAAGGCTATAGCCTTTGCGTTTTTTCAAAATTTCGACATTTTTCGAAAATGCTCATAAATGCTCAAAATGATGAAAAACGGCATGCTGTGCAAGACCGTAATGCTATAGCCTTGCGTTTTTGCCAGATTTTGTCATTTTTTGTCATTTTCCGAAAAACCTCAAAACGATGAAAAACCGTAAGGCTATAGCCTTTGCGTTTTTTCAAAATTTCGACATTTTTCGAAAATGCTCAAAAATGCTCAAAATGATGAAAAACGGCATGCTGTGCAAGACCGTAATGCTATAGCCTTGCGTTTTTGCCAGATTTTGTCATTTTTTGTCATTTTTCGAAAAACCTCAAAACGATGAAAAACCGTAAGGCTATAGCTTTGCGTTTTTTCAAAATTTCGACATTTTTCGAAAATGCTCAAAAATGCTCAAAATGATGAAAAACGGCATGCTGTGCAAGACCGTAATGCTATAGCCATGCGTTTTTGCCAGATTTCGTCATTTTTTGTCATTTTTCGAAAAACCTCAAAACGATGAAAAACCGTAAGGCTATAGCCTTTGCTTTTTTTCAAAATTTCGACATTTTTCGAAAATGCTCAAAAATGCTCAAAATGATGAAAAACGGCATGCTGTGCAAGACCGTAATGCTATAGCCTTGCGTTTTTGCCAGATTTTGTCATTTTTTGTCATTTTTTCGAAAAAAACCTCAAAACGATAAAAAAAACGTAAGGCTATAGCCTTTGCGTTTTTTCAAAATTTCGACATTTTTCGAAAATGCTCAAAAATGCTCAAAATGATGAAAAACGGCATGCTGTGCAAGACCGTAAGGCTATAGCCTTGCGTTTTTGCCAGATTTTGTCATTTTTTGTCATTTTTCGAAAAACCTCAAAACGATGAGAAACCGTAAGGCTATAGCCTTTGCGTTTTTTCAAAATTTCGACATTTTCGAAAATGCTCAAAAATGCTCAAAATGTGATGAAAAACGCATGCTGTGCAAGACCGTAATGCTATAGCCTTGCGTTTTTGCCAGATTTCGTCATTTTTGTCATTTTTTTTTTTGAAAAACCTAAAAACGATGAAAAACCGTAAGGCTATAGCCTTTGCGTTTTTTCAAAATTTCGACATTTTTCGAAAATGCTCAAAAATGCTCAAAATGAATAAAAAACGGCATGCTGTGCAAGACCGTAATGCTATAGCCTTGCGTTTTTTTTGCCAATTTTGTCATTTTTTGTCAATTTTTGAAAAACCTCAAAACGATGAAAAACCGTAAGGCTATAGCCTTTGCGTTTTTTTCAAAATTTCGACATTTTTCGAAAATGCTCAAAAATGCTCAAAATGATGAAAAACGGCATGCTGTGCAAGACCGTAATGCTATAGCCTTGCGTTTTTGCCAGATTTTGTCATTTTTCATTTTTTTCGAAAAACCTCAAAACGATGAAAAACGTAAGGCTATAGCCTTTGCTTTTTTCAAAATTTCGACATTTTTCGAAAATGCTCAAAAATGCTCAAAATGAAGAAAAACGGCATTGCTGTGCAAGACCGTAAGGCTATAGCCTTGCGCATTTAGCCAGATTTAGTCATTTTTTGTCATTTTCCGAAAAAACCTCAAAACGATGAAAAAACCCGTAAGGCTATAGCCTTTGCGTTTTTTCAAATTTCGACATTTTCGAAAATTCTCAAAATGCTCAAAATGATGAAAAACGGCATGCTGTGCAAGACCGTAATGCTATAGCCTTGCGCTTTTTGCCAGATTTTGTCATTTTTTGTCATTTTTCTTCGAAAAACCCTCAAAATGATGAAAAACCGTAAGGCTAATAGCCTTTGCGTTTTTTCAAAATTTCGACATTTTTTCGAAAATGCTCAAAAATGCTCAAAATGATGAAAAACACGGCATGCTGTGCAAGACCGTAATGCTATAGCCTTTCGTTTTTGCCAGATTTTGTCATTTTTGTCATTTTTCGAAAAACCTCAAAACGATGAGAAACCGTAAGGCTATAGCCTTTGCGTTTTTTCAAAATTTCGACATTTTTCGAAAATGCTCAAAAATGCTCAAAATGATGAAAAACGGCATGCTGTGCAAGACCGTAATGCTATTGCCTTGCATTTTTGCCAGATTTTGTCTTTTTTTGTCATTATTTCGAAAACCTCAAAACGAAAAAAAAAAACGTAAGGCTATAGCCTTTGCGTTTTTTCAAAATTTCGACATTTTTCGAAAATGCTCAAAAATGCTCAAAATGATGAAAAACGGCATGCTGTGCAAGACCGTAATGCTATAGCCTTGCGTTTTTGCCAGATTTTGTCATTTTTTGTCATTTTTCGAAAAACCTCAAAACGATGAAAAACCGTAAGGCTATAGCCTTTGCGTTTTTTCAAAATTTCGACATTTTTCGAAAATGCTCAAAAATGCTCAAAATGAATAAAAACGGCATGCTGTGCAAGACTGTAAGGCTATAGCCTTGCGTTTTTGCCAGATTTTCGTGATTTTTGTCAATTTTTTTTCGAAAAACCTCAAAACGATGAAAAACCGTAAGGCTATAGCCTTTGCGTTTTTTCAAAATTTCGACATTTTTCGAAAATGCTCAAAAATGCTCAAAATAATGAAAAACGGCATGCTGTGCAAGACCGTAAGGCTATAGCCTTGCGTTTTGCCAGATTTTGTCATTTTTGTCATTTTTCGAAAAACCTCAAACCTATAAAAAACCGTAAGGCTATAGCCTTTGCGTTTTTTCAAA
>CM076985.1:10086345-10120316 GCA_039105355.1 Benthosema pterotum
ATCGCCTGTGTCACTTCGCACCACAGGCGATCGAAGCCAACATCATAGCATTTTCTTTACAATATTTATATCTTATATATTTATATCTTGTATAGGACTTATAGGCAAGTAAAGCATCAATAATAAAACATCAGTTGTTGTTGAAGTTGCAACAGACACGCAGCATGCATAAAGCTAAAGGTCTGACTCAGAGAGTTTTCTGTTTTCAATGATGAAATGCTGTTGGTTTAGTGGTGACACAGCTGTAGTTAGTTAGTAGCAGTAGTAGTGTTTCAAATCATTTTAAATATAAGCACTCTAATTTGAAATATCTTTGAAATTTGGATTTGTTTGCATGCCACTGTGTTTGGTGGGGCAGTCTGGGCATTTAAGGGGACAGTGCCCCCCCATGCCCATGCCTAGATCCGGCCCTGCTTTCCTTCCCAGCCATCCATGGCCACATCGGTGTTAACAGATTGCAAAAAAAAAGTTGGTGCAGATTTATCTTTTTGGGTAGTTTTCAATTTCTAACACCCAGAGGCGCTCAATTATATTATAGACTTTTCTTTTTTCCTCCAACAGCATTCATCTTCTCTCTCTCCTCTCCTCCTCGTGGAAAAGGCAGAGTGTGAATGCGGTCAACAAAGCCATCTGTCATCCGCCGCGTCTGGAAACGTTTAGACAGAAACACCAGGACGTTTTAACGACAGAAACGAGTCAGACCAGAATCATTACAACGCTGGAAAATTGTCACAAGGGGAGGGAAAGTATGTCCATGTGATTATCATCGTTTTCATTGTCGAATCGAGTTACGTTACGTGACATTTTGGTTCGTTTTGGTTCAGCGGTGAATAAGTAACACGTTCGCTAAACGACAAGTTTGACATTTTGTAAAGAAGAAAAAAAGGAAAGAAAAACTGGCGCGTTCTACTGGAACAGAAATGATGGAAGTGAGATTGGTCTTGATATCTCAGCAAATTAAAGGGAGGTCAGGCCTGATGTAGACTCCTCTTTTAAGCCACTCTATCCATTCTAACGCTTTTGCTAGAATTAGCTTTAGCTATTGAAAAAATATCAGATCTACAAGCTCATATCACGCCACCGAGTGGCGCGATATGAGCTTGTACGTCTAATATTTTTTGAAAATCGTGTAAACATATGATGCAAATCTTTGAATATTATTTTCTGTCAGATCGAATGTTATTAACTCAAATCTTTGCTTCTGGTAGGCCTCTCATTTGCAGAGAATAGTATTAATATCATAAACTAGTGAATCTAGAGTCAGAAACACTATCTAGTGTTAAAAAACTATAGAATCTGGGGTCAGAAATACAATCTAGTATCAAAGTAGAATCTAGAATCTAGTGTCAGAAACTACATTATAGTATCATAAACTAGAATTGAGGGTCAAAAACTAGAATGTACCGTCCAAATCTAGAAGCTAGTTTCAGAAATTAGATCTTGTGCTAGGAAACTAGAAATATAGTGTCAGAAACTACAATCTAGTGTCAGAAACTAGATGTAGTGCCCACAATCTAGAATCTTAGTATCAGAAAGTAGAATCTCATGGCAGAAACTTGAATCTACAGTAGTGTCAGAACAAAGTGGTTTTAGCCACTCTTCCATGGCTGTGGGTCCTGAGTGCTGGCTAATATTATAAAAGTAGCACCTTATGTTCCCGTAACAAAGCTTTAGAGCTGAATAATGGTGGGCTAAAGCAGACACGCATCGCTGGCGCCTAAATTATTCGACTTCTAAAGCGACGCGGGCAGGATGGCAATCAGTACTGCAGTGCAGAGCCATTTCATCTTGGCCCACAGTCAAACAGAATGGACCTGCCTGCTTTTTAGAACTCTGTTTAAAGTGCTCATGATTTTATGCAACAGGGGCCGATCTAGGTATGGACATGGGGGGGCAATCCCCCTAAATACCCAGAGTGCTTATATTTAAAAGTGCTTATATTTAAAATGATGTGAAACACTACTACTGCTACTAACTAACTACAGCTGTGTCACCACTAAACCAACAGCATTTCATCATTGAAAACAGAAAACTCTCTGAGTCAGACCTTTAGCTTTATGCATGCTGCGTGTCTGTTGCAACTTCAACAACAACTGATGTTATTATTGATGCTTAGTTGTCTAATATAAGTCCTCTACAGGACATAAATCAGGTGGGTCACAGAGCTAAAGCTTTTAAATGAAAATGGTATGGGGGGCGCTTGAAGCCGTCTCCCATACCATTTTCACCTGCCCAGCCCAATTAAGCAATTTTACATCTGGGCTGAGAGTGTTCAAATATGGAGGCTGTCAACGTGGGTCAGGTATGCTCAAATTATGGAGTGTGCCAATTTGTGGAGTTCTGGGTCAGATGTTGCTTCACACCACGGGCGATGAAGCCACCCCCATACCATTTTCACCTGCCCCCCTATTTGGGAAATGTAACATCCGGGCCTGGGTTCCAGCAAACTGCAGCAGAGTGTGTGTAGTGTACCACCCCTGACCCAGTGTTTAAGTGAGAACTACATGGGGGTTTTCTTCTCGCCTTGACACACAAACGTTTCCCCATTTTTATTTGAACCAGAAGCTCTGAACCTGAGATTTAGAGATCAAGGGAGTTTACGGTGGCCTGTGAGGTCCATGATGACCTCCATGAGGTCACACTGTGGTCAGTAGAGCAACCAGAAGCAGACCAGAGCCGTGCCGGTCCGGTCCAGGTGAGGTCCAGGTGCAGTGACCCGGGTCTAACACAGAGCAGTAATGAGGCAGGAAGCAGACCCCTGGGAGGAGACCGTTATCAGCTGCAGGAAGCAACGGCTTTTACAGCTTCACACCTGCTTCTTAAACCACATTGAACCCTGGCCAATCAGGGCCAGATCTAGGCATGGGTATGGGGGGGCAATGCCCCCCTAAATGCCCAATCTGCCCTACCAATCATGGCATGCAAAACAACCCAAGATATTTCAAATGAAAGTGCCTATATCCAAAATGATGTGAAACACTACTACTGCTACTAACTAACTACAGCTGTGTCACCACTAAACCAACAGCATTTCATCATTGAAAACAGAAAACTCTCTGAGTCAGACCTTTAGCTTTATGCATGCTGCGTGTCTGTTGCAACTTCAACAACAACAACTGATGTTATTATTATTGATGCTTTACTTGACTAATAAAAGTCCTGTTACCGAAAATGGTATGGGTGCCGCGATGAAGCCACACCCATACCATTTTCTCTGCCCCTCCAATGGACTATATGCAGCCAAACACTTCTGGTTGTGCTGGCAGTAAGGGATCCTTCCTGTCGGCAGACAGCTCCCATTCACTATGCATGTATTGGTTGTGAATTTCTAGGAATAAAGTTCAGTTCTTTAAACCACTCTTTTTCATTTGATAATACCATTTCCTAGTTCTTCATAGTTTGTATTATTTGTGGTGTGCTGTTGACATGATCACATGAGTTAGAAATGTCTACAATCTTCAGTTAAAACCGGGAGTTTTTCATGGATTTATCCATGTGTGCCATATCCACTTTTTATAAGCAAGCCTTTTCAGTAAAGCTGTTTGAAAATAATGGTAGTTTACTACTTACTAGCTGCATGTGTTTTATTTAAGCCTGTTCCCTAATGTTGCTTAAACCTGTGATTCTCCTCAAACATCCAGGGACCCCCATGTACACTATCTGTACACACAGACCTCAGATGAAAAACAATATCAAGTTCTTAAAGTCTTAAGAGTAATATAGTAGCTCATTTGGTTTTCATAGTCCAGGTCCAGGTATTTTCAATAGGTGTTCCATGGACCACTTGTGGTCCATTTTTTCTTCCATAGAACAGCACACTAAAGCTTTGTGCAATGTACAGTAAGCATGCCAACGTTGTCAGTTACTGAAAGTCTAATTGAGGATAAGAAAATCCACAGAAAATGGGTGTTAGAATCTCAAAGAAAGCTTGCCTGATTTTATCATAATTACATCACTGTGGGAATAATAATGCCATATGTCTACACTATCATTAGGCTACTGTATATCGTATAGTTTTAATGAAGATTGAATAAAGTAGAACAATAGAACCATTAGGTAGGCACACTCTACTCAGAGTCCAACTTGTATTTTCATTGGCTGATGGGTGCAGATTCTTGCAGATCAATGTAGAGAGAAAATATCCGCACTCGCATGCAGTTCATGAGTTTTTTATTTCATTTCTCTATGAAACTCTGAAATGAAATATAAGAAAACTCATGAACTATAGGCTATGTGAGTGCGGATATTTTCTCTCTAGGTTGAATAAAGTAACAGAATGGATTTAGGGTAACTGTGGTGGTCCCCATGTTGATTCTAAGTCAGGTTGGTGGTCCCTGGTTCACAATCAGTTGAAACCCCATGTCATAGACCATGGTTGCTTATTTCTCCCACACAATCTGGAACAATGCACTAGCTCCGGTGTTGCCAGATTGTGTGAGAGAGATAAGCAATCAGTCAATCATGAGCTATACATACACTGTACATTACATATTATGCATTATACTCTAAGACTATACATTGGCAGCTACTTGAGAATAGCAGATCTGAAAGCTCAAAGTGTGCCACTTTGAGCTGGTAGATCTGATATTTTCCAAAATAGTTATTGTTTTTTTTCAGATAAAAATAAAAACCTGGCTGGCACAAAACATTTTACAGATGGGGATCTGTGTGCACAGATGCATGGAACATGGGGGCCCTTTGACTCATTGTTCACTTGAGCAGAATCACAGATATGGAACAAGCCTTAGAAATCTACCTAAACTGTCAAAGGGCCCCCATGTTCCATGCATCTGTGCACACAGATCCCATCTGTAATTTTTTTTGTGCCAGCCAGGTTTTTATTTTTCATCTGTATAAAACAAGAATTATTTTGGAAAATATCAAATCTATCAGATCACAGTGGCACACTTTGAGCTTTCAGATCTGCTATTCTCAAGTAGCTGCCAATGTATAGTCTTAGAGTATAATGCATAATATGTATGTAATGTACAAGTTGGCCACTATTGTAAACAAGTGTATGCTTAACTAGTGTGTCCAATCAGCTCTGTCAGATTTGATGTAGTCGTACTTGAATTGTACTGTAATTCTCCAAGCTGTTATCAGTTTTGTAGCAGTGTGTACTTGACTTGTACTGTAACTCTCATCTCTGTCAATGAAAAATTCATTCATTCATTCATTCATTCATTCATTCATTCATTCATTCATTCATTCATTCATTCATTCATTCATTATTTGCAAGCAAATTTGCTGAAAAAGGTTGCTTATAAAAAGCGGACATGGCAACACTTGGAGAAATCCATGAAGTACTCATGATTTTAACTGAAGATTTTAGACATTTCTAACTCATGTGATCATGTCAATAGCACACCACAAATAATACAAACTATGAAGAACTAAGAAATGGTATTATCAAATGAAAAAGTGTGGGTTAAAGAACTGAACTTTATTCCTAGAAATTCACAACCAATACATGCAAAGTGAATGGGAGTCTGCCGACAGGAAGGATCCCTTACTGCCAGCCAACCAGAAGTGTTTGCTGCATAAAGGCCATTGGGAAATGTTACATCCGCCTGTGTTGCCAATACATTTTGGGGTGGGGGCAAACATAGCAGATCTACAAGCTCTCAACATGTCAAGTGCATAGATTGGTTACAAAAAGATGTAACCAAAGAGATGTAATGGCAATAAAGGAGGGTAGTACATAACATTTAAAGATTTGAAATATATCACGCAATCGCAGGTGGCTTTGATTACAGTCAGAAACACCCTAACCCACTCTGGCATCCAGACAGTGTATTACTGGGTTTAAACTCAATCATCATGTTAGAATATGTATCTCAACTAGTGCTGCAACTAACGATTATTTTCATATTCGATTCACCTGCCGATTAATCGGATTACAAGACTTCTTTAACTATCACCTTAAAGCACATATTTTAAACATGTTCTAACTACCGTAATTTCCAGATTATAAGCCGCACCTGAATATAAGCCGCACCAGCTAAATTTGGGGCAAAATACTGATTTTTCCTTGTATAAGCCGCACCTGACTATAAGCCGCACCAGGCTTATAGTCAGGTGCTTCATGTTAGAGCAGTGGTTTTCAACAACATTTTCACCCCACAGACCCAAAACTAAAGATTTCTTTTGGGTTTGTTCACAATTCCGGATGGATTTTCGCAAACAAAAGAGGCAAAAACATCAAAATTAGACCAAAATGAACATGACTTATGACTTAATTATGACTTGACCTATGACCTGAAACCAAATGGACCCGCTAGGGGTCCATTTGGTTTCATTTTACGCTCTCAAAGAGTTACATCTGGTTAACCAACTTTCTATCATTTAGTCTGCGGAGCCCAACTGGAACTTAGAAAATCCATAGATTGGTCGCACCGTTGTATAAGACGCAGGGTCAAAAGCATGTGAAAAAAGTAGTGGCTTATAGTCCGGAAATTATGGTAACAAAAATGCATTTGTTTAGCTGATGTTTGTCCTGCTATCCAAACAAACACATCTAATTAATTAAAACAACTCATGGTGCCCCCGTGGCTAAAATGCAGAATAAATAGTGGGCCCTGGAATGAAGAAGGTTGAAAACCACTGTTTTAGACTGAAACTTTAAAGAAAAGATCCCTCCATTTCCGTTCCAACAGCACCTTTAAGTGGTTGAAATGAAAAATGACCCAAAACTTCCAAGGGGGTTTATTCTATTCACGGTACAGATGTAGGAATGCACAACACATCTTGTCTGCAGAACAAGCGTCTTTGCCGTCCATCGTTCATCGTTATTATTATAGAAAAGAAAGAAAAAAAAAAAAACTACACAAAGCACTGCCCTTGATGTAAATACGTTACTGGATAATGAAAATCTCTCTTCAACACCAAGCGTTTCCGGAGTTTGGGTTTTACAAGCCGCCCACCAGACAGACGCCCTTTGAGGGGACTCAAAGATGCAGAGACATTATTACAATAAGTATGTTTTCTCGGAAATAAACTGTAAAAAAACCCTACACTACACACTCCATGCACATCAAACGGCCTGTGTGTGTTTTTTTCCCCTTTTCATCTCTTCCACGGCTCGTAAAACAACAACCAAGCCGCGCGGCCGTGCGGTGCGGTGCGTTGCTGCGTTGCACATGCCAGCCTGCACAGCCTCTTGAAGTCCGCGCTCTGATTCAATTAGACACGCGCCTCAATGCTTTATGGAGGGAAACTTGTCCGTCTAATTCAACATGTGCCCCAAGCCCAGCCAACGCACATGCACGCTTTAAGGCTCAAAGTGGAACCGCCGTGTCAAGCACCGGTTCTCCAAAAAAAGAGTCGTAAAGCACTGGTTCTAAAAAAGAAATAGAAGTCCAGGGACCTCCAGGAAATCCTTGTTGGGGTTCCAAGGGGTCCAAACACAGCCAATGAGATCTAAAAAAAAAAGCAGGGGTTTTCATAGTTGGTCCGGGGACCACCAGTGGTCCTCGAGAGGGTTCCAGGTGGTCCCTAGCTAAGTTGTTTAACCAGATGTAACTCTTGAGAACGTAAAAATGAAACCAAATGGACCCTTGCGGATGTCCATTTGGTTTCATTTTTACACTCTCAAGAGTTAAAATATTCATCATCTGCATTAGCCCAAGTCTACACAACTAGAAGATTAATGATCATGGACAGAAGCAAAGGAAATCTTTAGTTTTGGGGTCTGTGGGGCTAAAATGTCCTCAAATGGTGGTCCGTGGCTCAAATGCTGAATAAATAGTGGGCCCTGGTATGAAAAAGGTTGAAAATCACTGCTTTACAGCACTAACCCTCAAAAATGTCCATATTGAAAAATTCTGATCTGCTTCTAATCCAATAGAAGGCCAGCAGCGTGTCCAGACCCTCAGACATGTGTTTTCAATCAGTAGAACATACATGTCAACATGATGAATATATGAAACATCTAAACACTGAATCAAAGCAACTTCAAACGTACGGCGGGGTGCACAGTCCTGCACACCAAAAGTAGTGTTTTGTAGCACGTGCTACAAGGACAATAATAAAGACTATTCTATTCTAAAATGAAATATCGTGAAACCTTACGCCCAATAAAAAAAAAAAATGGGATAATCGAAAATAGGCAAATTATAAACGGGATGAAATCTGCTGTTTTTGCTAAGTTATTGTTGAAAACCAAAAAATATATATTTTTAAGGCTGTTAATAATAATGGGTTAATGGCATCAATTAATGTTGTTGATTAATCTGTTAATAGACAGATTCTTTCTTTTTTTTTTTGTTCCTGTACAAGAAAACATGGCATATTTTGGACTTAGATTGAATAGTGATTAATCATGATTAAATTAATTTTGAAGCTGTGACTAATCTGATTAAAATGTGTAATCATTCAACGGCCCTATTTTTTATATACCGGTGTTTTATATACCAATATATATATATATATATATATTATATATATATATATATATATATATATATATATATACTTTTTAGAGGCTCCTGTCACAAAAGCATTTGATATAGGGGGGTCCACGGCCCTATCAAATAGGGGTCCTTGACATAGATGTTGGGAGAGTCCCTGCTGTAAAGGAAGTGATGAAAAGCCTTCATCTAGAACCAGGACTGGACTACAGAGTAACCCTAGACCCTGTGTGTATATTTACAGACATCATTAAACCCCGCCGCGCCTTACGGAGTCACGCCGCTGTTTTTAGAGCCGGGACGGAGTGTGTGTGGAATTCAGAGCGCTAGGTCAGTGTGTCACGCTGCCGCGCTGTTTCTATTTCCGCCGTGGAGGGTCAAGGGCACCGCGACCTCTTGGAGGTTTAAATGAAGGCGGCAGGGGGTTTCAGGGGCAGGGCTTGACACTCAGACTTGCCCGCTTGCCCGGGGCAAGTAAAAAAAATGGCGGGGCAAGTGAAGACTGCTACCTGGTGACCCGATCGGGCAAGTGTGCAACTTATTGTGCTTTTGTCCACAATTCCAGGCTGGATTTGGGACACAAAACATGCAAATCAAACAGATAAAAATGACCATTAATCCTCTACATTCTCTGGTTGTGTAGACCTGGGCTAATTAAGATGATGAATTTTAACTCTTGAGAGTTGTACATCTGGTTAACCAACTTAGCTGGGGACCACCTGGAACCCTCTCAGGGACCGCCTGTTGAAAACCCCTGGTTTAAAGCACCCAAGTGGGAAGTATACTTAAATGCAAAATTTACAATATATTTTTTTGGGGGCAAGTGACCATGACCTGAGGGCAAGTAGAACCTGACTTGCACTTGCCCGATGGACAAGTACCTCGTATTGTAATAATGTCTCTGCATCTTTGAGTCCCCTCAAAGGGCGTCTGTCTCGTGGGCGGCTTGTAAAACCCAAACCACGGAAGCACTTGGTGTTGAAGAGAGATTTTCATTATCCAGTAACGTATTTACATCAAGGGCAGTTCTTTATGTAGTTTTTTTTGTCTTTCTTTGCTATAATAAGAACGATGAACGATGGACAGCAAAGCTGCTTGTTCTGCAGACAAGATGTCTTGTGCATTCAAACATACAGTATGTACCAGGGCTTGACACTAACTCTTGCCCGCTTGCCCGGGGCAAGTAAAAAAAATGGTTGGGGAAGTGAAGACTGCTACCTGGTTGCCCGATCGGGCAAGTGTGCAACTTGCACTATAACACAACACAAGATAAATTAGTCTTGAAAGGCAGTCATTGCACTCTGCCTCTGTGTCTTTCACTGCTTTCTAGATGTCCACAATTCCAGGCTGGATTTGAGAAACAAAACAGGCAAATTAACATACAGATAAAAATTACCATTAATCTTCTACATTCTCTAGTTGTGTCGACCTGGGCTAATTAAGATGATACATTTTAACTCTTGAGAGTGTGAAAATGAAACCAAATGGACCCCGCAAGGGTCCATTTGGTTTCATTTTTACGTTCTCAAGAGTTACATCTGCAAAATTTATAATATATTTTTGGGGGGCAAGTGACCATGAGCTGAGGGCAAGTACAACCTGACTTGCACTTGCCCGATGGGCAAGTGCCTCCGAGACCTTAGTGTCAACCCCTGTGTACCGTGAATAGAACAAAAACCCATGGAGGTTTGGGGTCATTTTTCACTTCTACCACTTTAAGATGCACTGATGGAGGGCATCTTTCTTTGAAGTTGTAATGCACGTAACCTGAGAACCGTTTGCCCACATGCAGCGACTTCAAATCCGACACACGCGTTTCACACCCCCACGGGGACTGCAGTGCCCGACCTCCAGCCTGTGTGACACACAGTTGTCCAGAAAAAATAAAACACAAAAAGGCTCTGTCCAGACTCTGCCTGCAGTCGAGCGTAATCAGCCAAAGTCTCCTCAATTTCCAGTCTCTGCCTTACAGTATAGTCAACTGAAAGCCAACACCCACACCCTCCAATTGATTACTGAACCAGTCCACTTTTCACTTTGCTTTCAGACACAAGCAGGCAGACATCTCCACATACAGTACTGGCACAAAAGGGACACAGGCAGACAGTTCAAACGGGTGCTATGAGAAGTTGACGGCTATTATTGGGTTCTCAACTTGCATCGTTCTTCCATAGGCCAAGGGGACTATGGCAGTACAGTGTTATTTTCCCCGAACTCACTATAAATGAAAATGAAGGGCGGTTTTCACAAAAAGAATGGATTATTTGTTTTGAATGGATCCCAAAGGAGTGGAGGAGGACATTATGATATGATATGATACAATACAAACAATACCAATCTGCCTAACAACAACAACAACAACAATAACACTGTTCCTATGATACGTCATGTTCGTCTTACCTTCTGCAGAGAGCCCTTGGACGTTCACTCCTCTGGTGTCCAGGAAACTGAGACAGGCGTCCACGTTCTCTATCTGTGAGGACAGAGGGACAGAGACGGACGTACGGTCAGTCAGGAGGATGATGGAGTGACTGCAGCAGTGACTGAGAGGAGTGACCATGAGATGGACGTATTATTATTGACCATAAAGACTCTCATTGTGTGGTGGTGATCACCGACCCTGGCCTGACCCCTAAGAGAGACGCCGGCCCTGTCGTCCGGCTGGCATACTGACCACCCCCACCTACACACACACACACACACACACACACACACACACACACACACACACACACACACACACACACACACACACACACACACACACACACACACACACAACACACACACACACACACACACACACACACACACACACACACACACACACACACACACAGCCGTGCATTTAGCATGCGCTGGCATGCCGCGCATGGCATGCACAGTTTCACTGATGCGTACAAATATGTCCGTCCGGAGTCATTTAGATTCACATTAATGCAGAAATATTCAGTGTACACACGTGCATTCACGCCCACACAGCCACGCACGCACAAGCACGCACGGACGGACGCACACACACATGTTATGTCAACTATCACTGATGCTGTAACCAATATAATCAACTTTCTACATTCTACAAAAAACGAATTTAACATAAAGGCTCGTAGAATGATTCATAAACAGATAGAGCAAGGGTTTTCAACCAGTGGTCCTTGAGAGGATTCCAGGTGGTCCCCAGGCTAAATGATGGAAAGTTGGTTAACCAGATGTTTAACTCTTTGAGAGCGTAAAAATGAAACCAAATGGACCCTTGCGGGTATAGGAGAAGGGCTGAGAAATCCAACCCCAGGCCAAAATGTAACACAATGCACCTCTGAGTATAACATGATTACAGTCAACAACAGTAGACAGTCTATCGCCCCCCCTCGCCATCCCCTACTCTCAACATCCCCAAATAAATAAAATAAAGAAGGAATTCAACGGTTAACAAAAGGCTGTCTAAAAAAGGGGGTTTCGGGGGCATTCCTGGGGAGCAGCCAACACGTGGCTCCATTACAACGCCAAGCTTCTTGAGAAGGTCCTTTTATGAGGAGGGGTCAGAGGTCAGGGCGCTCCACTGCAGTGTTATTGTGCTAAGGACCAGCGGGGGCGTGATGAGGCACGTCAGACAGGCCTAATGTACAGTAGACACTGATTTACGAGCTACAACTCACTACTACTACTACTGCGCACCCTCTTTCCCTTCCCCTTCCCCTCTCTCTCTCTCTCTCTCTCTCTCTCTCTCTCTCTCTCTCTCTCTCTCTCTCTCTCTCTCTCTCTCTCTCTCTCTCAGAGCCTTAGAGTATAGACAGAGTTACGCAAACTCTGTCCACTTCATGGGGTCAGTCCAATTCTATTGAGAATGGAGACAACAAATCGGGACAAGTTCTGGACCTGAAGTAGGCAAAAAAATGCATTGGACTCACGCACCAGCCCAGCTTTAATGGTCTTGAATCCCTTTTAGATCGTTTTGTAGTGATATAGTACTGTAGCCGTTACTGTACAATACTTTACAACAGTGGTTTTCAACCTTTTTCATAGCAGGGCCCGGCCACAATTTATTCAGCATTTGAGCCACGGACCACAATTTGATCATAACATTTTCACCCCACAGACCCCAAAACTAAAGATTTCTTTCGCTTTAGTCCACAATACCAGGCTGGTTTTGGGAAAAATAGACCATTAATCTTCTACATTCTCTACTTGTGTAGACTTGGGTTGATTCAGATGATGGATATTTTAACTCTTGAGAGTGTAAACATTTGGTTTCATTTTTACGCTCTCAAAGAGTTACATCTGGTTAACCAACTTTCCATCATTTTGCCTGGGGACCACCTAAAACCCTCTCAAGGACCACTGGTTGAAAACCCTTACTTTAAAACAGTTGTCATGTTGCACACACGCCCTAAAAGCGCTCTAGTTTGCGCCATTCTCGTTGAAAACAATGTATTTCCAACTCCAGCTTGTCCCTATTCAGGCTGCAAGAAGAGCAGCTCAAGCGCTCAGTTTCTGACCCCTCAATGTCGCAAACTCTTCTGCTAGTTGTCTCTGGTCTCTGTTAGCCTGAGGAGGAGCTCGCAGACACAGCAGAATGAGTCGTCTCATCTCAACTGTTACATATAAATAAGGCCAGCTGTGCACTTGCTGCGAGTAGGGCTACAACCAGCTTGGAAAATACCAACACATCACTTTCTGAATGCCTGAAGCTGGCATTTAAAAGTTCATTAATTCATGTACAACAGCCTCCTTTCATTCCTCATACCCAGAACTAGCTGCAATTTGCAACTCTACTACTTGAATTTTCCTCTTTCAATCTGCAAAACTTGTGTGTCATCATTGATAGACTTGTTACTTTCTGTAGCTCATACAATTCTCTGTAGATGATTATTTTGTGATTATTTGTATGTTTAAGTGCTGGGAAATTTGAAGCGTTTTGCTTAACAGGTGTGTCGCAAAGCTGCACCTGGATGATGTGCAAATGTAAAACCTGTGATACAGGGCTGTTCAGTGAATTACAACGAGCGCTTCAGCACTCCAGGACGTCAAAAAAATACCACCTAAAACTGAATTTCTTGACAGAAAGTATCTCATAACATGTATACTGTGGACTTTTACGAAACAAGCGTTTTGCAGATGGAAAGATTATAATCTTGCGGGTCCATTTGGTTTCATGTTTACACTCTAAAGCAGGGGTTTTCAACAGGTGGTCCGGGACCACCAGTGGTTCTTGAGAGGGTTCCAGGTGGTCCCCAGCCTAAATGATGGAAAGTTGGTTAACCAGATGTAACTCTTAAGTGTAAAAATGAAACCAGATGGACCCTTGCGGGTCCATTTGGTTTCATTTTTACACTCTCAAGAGTTAAAATATCCATCATCTGAATTAGCACTATTTAATTAAGAAGTCACTGTTTTGTTTGCAAAATCCAGCCTGGAATTGTCAACAAAACCAAAAGAATTCTTTAGTTTTAGGTCTTTGGGGCTAAAATGTCGTCAAATGGTGGTCCGTGGCTCAAATGCTGAATAAATGGTGGTACCTGGAGTCAAAAAGGTCGAAAACCACTGCTCTAAAGAGTTAAAATATTCATCATGTAAATTATCCCAAGTCTACACAACTAGAGAACGTAAAAGAGCTAGTTCTGTCCTCACCCTGACCTCCTACTGTACTGCTGGCTGCAGGACTGGAGAGAGACGGATGGATGTTTACACCCAGAGTATTAACACGAGGGGTCTCAATTTAAACCCCTGGAGACCACCGGGCTGTCATCCAGACTAACACACACACACACACGCACACACACACACGCACACACGCACACACGCACACACGCACACACGCACACACGCACACACGCACACACACACACACACACACACACACACACACACACACACAACCGGCGTCGATTGAGAGCCCTCAGGCTTTCATTTCCATCCACATCGTGTGAGAGAAGTGGGAGGAATCAACCTTTCAGGGTGGGCGTGGCTCCAAATGATGTGACCTATCACAGCAGTGGAGGGGCGGTAGGTAGGGGGAGGGGCCGGGGATGACGACACGTTGGTGAGATCCAATCAGATCAGCTCATCTGCCGTCTAAAATCGGACGGCACCACGCACCCCCCCCCCCCCCTAGCCAAAATCATTCCAGGTTAGTCCAGGCTAGGGTAAGGCTAGCCTGGTCTAGCCCTCAATGATTTTGGCCTTGGGGGGTGGGGTGTCGTGGGATCCCACTAACTTGATCTCACTAACGTGTCGTCATCTCCGGCCCCTCCCACACCCGTCCACTGCTGTTCTACGTCACATTATTTAGAGCGACGCCCACCCCGGAAGGTTCACTCCCACTTGAAGGCCACTTTCCAACGTGCGTTAGTCCAGGCTTTCCGTTTTCGCGCAAGGCGAACGAAAATGTAAGCCTGGGTGTCGAGGCTAGGGTAAGTCTGAATGAAGAGATGTGTCTGTGTGTATGAATCTCAAATATTGAACTTTACTTTCCCTGGTCACCACTGGTATCACGATTTAAGCCTTCCACGACAAAGCTTTTTCCACAGAATCGACCACAGAATAGGCCACTGAGGCCACTGTCTTCTTTGCAGCAACTATCTATCTAATTATTCCACACACTCCACACAACCTTTTAAAGGTTTGTTAGCAGACAGACATGTGTTACAGTAGGAACCGTCCAAGATGGTGCCGGCTCATAATTCCTCTCTCAATTAAAACCCAACTTGAGGTTGATGAGCGTCTGCGGTGACATGGTACGGAGGAGGATGAGGATGACGCAAAACACAACACAGATCTGTGTGCAGTGTGCCTGCCTTACTGAGCCCTGATTTGAAAGTATAGGACAAGATACCGAATGTAAACACTACAGACAGCAGATGATCAGACAGGGTTATGTGTGGCATTATGCAGGGAGGTGTCAATTACTATACCGTATGTTTTCTATGGTGGCTGCTTTTCAAATATGCAACTGCATCAAATAACTTGGAAATGCCTGCGCAGGGCTCAGCGCATCTGTTCCACAGGCTCTGTGTGTGTGTGTGTGTGTGTGTGTGTGTGTGTGTGTGTGTGTGTGTGTGTGTGTGTGTGTGTGTGTGTGTGGGTGTGTGTGTGTGTGTGTGTGTGTGTCTGCGTGTGTGTGTGTGTGTGTGTGTGTGTGTGTGTGTGTGTGTGTGTGTGTGTGTGTGTTGTGTGTGTGTGTGTGTGTGTGTGAGTGAGAGAGAGAGAGTGTGTCTTGCGCACACATGCGGGAAAAGGCGAATGGATAGCATAGACAAAAGATCCGTCGTTTGGTAAACAGACAGTAAATCAG
This sequence comes from Benthosema pterotum, assembly GCA_039105355.1. Lineage (NCBI taxonomy): Eukaryota > Metazoa > Chordata > Actinopteri > Myctophiformes > Myctophidae > Benthosema > Benthosema pterotum. Next base: position 10,102,045 of record CM076985.1, read on the forward strand.
TTCACTTGGAGGAAAGATCTACAACTCTCCTGTTGTTTAATTCCTTGGAAAGAACAGCAGCCAAGAAATATTATATTTCCTGATAAAAAAAAAAAACATACTCTGGAATAACATGCAGAGGTTTTGGAGGTTTTTGCGGGGTTTGTTCTTATCAAGACCATGTTTGTTTTTAATCTAAGGCTTTAGGCTCATAACGACGTAAACAAGTGAAAATGCTGATTGAAGGAGTTAATGAGGCCGGAGGCGGTATAATGGTCCTCATACACAGCATGTGGATGTGATGAGAGTGTTGGACTGGATGCTAGTTTGGTTCTCTGGTGGTTTTGGTTCTGTGGGTTCCTCAAACAGCCTGACGACAAACGCGCGACAAACGTCGATCGTTTGTTTTTCCGACACACGCTGCTGCTGCTGCTGCAGCACATAAGTATGCAACATACGCACACACACACACACACACACGCACATACACACACACACACACGCACACACACACGCTCCAGAAAAAGTCATTAAAAGCAATTTGGAGAAGTGACATTTTGACGAGGCACGCAGCAGCGCTTTACTGAATTGTGAAGCAATTATGACAGAAAGAAAAGAAAAGAAAACTGGAGGGAAAAAAGCCCAGGCATTGCTGCTTGAGGCAAAGCCAAGTTGTCTCACTTCATTTATAATCATTACATTATACTGAATTACAAAATATAACATGAACCTGCATTACGTTGACAATAAAGACATTAAGTGAAAACATTGGTCTACTACGGCAAGGATTTGCACACTAGACGTTCAGTCACACAGGAGGGACTCAGAGTAGAGCCGCTACCTGGGAAGGATCCAGCTGAGGTGGTTCTGGTTCATCTGGTTAGGATGCCTCTCGAGCATCCTCCCTAGGAAGGTCCTCGATGCACTGCGTCCCACTGGGAGGAGACCCCGGGGCAGACCGAGGACCAGATGGAGGGAATACATATCCACTCTCTGGCCTTGATAGGGCCCCAGGATCCCCCCGGTCTGGTGCTGTTGCCCCCGCGACCCGGCAACGGATAAGCAGTTGAAGATGGATGGATCGGCATTACGGGTTTGCCCATGATCATCCCTGCCTCAAAAATGTGAGCACTTCAGGACTAGTCGGGACTTTTAAACACAAATGGCCTGATCGATGTCTCAATTATCACTTCCTACAGGATAAAAACATCACCTCCTTCCAAACTACTTTGTGGCTCATTATCACAGCTCAATAGTTGTGTCTGAGCCAGGCTAGAACGGCCAGGTGGGGTCATGTTTTCAGCTCTGTGAAGGGCAGTGGTGTTGTAGCCGAGACCAACTAAAATCGAGACCAAGACAAGACCAAGACCTAGGGGGTTTGAGACCAAAATGAGACGGGTCGATATGCACGTCATCAAGTGCTGGGCTGCACTTTTAAAAAGGGCATGTTGGTCCAGAGAGGGCCACTTGGGGGTGCTCAAGCACCCCTTGGCGTCTTCCTGTGCACGCCTCTGTTTGCACTGTCTTGTCTACAGTAGTCTCGGTGGCAAAAGAGACCCGAGACATTTGCCCCGAGATCGGGACAAGACCAAGACAAATTGAGGGTGAGACAAAGACAAGACAACAAGACAGATGAAGAGCAGACAGCGAGACTGAGAAAAGGCCAAGACAATTGAGGGTGGGACAAAAACAAGACAACGAAAATTTGTCTTGACACAGGCCTCGAGACAAGACATGTCTCAACTACATCACTAAAGGTGAGAGCAGCTCCAACGGGCATGAAACTTTGCACACACATTTTGTTTCAAATTGACCTCTGGGACTCTCAACAAAACAGCTAAAACTAGCAGAATATTTCATGAACGTTCTTTCCTTCAAAAGGTCAGTTTTTAGCACTCCGCTAACCTACTCTCCATAAGTGTTTTATAAATAGCGTTATTAATGCAAGCTGACAAGCTCATACAAATTAGTCTCTGATTAGTTCCTCTGGGCGTTTAAAAGTTAATGAGCGACTTCATCATTTACCCACATTACTGGGACGTACTGTATGCCTGCTACTGGATGGAGTGGATTATAATCACTACAGCTGAGCTGTGTGTCGCTTTGAACTCCAAACATTTAGACAGCTCATAATATAGACTAAAACATCTCTTCTGTGCTACTGCAGCTAAGCAGCTGAACATTTGTATTATGTTTTGTCCCAAAAAAGGTGGATGGATGGATCTAGGCATGGGCATGGGGGGGGGGGGGGGGGGGGGGGGTCTGCCCCCCCAAACACGATGCCATGCAAAACAACCCAAGATATTTCAAATTAAAGTGCTTCTATTTAAAATGATGTGAAACACTACTTCGGCTACTAACTACAGCTGTGTCACCACTAAACCAACAGCATTTCATCATTGAAAACAGAAAACTCTCTGAGTCAGACCTTTAGCTTTATGCATGCTGCGTGTCTGTAGCAACTTCAACAACAACTGATGTTATTATTGATGCTTTACTTGTTTAATAAAAGTCCTGTAACTGAAAAATGTTATGGGTGCGACTTCAGCGACGCGGGCGATGAAGCCGCGCCCATACCATTTTCTCCTGTCAAGAGAAGCAAGATAAAGTGAACGTGGAAGAGCAGCAGACACCAACGCAGAGCGGTGTAGAGGCAGAATCCTCATTAGGTCCATTATTGTATTTTAGAGTAGATGATTATAGGGACTGTCACCTCAATCAATAGTGCATGAAAGTGAATCGACCTGATGATGATGATGATGATGATGATGATGATGATGATGATGATGATGATGATAGCAGCTATAAGGAGGAACTTCTCTTGCTTGGGATTTCATCACCGTGAGTGGTTGAGATAAACAATCCCTCCTGCCATGTTTTAAGTGCATGCAGAGCCATCAAACGTCGCTCTGCCGTATACAGTATATCGTCTTCTTCCCGTGTCCGTTTCTGATCCATTCTGATTCACGGTCGATCAGAGCCTGACGGACAGAGCGTCTGCTTCGGATCGGGAAGGAGAGCGACAAGGGAGGATCTAGGAATGGGCATGGGGGGGAGGCAATGCCCCCCTAAATGCCCAGTCTGCCCCACCAAACACGATGGCATGCAAAACAACCCAAGATATTTCAAATTAAAGTGCTTATATTTAAAATGATGTGAAACACTACTACTGCTACTAACTAACTACAGCTGTGTCACCACTTAAACCAACAGCATTTCATCATTGAAAACAGAAAACTCTCTGAGTCAGACCTTTAGCTTTATGCATGCTGCGTGTCTGTTGCAACTTCAACAACAACTGATGTTATTTTTGATGCTTTACTTGACTAATAAAAGTCCTGTAACCGAAAATGGTATGGGTGCGGCTTTGATGAGGCGATGAAGTCGCCCCCCATACCCCCCCCCCCAATTGGGAAATGTTACATCCGCCCTGGAGAGTGATGGGTCTGGTTCTGAATGAGTGACGGCCCAGACAGAGAATCAATATGGAGGTTGACATGGTACGGATGCAGGGTTAGGCTGCCTTCGTCAGACTGGCTGTCTGTGGTACCGATCCAAAACGGACAGAACCAGAGAGAAAGTATAGAGCCCTTTAATGGGAAATGAAGTGCCTCGGGTGAAGGAAAGTGATTGGATGGATGACCCCCCAAAAATATGGATGAGAGTACAGAATACAGACTCATCTCTCACCTTGACTGTTAAAGGGATAGCGCAGTCAATGCCACACTTACACACACAGAAAGACACAGACACTAGGGGTGGGCAAAAAAAATCGATATGCCAAATTTCGAATCACCAGGTTATTTTTTTATACATATATATTCATGAGTCATGAGTCAGAAAGACTGACCAACGTTATCAGGTTGCAATGATGTATATGTACACTCCATGGATACAAACAATGAACCTCTGCCCCCAAAATGCCCACAATGGTCTGTTATAGCGCCACCATGACGCATATTTTTAGCATTTTTCCTTACTATTAATCGTACAGGTTTTATCCATTACATTACACAAATCGCTACACACTATCACTGCAGTTATGAGTTCAATACTGATCACTTCTCCAAATGCCAGCCCTAATAGAGCTAAGATTGCTTTCCAAAGTTTGCAGGGTTTGTCCATTAACAACAAAATACCTCAAATCATAATCATTAACATATTCTGTGATGTCTGTGACATTTTGCGTCGTGATGGTTCTCCGAGGGGGGTCGGGGATCAAATGGTGCCGCTATATGCCGGCACAGTGCTTATAGAAAACACATCGCGAGCCTACGCATGACGCATGTGGCAAGGTTAATATGAAAACAGTATTGGCACACAGCGCAGCACAACGTCCACTATGGCCAGCCATAAAAACACACAACGTTCTAACCACATGTTAGAACGCAACAGAAGACATACACACACACGCTGGTTCTAACATAGCGGCCACATTATCAGAATACTATCCATTACATGTAGCCGCCTCCTCCTCCACCACCACCACCACCACCATACCGCGCCGCTTTCTTTTCTGATCCATTCAGTAAATTAATGAGAACGACGCGGACAGAAGCATGCGTCCCGTGCGTACTGCGTAGCCTAATGCGAAACGAGGAACAAGACGGTCACTGTAGCAGGAGGACGAGTTGATTGATGAAGTTCTGTATTTCGTTGACACTGTTTGCTGTTCGATCTGATCCGTGTACGTAATGAGTCAGTGGAACGCCGCGCGCCGAGAGCGCAAGGCGCACGCAGCTGCTTAAGATTGGTAAGCCTAAATTAAGGCTTTACTCCGATAGAGTTGCAAAGGAAACTTCAAAGGAGTCTTCTGTCCGTGAGTGACAGTAACCAATGTTACAGTTGAATTATATACACACGCGTCACACACATAGAGAAAGAAAAAAGGGGAAAACAAAGGTAAATGTTTAATTCCTCCTCCTTACTCCTTCGCTCGGAGGAAGGGGAAAAAACAACTTATCGACTCGTGCTTTTTAGAGTCGACACGTGTTATGCAAATCGATGCATCGATGTATCGATTTTTTGGTTAAAGCCCTAACACACACACACACACACACACACACACACACACACACACACACACACACACACACACACACACACACACACACACACACACACACACACACACACACACACACACACACACACACACACACACACACACACACAGGAATAACCTTAATGAGATCCATAGAATTTTTTTGTAAAGTAAAACTTACAGTATATAAAACATAATTTTGTTTATAAGAACAATGTAATTTTGTCATTCATAAGAATAACATATGACATGCAAAACAGATATAAGATCCATAGTCATTTTCTTGTAAAGTGGCTTGTATGAAAGGTGCCACTTTCAAGCGTTTTTTTTTTTCCATATGGGTGTCTTGGTGGAGCCCTCTGTTTTTTCCCAGAAGGGCACTTTTTCTAGTTCACTCTCACTCACTCTCACTCACTCATTTGTAAATATCCCTAAACATCATGTAGAAGTCGCTGACAGGTCATGTGACCGCTGTGCTGTCAGATTAGCCTCCCGGGGGGTCAGAGGTCAAGTGTTTGAGTCCGTGTACATGACCTGTTGACCGGCGCCGAGGGAAGGTGTGAAATACCTTCACCGTCACGTAGGTCTTTCTCTGGCCACGGTGACGTCACCAACGCAAAGAATACCCTGACCTGTCTGTCTACAAGATGTTCTACTGAGAGAGAACGTCACTAACAGGTTTCTGATTTACAGATTTGAAAGTGTACCCAAAAAATGCTGTGTGCTAACATTTGTACACTTTCACACCCGGCCTGTTTTGACCCAAGAACTGACTCCACAAATGTCTTCTAAATATTCACTTTTAAAAAAAAAAAAGTGTTCATGTTTGCACATCAGTGGTCCTTAATATTTTATGTCAAGGACCCCCAAAATCACCTGTATATGGCCGCAACCCCCCAGAAGCAAAACAATTAGGTTAAAATCTTTGACAGAATATTCAAAGATTTGACACATTTTGAAGATGACAAGCAATCTACAAGCTGATATCTGTTCCAGAAGTGAATTTCCCGTTGAATCTTTCAAAAAGTATTTATATGAAGAGTTCATGCCGCTTGCAAAGCCAACGCAGAGCCAAGCCAGAGGTGTTCCAGCTGTTGGTCTTCACAGCAGCACAGCTGAATGAATGAAGCTACAGTACTACTATATGGAAGCAGATCAAAAAGCTCATCCATCAGACCTTCTACAGTGATGAGATCTTTAACAAGTCAGATCTGTTTTCAGCTCTTAACAGGACAGCTGCCCAAACCCTTAAGATTATAACCAGCGGTCAAGTGTCCACTGGAAGGACAACAACCCTGAGCACATGGCTATACAGTCAAGACCACCTAAATCGAGACCAAGCCAAGACCAAGTTTCCACACAATGGATATAGAAGATATCCTTTGCATTGACTCGTCTTCAGTGGTCTCTGTGGTGGAAGAGAAAGGACCACAAGACAAGACCAATTGAGTATGACACAAAAACAAGAACGAGACAATGAAAATTTGTCTTGAGACTGGACTGGAGACAAGACAACGTCTCAAGAACTACAACAATAATACTGCAGGTTCTTGTGTTTTGTGTGTGTGATAATTCTGAATGTGAACAAGGTCTCTGCTAAACGTTAAACGCTCCAACATCGCTGCCAAAAGGTGCGTCTTCTTGGAGCGTTTACAGTGAGTGTTGGACTCCATCCATGTAAACATACAGTTAGAGGAATCCACACCTTCAGCACAATGTGGTAAAACGCCGACATGCTATATAGTAACGTGGTTTAGCGTCAGCGTAACGGCAGAAAGGGAGTTAAGTGTCGTGCTAGGTTCACAGAGGCCATGCGAGAATTGGACCCGGCATGACAATTCAACCGACAATTCAACAGAGTGGAGGTGAGGTGGAGTTAGATTCTGTTTTTAAACTAATCTGTTTACAAACACAGTGTTTGTACACACTGAACTTGACTCTGTTACCTTTAAAGCTGCATATTGGACTCTGTTACACAAGTAAACTGTTTGTTTATTTGTTTGTATGTTATACTTAAAACTATCCTGTATTTTGGTTGCATTTTGTAATACATTAAGAAAAGAATGCAAACATATGCAGTCTCTCTCCACTCTCTCTCCCCTCTCTCTCTCCCTCTCTCTCCCTCTCTCTCCCCTCTCTCTCTCCCTCTCTCCCTCTCTCCCTCTGTCCCCTCTCTCCCTCTGTCCCCCTCTCTCCCTCTGTCCCCCTCTCTCTCTCCCTCTCTCTCCAGTAGAAACAGCCCAGTCATCTGTATTCCCGTTGCTCTCGGTGGTTTGCTAACGACGTCTTGTCTATAATGAGCAGAGATTAGTGATGTGAGCATTTACTGTCTTTCTGCTGAATGGGCCTTTTCCCTTCTCCCCTGCGCTACACCCTCCTCCATCCTCTCACATGCTGTTCCTCCATCATTCTACATTCTTTTAAGGAACGTCTTTAAGGAGAGACAGAGAGAATCCTCCTGCCATCCAGCAGCCCTGGGCGGCGCGCCGCGTGTCTAATTCCCGTGGATGTCCTACAATGGTTGGAGGATCCGCTCTGTCTGAAGGCATTAGCTCTGACACAGCAGAGGGTCTGGATGAGGATCAAAAAGATAAAACCTGATGTCTTCATAAAAGCACATTGTGATGGGTCTAACCCTTTACAAACATCACATCATAACAGAGACTGAAAAATGGTAAATGATGCATTTATATAGCACCTTTATCCATAGATTATGCATTACATTCACCCATTCACACAGATCCAAACGCTGATGATAGGAGAAACCATGCAAGGAACTGATCGGCACATCCGGAGCAACTAGAGGTTCAGTGTCTTGCTCAAGGACACATCGACACTAACTCTTGGGGAACCCAGATTTGAACCGTCAACCTTACGGTTACCATTCAGTGACTCTACCCCTGAGCCACTGCACCCCCCAAATCCATCCAGCAGGGACTATGGACAGGCAAAGTATCATGCTGGTTCCTGATAACGAGTACAAGTACTGTTGGGTCTTATCGGGTGAACACCGACACCAGTACGGGCATGGGGGCAAAACTAAATGACAAGAATGTGAAGTGAAGCTACATGTAGGAATCTGAGCTGAGAACTTCACCTCTGACACTGCAGCACACGTAACAACAAGACAAACACACACCATACACACACAAAAAGCTGGAATTCTTCACACACACACTATGGCACATATGTCAAACTCAAGGCCCGGGGGCCAAATCAGGCCTGTGAATGAATTATCTTCGGCCCGTGGGATGATATTGAATTAGTATTAGAACTGGCCCTCTGGTATATTGCACACACCATGATAAGAAATGAATGTGACTAATTGTTTTACTTCCTCAACTCAGTCTCATTTACTTTCTCAATTAACTATGAAAGCAGCACTTGGTGAGGATCACGTCTCATAAAAATAGCAGGTGTTCACGTCTCATAGCGCGCCACTCTGTGGCGCGCTATGAGACGTGAACACCTGCTATTTTTCATTAAATCTTAAAACAGTTTTTAATGAAGGCAGTTTCGTCTTTACAAACAGAAATTGATTTTTGAAGGCAAATTACTTTTTTTGCTGTTTGACAGGAACGTCATTCTGAACCGGTGTTGAAACACAGACCGGTATCTCCGGCCCTCGACTTGTACCAATTTCTCTATTTTGGCCCACTCTGTATTTGGGTTTTACACCCCTGCTCTATGGCATTCCCGGTGGTCAGCTCTCGGAATTCTGAGCATCCAGTGAGTTTGCCCAACGTGGGGCTCTAAACTGGGGGCTTCATACTGGGGGCTCCATGTGGGCAGAGTGAGGAGGATGGAGGTCTGGGTGGATTTACTTTAAGGATCTGATGATCTAATGATTGCTGGGAATTTACTTCATGGGATCGGGGAATGGAGGGATGTAGAACCACATGCTAAACCACATGTATGAGAAACAGTGGAATCAATTTGTGACGGAATCATCAACCAACCACTCATCAGATGATGATGATGGTAGAACAAGAGAAAGAGAGGGGCTGGGTGGTATGGGCAAAATGTCGGTGGGGCCCAAAAAAATCAACAAGAGTAAGTAGCAAAACTTTCTAGAAAATCACTAGAAAAATAACAAGTCTACACGTGTTGCACACTGTACAGTATTATGCGATATGTGCTGCTGCAATATGTCATCGTGGGATTAGATCGGGAAAGTCAAAATCCAGGGCTGTGCAACTTGGAATGACTTAAACCTGACCATAAACCTGTGACCATGTCTAGTTCAATATGTAAGTGCACCATGTGATATTACTTGAAATGTACTTAAATCCCTATTCACTAGTACTTCCTAGTACTTGCATAATGTAAAACGCTGCACTTTAGACCATGTTTTTAGTTACCTGTCTTTTACATGCAATTTTGTACTTTTTTTTATTGCTTCTGTTCATGTTTTGCGTTGTGTTGTTAAAAACAGTCCCCAACATCGTGTTCGATATTGTGGACTGAAATTAGCAGCTCTGCTAAATCCAGCATACGCACATTGTGACGTTCATTAATATGCTTTGAAAAACTAATAAAGTAAAGTAAATTGCAACAATATCGTATATAGATAAGGATGAGGGGTACACCAATACTAGTTATGTCACCATACCCATACATTGGGTATTTGGGCCGATAAGACCCAACTATGCCAGTTCACTGCGAATACTTATTTATACCCATTATAATATTTTCCCCTGCACTAACCACTGAAAAAAACTGCACTATCCACTGAATTCTATCAAATTGTAACGACATAATGAACCGTTATCATTTATCTATCGCAAACCATCAAATCGCTGCTAAAATGTACGGTTACACGCTTATGTAACGATATGTAGAAAGAGACAGGGAGAGACACAGCAAGTGGGGGAGAGAGAGAGAGAGAGAGAGAGGAGAGAGAGAGAGAGAGAGAGAGAGAGAGAGAGAGAGAGAGAGAGAGAGGGGGGGGGGGGGACAGAGAGAGACAGAGAGAGACAGAGAGAGAGAGACAGAGAGAGAGAGACAGAGAGAGAAATATAAAGGTACTGAGAGAGATATAGAGAGACAGAGATCGATAGAGAGACAGAGACAGTGATGGAGATTCACTACAGAGAGACCGGGCCGGATCTAGGCATGGGGGGAAATTAGGAAATGTTACATCCGGGCCTGAGTCAGGGGCGGATTGGCACATATTTTCCCACCGGGACAACTTTGCCTTTGCCAGGCCAGCCTGGGGGGGGGGGGGGGGGGGGGGGGGGGGCAGCTGGTTAACCAGATGTAACTCTTTGAGGGCGTAAAAATGAAACCAAATGGACCGCAAGGGTCCATTTGGTTACAAACTTAGTCTACACAACTAGAGAATGTAGAAGATTAATGGTAATTTTGATCTGTATGTTCCAGGTGAGCATCTAGCACATTCTAGTGCATTTTGGATCTTGGCAGTTGGCAACACTGCCTCCAGCAGCGCGAGGCAGTGCCCTGGTACACAGGAGTGAACGGGAATATGGCAACTCTCCTACTTGAAGCTCTGGTGTAGGACACCTTTTCTTTTTTGAAGACTAGAAAACACTAGTTTGCCTGGCCTGGGCCTGGCGCACTGGCCTGCCCTGGACTTTTCAAAAAAAAAACAAAAAAAAAAAAAACTGTCCAGGCACTAGGTGTTGCAGGCCACCGGGAAAACTCCCTGTACTCCAGATGGCCAATCCGCCCCTGGCCTGAGTAGGAAGAGAGAAAAAGACACTAAACTATTATTCTATGTTGTACAAACTGCTGCAGTTCTCAGAGCTCTCTGCTCCTATACTTTACACCCTCTATTGGTTTTGGCTGGTGGTCCCTCTGTGTTTGGTAGATGTCCAGACAGAGCTTCAATGGACCGGGGACCACATAAATGAACTCCTTCCAGCTCTTGCCAAAGTGAAATTGGCTACTGTACATTAATTGTAAGTGGATGCGAAGCGGGCAAGAAGCAAAAAACGCACGTCAGCGTTTAGTCGATTTACGTTCACTTCAGCCTTTTCTTCATGTTCAGTAAAGTTCAGGAGAAGGAGAAGGAAGGAAGAAATTGCAACCCCCCCAAAAAATCCGCAATTCACAATAATTACACCAGGTCATATTCATAATTGATTAAACCATGACCACGGGGAAATAATATTGCTTTTTTTCCGGGTTGGTAACTTGGCAGGTGTGGAGGTGAACTCCACAAAATGAGTTTCTTGTGTAACAGATTTAATCGCTGTTTTAAATCAGTGCTTTTTTTAATCAGTGAAAAAAAAGGACCATGCGTAACCACGGCGACCATGGCAGTAAACAAACTGTGGCAGCTACTCCTCAGAATACAAAGTGGTTTAACTTAATCTCTGGATTCTTCCACCGAATTATAAAAGTCAAAACATGTGCCAGTGTCCAAGTAAACATGGTCAAGACTTGGATGAATTAGTGACTTGATTGTGTCCAGATCAAGGTAATCCAAGACTAGTCAGTTCTATCCCAGAATAATCACCTGATTTCAACCAACACTAATCCTGTCCACTAAGGACAGACGTCCCTGAATGAATCAGAGAGCGTCAGATTGAGGCCAGATTGATGTTATTGTGATGTAGCCCAAATCACAAGGCCAAATGGGGATGATCTTTATGTCATTTCCAGGACATCTTTACAAGTTGAGAAATTAAATTACTCTGGGCTAGTTATGATTTAAGTTATTTTTATTTTTATGCCTTCTAGACATGGGCAAAGGTCTATTCTTTAAGCTGGGAACTTTCAGGGCTGGGGCGGTATGGGATTTTTAATACCGCGGTAATTGCGGACCCCCATACCGCCGGTATGGCGGTAATGCGGTACACGCCCCCCCCCCCGGCGACGCAAAAAAAAACCCTCCCGTTTATAGTGTTATTCAACACAGACTGCAAAATTCGGACATGTACAGTACAGCGGGTGAGTGCACCCCGCCGCCGCTTCCCTTCCTCTAAGTAGCCTACCTCTATACCACAGTAGCAGGCAGCGTCCTTTTTAAAAACAGCCGGGCAACTTTTTCCCATCAGTTTACCAAGCTGACATCCAGTGTAACATGCGTCGCTACAGTGAATCAGTGAATAAGCTGTGCAACATGACGAAACACCAGCTGTAAATAATCGTCCCTTGATTGTGTTTTAAACGGATTATACGAATCATTTTGGGACAAATAAGGGTAGGAGCCGGCGATCAGCTAGGAGGTTTAATATCTTTGGCGTGTTTATATGAGGGACAAACATTGGGCTACACGCACTATGGATTATGGCAAGTAAACTGGTTTCAAATGCTGCCGAGTGAGGGAAAAAGCCCTGCGATGCGAGCGAGGCTGTCTGGCTCGCACCCGAATAAAACTCGGACCAGCCAAAATGAAGGGATTCATAAACACTAAAGTTTTGCTGTTGCCTGGTGTCTGATGTGTATGCTATATTATTACAAACCGATCTGAAATAAAGATAAAGAAGTCTATGTAGAACAGCCGCAATGAAGAGAACAGACGGCTTAAACTCAGGGCTGAATTGGGTCGAGCCCTCCTGTTACGCCTCGCTCAACGTCGCATGGACGAGGGAGAGGGGGAGAGAGAGAGCGAGAGAGAGAGAGAGAGAAAGAGAGAGACAGACAGAGAGAGAGAGACAGAGAGAGAGATGGTCCGTGGAGAGTATCGCACATTACAGGCAGGAGGACCACCTCTCTCTCTCTCTCTCGCGATCCTTTCCACTGGAAAGGATCGCACGAGAGAGAGAGAGAGAGAGAGAGAGAGAGGTGGTCCGTGGAGAGTATCGCACATTACAGGCAGGAGGACAGCCGCCCCATCGGCCACAACTATGATCTTTTGACTGACAAAACATTTAGAGTTCGGTTAGATCACATATGTCAAACTCAAGGCCCGCGGGCCAAATCAGGCCGTGAATGAATTATCTTTGGCCCGCGGGATAAGATTGAATTAGTATTAGAACTGCGCCTCTGGTATATTGCACACACCATGATAAGAAATGAATGCAACTAATTGTTTTACTTCTTCAACTTAGTCTCATTTACTTTCTCAATTAACTATGAAAGCAGCACTTGGTGAGGATCATAGAAGAAAAAAATCCCTGAAAAATAGCAGGTGTTCACGTCTCATAGCGCGCCACTCTGTGGCGCGCTATGAGACGTGAACACCTGCTATTTTTCATTATACGTTGTAACTTAAAACCGTTTTTAATGCAGGCAGTTTCATCTTTACAATTATTTTGCCATTAAGAGGCATTGATTTTTGAAGGGAAATTACTATTTTGCTGTTTGACAGGGACGTCATTGTAAACCGGTGTTGAAACACAGACCGGTATCTCCGGCCCTCGACTTGTACCAATTTTTCTATTTTGGCCCACTCTGTATTTGGGTTTGACACCCCTGGGTTAGATCTATCGAGCTGGATTGAAGCAGTCAATTGGAATTGCAACGGCTGCCAGTGCATGCATTCTAGCTCGGATCAAACGACCATTTAACGACCTTCCTTTATTGGCCCTGCATAATCATGCATAATAATCATTTTAATACTATTGTTATTATCTTAACATATTAAACAAATTCCAAGTTCGCCAGGCAAACGTGATAAATTATGAGAAAAGACTATGGTGCTGCCCTCTCCTCGGCAGATCCACAGAGTATAGACAGAGTTGTGACAAACTCCATTCACTTCATGGGGCCAGTCCAATACATAGACTTCTATTGAAGAGGGACAACCGGACCCTATGGAGTCTATTGGCTCGCGCTCGCATTTTTTGACCCCTCAATGTCGCAAAAAAGTAACAAACAAAAAAAGTCGAAAATATTTTTTTTATTATTTTTTTATTTTACGCGGTAATGAAGCCCATACCGCGGTATGCGTTACATACCGGCGGTATGGCGATATTGCGGTTATTGCCCCCAGCCATACTGGGAAGGATTTCAGGTCCACAGCTTCACTCTAAAATACACTTTGTGTCATTTTAGTAGTCATGCAGCGGACAGATGTCACTTCTACTACCATTTTCCTTCTGAGTTGTAGCAGCCTGCACTGGTCCACTTGGAAGCATTTTATTGAATTTTAGAGAGAAGCTGTGGACCTGACACCTTTCCCAGCTTCGAGAATAGACCTTTACCAAGGTCTAGAAGGCTTTGTTTCGGTGACTAGTTACGTCATTGTGTTGATTTTTGCCGTCCAAAAACAACAACGTACGGCAGTAGTAAAGTCACAACAGAGCTAACAACAGGGTGGCAGATAGAGACTGGCTGTAAAGAACTGGATCAGGACTAACAATCCTCTAGGATGTGGGATTTCACTAGACCTGTTGGACTTTATAGGGTTACACAGGAAACCATGTGTACGTCTGACCGTGTAACCAGCGTCAGACAGAAGACCTCGTACCTCTACACAAGCATAGCCCAAGACTATTCCTCTGTCTGTCCCTCTGTCCTTCCGACTGTCCTTTTGTCCACAATGACTCAGACACTCACTGAGATTGTAGATTTAGTATATTTTGTTGTATTCAAGACCATCTAAATCGAGACCAAGACAAGACCAAGACCTAGCGGGGTCGAGATCAAAACGAGACCGAGACAATCACAGACTTGGTCAAGATGAGACTAGTACGAAAGAGGGGTCGAGAACAACACCAACACCAAGACCTAGAGGGGTCGAGAACAACACCAACACCAAGACCTAGAGGGGTCGAGAACAACACCAACACCAAGACCTAGAGGGGTCGAGAACAACACCAACACCAAGACCTAGAGGGGTCGAGAACAACACCAAGACCAAGACCTAGAGGGGTCGAGAACAACACCAAGACCAAGACCTAGAGGGGTCGAGAACAACACCAACACCAAGACCTAGAGGGGTCGAGAACAACACCAACACCAAGACCTAGAGGGGTCGAGAACAACACCAACACCAAGACCTAGAGGGGTCGAGAACAACACCAACACCAAGACCTAGAGGGGTCGAGACCAAGACCAAGACCTAGAGGGGTCGAGACCGAGGCCAAGACCAAGACCTAGAGGGGTCGAGACCAAGGCCAAGACCACAAGGCAGAGTGACGAGAATGAGACAAAGACAATTGAGCGCAAGACAAAAACAAGATCGAGACAGGATCCAGCTTTTTTTCTGAGAAATACAACACTATTGGACATACAAGGTTTTCCTTTGCCTCCTGACAGTGATGACATGTGTGTACAGTAAGTGTGTGACTATCTGCAATGTGTTAAACACGTTGGACTCATTCACCCCACCACAACCCCCCCCCTCCTCCTCCTCACACCCAAGTCCAGTTTCCCAAGCTGGTAGGGGTTCAGTTCTGGCAGGAGGACTGTGGTTAGAGCAGGTGCTGCTGGATCTATGGGCTTTGTAAATACAATGAGAAAAAGACCTAACACACACACACCAACACACACACACACACACACACACACACACACACACACACACACACAACACACACACACACATGCGTGTGCACGTGTGCGTATGTATGTAGACTTGCATGCATGCACAGATTTAGATCTGGCATGCGTAGCTGCATGCTTGCGGCGCTGCAGTAGCATGTCCTTAGTGTCCTTAGTGACCATTAGTGTGTGTGTGTCACTATGAACCAAACACAACCACCGCTGAACCGCCGCAAAACACACAGGCACACATTAATAACACGCACGCACGCATGCACGCACGCACGCACGCACGCACGCACGCACGCACGCACGCACGCACGCACGCACGCACGCACGCACGCACACACGCACGCACGCACACACACACACCACACACACACACACAACACACACAAACACACACACACACACACACACACAGAAAACACACAAAAGAGGCTAAATGGATGGCCCTTCCTCACCCACACACACTGCCTACTATTCCACTAAGACCTGTGAGCAGATTCTAAAAAAATACTGTATACTACTGTATACAGTATGTTTCTGTGTCCGTGGTGGCTTTCAAACTAATTCATGTCAAGGCCCACCGGAATTATTTATAAAAGGGCTGCGGACACCCCTTCCATCTGAAAATGTGTTGTTCTAGCGACCTCCCTTATTATTACCGTAATTTCCAGATTATAAGCCGCACCTGAATATAAGCCGCACCAGCTAAATATGGGGCAAAATACTGTTTTTTCCTTGTACAAGCTGCACCTGACTATAAGCCGCACCAGGCTTATAGTCAGGTGCTTCATGTTAGAGCAGTGGTTTTCAACTTTTTCAAAATTTAACAACATCTTCACCCCACAGACCCCAAAACTAAAGATTTCTTTTGGTTTTGTTCACAATTCCAGGATGGATTTTCGCAAACAAAAGAGGCAAGACATCAAAATTAGACCAAAATGAACATGACTTATTAATGAAGTGGTGCTAATTTAGATGGTGAATATCATAACTCTTGAGAGCGTAAACATGAAACCAAATGGACCCGCAAGGGTCCATTTGGTTTCATGTTTACGCTCTCAAAGAGTTACATCATCATTTAGTCTGTGGAGCCCACCTGGAACCTGTAAAAATCCATAGATTAGCCGCACAGTTGTATAAGCCGCAGGGTCAAAAGCATGTGAAAAAAGTAGCGGCTTATAAATTACGGTACACCAAATATATGACAAGGTAATACGGGCAACTTTTTGGTGTACCAACACTTTATTTTTAAACAGAATCTAACTGCACCTCACCTCCAATCTATTGGCTCATTATGAAACTGCTGCCTCACCCAACACAACCTCTAGTGGCCGATCTACAAAGTGGTAGCGCTGTTGTTTTTCAACATCTAAAGCTGAAAATAATAGTTACAAACACTCAAAGCGCACACACGCGTTCCCGACAGCAACAGGCTAAGCAAAAGTGAGCTAAAGAGGCCAAAAGCAAGCTTTAGTCAGTTTTAATGACAGTAGAGTGGATGCCAAGGTAGACCAACCGCTGCATAAACACTTAGTCAAGCCTAGTTAAAGTAAAGGCTCCAATTATCTCCTGGTGACGACAATCAGCGGTTTGTACAGACCACCGTCTTGTTAAAGAGGGGGAAGCATGAGGACCACTGCATGCCAGGGACCCTCTGCTTGTGCCAGGGACCCCCTGGTTGTGCAGGGACCCCCCTGGTTGTGCCAGGACCCTCTGGTTAGCTGTGTGATGGATAAATGACCGCGAGAAAGAGGGTTGCTCCTACGGAATCATTCTTTTAGATGAAAATTTCAATGTACTGTACAATACCCTAAGTCTGTGTTTCCTAGAAATGGAGGTCTGAAAAAAAAATATCAACACATGAAAAAACATGTTGATGACATCATCAAGACGTACTTTGCCATGTTAATGATTTCTTTCCAGAGCTGTTAGGGTCCACTTGGTCCTATTTGTACATTCTCAGAAAAAATGGGTAGAATTGCCCTTTAATGATGCTTCTTGAATAAAAAAACAACAAACCAAACATCAATACTTAATAATGTATCCACAATCTAATTAGCAGTCATGGACAGTGACTTTGAAATTGTGTTGCAATAAGTACACAATTTCTTTCTCTTTTGTTTTTTTGCAATTATGACAAAGTTTTCTATCAGTACAAAAAAAGAACAATGTTAGAAATAATGACAACTCACCATTTGCGTTGTGACTCTGGGGCTGCCATTGATATCCTCCACCTTCTCATTGGCTGTAATGGATGGAAGAAAACAACAAAAAAACGCAATGATTTATTATAAAAGTTCTCTAACTGTCCCACTAACCTCCTCTCTAAACGAGGACTGTCCCAGTTCTGCCTGCCAGTCAAAACCTCCGCCTCTCTGAGCCTCACCGAGCGGCAGTGTCAGGCACGCGTGTGTGTGTGTGTGTGTGTGTGTGTGTGTGTGTGTGTGTGTGTGTTGTGTGTGTGTGTGTTGTGTGTGTGTGTGTGTGTGTGTGTGTGTGTGTGTGTGTGTGTGTGTATGTGTGTGCCCTCCTCTCCTCTGTCCCTTAAACCAACACTAAACACTAAACCAACAGAAGGAAGGACAGCGAAGGAGCTGTTTTGAGAGGAAAGGAACAACCACCTCCACTACACCGCCTGATCTAATTCATCAGCTGCTGCTGCCAGAAAATTACTGACTGACTGAATGTCTGGCGACCGAGGTTTGGTCTCTATTGTCTGTTTTAAGAGAGGAGAGAGCGAGAGAGAGAGAGAGAAGAGAGAGAGTGAGTGTGAGAGAGAGGAGAGAGAAGAGAGAGAGAGAGAGTGAGCGAGGAGATGAGGAGAGAGAGAGAGAGAGGAGAGAGA
>CM076985.1:10120816-10125816 GCA_039105355.1 Benthosema pterotum
CCTCACCCTCCCACCCCCCCACACCCCCACTCCGCTACACTGTGGAGTGACTGGAGCAGGATAAATCACTTCACTGAACCCCTGAAAACCTCCCTTACACCCCCCTTATACCCCCTCAAACCCCCCTTAACACCCCCCTTACACACCCCTTACACCCCCTCAAACCCCCCCTTAACACCCCCCTTACACACCCCTTACACCCCCCTCAAACCCCCCCTTAACACCCCCCTTTACACACCCCTTACACCCCCCTCAAACCCCCCCTTATACCCCCCTTACACACCCCTTACACCCCTCAAACCCCCCCTTATACCCCCTCTTACACACCCCTTACACCCCCCTCAAACCCCCCTTATACCCCCCCTTATACCCCCCTTACACCCCCCTTACACCCCCTCACAACCCCCCCCTTACACCCCCCTCAAACCCCCCCCCTTATACCCCCCCTTACCCCCCCTCAAACCCCCCCTTACACCCCCCTCAAACCCCCCCTTATACCCCCCTTACACCCCCTCAAACCCCCCCTTATACCCCCCTTACACCCTCCTTATACCCCGCTGTCTGCAGCATTTGAGCCATGGACCTGCACCATTTGAGGACATTTTAGGCCTATACAGACCCCAAAACTAAAGATTCATTTTGCTTCTGTCCATGACCATTAATCTTCTAGTTGTGTAGACCTGGGCTAATTCACATGATGAATATTTTATTTAACCCAAATGGACGCTTGTGGGTCCATTTGGTTTCATTTTTACACTCTCAAGAGTTATATCTGGTTAACCAACTTTCCATCATTTATCCTGGGGACCACCTGGAACCCTCTCACGGAGCACTGGTGGTCCCCGGACCACCTGTTGAAACCCCTGCTCCAAAAGCATGCAGTAGCCGGGCCTAACCTGAAATGAGTGCCGTCTGTTTTTGGACGGCAGATTTGGACGGCTGATTGGATCTCCCCCTACCTACCGCCACTCCACTGCTGTGATAGGTGTTATGTTGGCTCAGGGCCATAACAAGAATGGGGACACCAGACAGAGGAAAGTTTAAACAAATTTTATTGAATAATTAATAAATAATAATGAAAATGCATCTGGTTCCAATAAACGCCGTAGGGAACTGCTACCTGAAAACAAAACAGATGCACAGAGCCCTGGGCTCTGTGGCTGCTCCTGCAGCCACCTGAAAAGAGGAGCAGAAGGAAAGAGCAAGAGGACAAAGGATTAGCAGGCAAGCCTTTTAAAATGTTTGGGGCGGGCTACTGGCCAGGTGTCTGCCCCTCTGCCAATCGCTAGCTCCGCCTCCAATCAGCCCTGCAAAAAAACTGTCAAGCAGAGCCGCACACATGGAGAGTACTAGATGGAGGCGAGAAGGCTCAGATAACCTTACAGGCCCAGGAGCCGTCACATCATTTGGAGCCACGCCCACCCTGAAAGGTTGACTCCTCCCACTTATAGGCCACAGATTAGTCCAGGCTTTCAGTTTTTGCACAATAAGAAATGAAAGTCTGGGTGTTGAGGATACCAACGCAGTGGTTTCAACGGCGGTCGTCTGGTTGAAAACTGAAAGGATTCCAGGTATTATATATATATATAATTATATATATATATAATATATATATATATATATATATATATATTATATATATATATATATAATGAAAGTAATCTGAAATTAATTAATCACAGGAGTTCACATGAAAGTCAGTGTTTCAGTTATTGAATATTTTCACATGTGAAGCTGCATTTTAGGGACAACATTTTAGTTCCAGAGGAAAAAAAATGTTTCAAGGAAAATGTTTACTTTCAGAGGAAAATAAAATAAAATAAATAGGGATGGGCTAGTTACTGGGAAGATTTAGTAAGCTACACTACTTGTTACTCTAAAAACAAGTAGTGTAGCTTGAAGCTTCACTACAAGCTATCCTCAGAAGACTACAAGCTACATGACAAAACTAGCTTGCTACATCAACACTACATATATACCTACAGTAAATATATAGATAAATATGTATCTCAACTTAATTTACAACGTAAATTTGGGATGTATATTAGAGGTTTTCTACCCATTAAAAATGGGAGGAATCCGAAAATGTGTGTGGGAAAATGTAGTAAGCTACAGTACACTCCTTGTTACTCGAAACAAGTAGTGTAGCTTCACTGCAAGCTATTTCCAGAACAAATGTAGTAAGCTACACTACAAGCTACAGGAAAATGTAGTTAACTACTTGTAACAAGTTACTGCCCATCACTGCATTTTAGTTCCAGGGTAATGTTCAGTTCCTTTCATGGACCTGGATCTACATGTGTACAGATGGGTCAAATTCAGATTTTTTTTTCTTTTTTTTCTTTTCTATGCGACAAAACATAGAAAAGAAAAGAGAACATCCCCATCAGCCACTTCAAGCCTTGGTGGAGTTAGTTAGAGTTTTAATTGAGGAGGAAACTGGTTTTGGGGTGAAGTGTTCCATTTTCTTATTGTCTGGACACATGTGGAGCATTATGGAGGAAATGACAGGGTGTGAAAACGCTTCCTGTGATTGGACCGTTAAGAGGGAGGGGGAGGGGCTGGGCCCCGACCGACCGGCGGACACACAGACGAGAGAGAGAGAGAGAGAGAGAGAGAGAGAGACAGAGAGAGAGACAGAGAGAGAGACAGAGAGACAGAGAGAGAGAGAGAGAGAGACAGAGAGAGACAGAGACAGAGAGAGAGAGAGAGAGAGAGAGAGAGAGAGAGAGAGACAGAGAGAGACAGAGACAGAGAGAGAGAGAGACAGAGAGATAGACAGAGAGAGAGAGACAGAGAGAGACAGAGACAGAGAGATGAGAGAGACAGAGAGATAGACAGAGAGAGAGAGGACAGAGAGAGAGAGAGACAGAGAGAGAGAGAGACAGAGAGAGAGAGAGACAGAGAAGAGAGAGAGACAGAGAGAGAGAGAGAAAGAGAGAGAGACAGAGACAGAGAGAGAGACAGAGAGACAGAGAGACAGAGAGAGATGATTGCCCACAGCTGACTGACGTTGGCACCAGGCACTTGCCAGCGGCGTACATCCATGGACCGTCCGGTGTCATGAATAGACCGGCAGCTTGGCTGGCATCAGGGCTGGCATCTGCCAGGGGCGGATCTAGGCATGGGCATGGGAGGGGGGGGGCAAAGCCCCGCTAAATGCCCAGACTTACCCACCAAACATGATGACATGCAAAACAACCCAAAGTTCAAAGACATTTCAAATTAAAGTGCTTCTATTTAAAATGATGTGAAACACTACTACTGCTACTGACTAACTACAGCTGTGTCACCACTAAACCAACAGCATTTCATCATTGAAAACAGAAAACTCTCTGAGTCAGACCTTTAGCTTTATGCATGCTGCGTGTCTGTTGCAACTTCAACAACAACTGATGTTATTATTGATGCTTTACTTGACTAATAAAAGTCCTGGAACTGAAAATGGTATATATGGGGCGGCTTCATCAACGGGTGATGCCATTTTCTCCTGCCTCCCCAATCGGGACATATTCCATCCGCCCCTGGCTGGCATCAGGGCTGGCAGCGGGTATGGAGGGAGGCTGGCATCAGGGCTGGCAGCGGGTATGGAGGGAGGCTGGCATGGAGGCTAGAACGTGGGCATGGAGGGGTATGTACAGATGTTACATCCAGTCCCCTCGGGGGGGCGCTGTCCGTGGCATGCTGCCTGTCAAAAGATGATGCCGGCCCAAATGCAGTGGTGGACCTAGGAGTTAGGGGGCCCTATGCCAGAATGGTTCATGTACCCCCCCCCCCCCCCCACACACACACACACACAGACACACACACATTGCCATAGACAAGTATCCCTAGGGAAGACAGACTATGCACCCACTGCACACAAAGCAAAGTGGAAACTAAGCTACACTTCCTAACGACATACTGTCCACTGTACCAAGACATCAGAGACACATACTGTCCACTGCACCGAGACATCAGAGACACATACTGTCCACTGTACCGAGACATCAGAGACACATACTGTCCACTGTACCAAGACATCAGAGACACATACTGTCCACTGTACCAAGACATCAGAGACACATACTGTCCACTGTACCGAGACATCAGAGACAACATACTGTCCACTGTACCGAGACATCAGAGACACATACTGTCCACTGTACCGAGACATCAGAGACACATACTGTCCACTGTAACCGAGACATCAGAGACACATACTGTCCACTGTACCGAGACATCAGAGACACATACTGTCCACTGTACCGAGACATCAGAGACACATACTGTCCACTGTACCGAGACATCAGAGACACATACTGTCCACTGTACCAAGACATCAGAGACACATACTGTCCACTGTACCGAGACATCAGAGACACATACTGTCCACTGTACCGAGACATCAGAGACACATACTGTCCACTGTACCAAGACATCAGAGACACATACTGTCCACTGTACAAGACATCAGAGACACATACTGTCCACTGTACCAAGACATCAGAGACACATACTGTCCACTGTACCGAGACATCAGAGACACATACTGTCCACTGTACCAACTTTCTGAGACACATACACTGTACATCCTACAGATTACGGAATCCGTAGGAATTCCGTAAATCTAAACTACGGAAACACAGCAGCAAGTTTCATGATGTGCTGTGATAAAAGAAGGATATCAAATGGAACACAACCACCTGAAGAATAAACATTGTATTGTACTCTTACATTGATTAATCTAGGCATATAGAAATGGATTTATTGAAAGACTACAACCTCCATATCTACACATAAAAGACTTTTATTAGTCAAGTAAAGCATCAATAATAACATCAGTTGTTGTTGAAGTTGCAACAGACACGCAGCATGCATAAAGCTAAGGTCTGACTCAGAGAGTTTTCTGTTTTCAATGAAGAAATCTGTTGGTTTTGCTGTTGGTAGTTGTAGTGTTTCTGAACATTTTGGGGCAGTCAGCCCCCCCATGTCCATGCCCTAGATCCGGCCCTGGGCAG
>CM076985.1:10128316-10130816 GCA_039105355.1 Benthosema pterotum
ACACATACTGTCCACTGTACCAAGACATCAGAGACACATACTGTCCACTGTACATAGACATCAGAGACACATATGTCCACTGTACCAAGACATCAGAGACACATACTGTCCACTGTACCAAGACATCAGAGACACATACTGTCCACTGTACCAAGACATCAGAGACACATACTGTCCACTGTACCAAGACATCAGAGACACATACTGTCCACTGTACCAAGACATCAGAGACACATACTGTCCACTGTACCAAGACATCAGAGACACATACTGTCCACTGTACCAAGACATCAGAGACACATACTGTCCACTGTACCAAGACATCAGAGACACATACTGTCCACTGTACCAAGACATCAGAGACACATACTGTCCACTGTACCAAGACATCAGAGACACATACTGTCCACTGCACCGAGACATCAGAGACACATACTGTCCACTGTACCGAGACATCAGAGACACATACTGTCCACTGTACCAAGACATCAGAGACACATACTGTCCACTGTACCAAGACATCAGAGACACATACTGTCCACTGTACCGAGACATCAGAGACACATACTGTCCACTGTACCGAGACATCAGAGACACATACTGTCCACTGTACCAAGACATCAGAGACACATACTGTCCACTGTACCGAGACATCAGAGACACATACTGTCCACTGTACCGAGACATCAGAGACACATACTGTCCACTGTACCGAGACATCAGAGACACATACTGTCCACTGTACCGAGACATCAGAGACACATACTGTCCACTGTACCAAGACATCAGAGACACATACTGTCCACTGTACCGAGACATCAGAGACACATACTGTCCACTGTACCGAGACATCAGAGACACATACTGTCCACTGTACCGAGACATCAGAGACACATACTGTCCACTGTACCGAGACATCAGAGACACATACTGTCCACTGTACCAAGACATCAGAGACACATACTGTCCACTGTACCGAGACATCAGAGACACATACTGTCCACTGTACCAAGACATCAGAGACACATACTGTCCACTGTACCAAGACATCAGAGACACATACTGTCCACTGTACCGAGACATCAGAGACACATACTGTCCACTGTACCAACTTTCTGAGACACATAGGGCACTGTACTTCCTACAGATTACGGAATCCGTAGGAATTCCGTAACTCTAACCTACGGAAATACAGCAGCAAGATTCATGATGTGCTGCGATAAAAGAAGGATATGAAATGGAACACAACCACCCTGAAGAATAAACATTGTATTGTACTCTTACATTGATTAATCTAGGCATATAGAAATGGATTTATTGAAGACTACAACCTCCATATCTACACATAACAGACTTTTATTATTAAAGTAAAGCATCAATAATAACATCAGTTGTTGTTGAAGTTGCAACAGACACGCAGCATGCATAAAGCTAAAGGTCTGACTCAGAGAGTTTTCTGTTTTCAATGATGAAATGCTGTGGTTTAGTGGTGACACTGCTGTTGGTAGTTAGTAGTGTTTCTGAACATTTTAGGGCAGTCAGCCCCCCCATGTCCATACCCTACATCCGGCCCTGGGCAGCTTTACTAGAAAACTAGTCTTTACAGATGCAGATCCTCACAAGGAATTGGATGAAAAAAAAAAAAAAAACTACATTCAACACTGCCAGCGCCTTTCAGTGTGTGTGTGTGTGTGTGTAGAGTGACAGGCAGCGGTGAGAAGGGGGAGGGGCTGACAGAGACAAATGCAGTGCTGTAGCACCGTCCGGTCGGACTGTGTGTGTGTGTGTGTGTGTGTGTGTGTGGTGTGTGTGTGTGTGTGCGTGGGGGGGGGGGGGGGGGGGTCAGAGGATGCAGCTGGTGGCCATCAGGAAGACTCTTCCTCTTTCTCATCTTCATCACAATGACGACGACCAGCCTGGCTTCCTGCCAAGACACTGTCACTTCCTGTATGAGAGAGAGAGAGAGAGAGAGAGAGAGAGAGAGAGAGAGAGAGGAGAAGAGAGAGAGAGAAGAGAGAGAGAGAGAGAGAGAGGGAGAGGGAGAAGGAGGGAGAGAGAGAGAAAGAGAGAGAGAGAGAGAGAGAGAGACGGAGAGAGAGAGAGAGAGAGAGAGAGAGAGAGAGAGAGAGAGAGGAGAGGGGATGGGGAAAAGTTGGGATTTGGCACAGACTGCTTATTCTTTTTTCTTGAAAATATGTCTCTCTCTCTCTCTCTCTCTCTCTCTCTCTGGACATAGTGTTTGAAGACAAGAGTTGTTTTTCCTCTTAAAATTGCTAAATTCAGTGAACAAGTTCTTAACATTGGCAGCGATTGATTCAACACAGATTCTATTGACTGCTAAACTGATAGTTCCACAAGACTGTGGCATCGTTGCATCCCATAGACATTAGAGGTCTCAACGGGTCCTAACTGGGGCCCTCACTGATCAGGCCAGGGGCGTTTCTGCCATTAGGCAGAATAGGCAGTTACCTAGGCGGCATAAGGGGAGTGAGGGCGACCA
>CM076985.1:10135816-10142830 GCA_039105355.1 Benthosema pterotum
TGCACACTTGGGGCTAATTCAGATGATGACTATTTTAACTCTTGAGAGTGTAAAAATGAAACCAAATGGACCCGCAAGGGTCCATTTGGTTTCATTTTTACGTTCTCAAGAGTTACATCTGGTTAACCAACTTAGCTGGGGACCACCTGGAACCCTCTCAGGGACCACTGGTGGTCCCCGGACCACCTGTTGAAAACCCCTGATCTATTGTATAGTAACCTGTAGGCCTACAGTTAGTTTTCCACTGCTGTAGAATCCATGCTGGTCTTTCACTGCCCTCTGGTGGACAGCAGGGAGAGGTGCACGTTTTTAGTCAATTAGATTCTCAAGTGATGTTGAATGAATGAATGAATGAATGAATGAAATGAAATGAAATGAAATGAATGAATGAATGAATGAATGAATGAATGAATGAATGACATTTTTATTTAACAGAGATGAGTTACAGTACAAGTCAAGTACACACTGCTACAAAAACTGATAACAGCTTGGAGAATTACAGTACAATTCAAGTACAACTACATCAAATCTGACAGAGCTGATTGGACACACTAGTTAAGCATACACTTGTTTACAATAGTGGCCAACTTGTTCATTTCATTAAGGCATTCAAATACATACAAAACAACTACTTCAGTGAAGTCAGAAGCAGCAAATCATGGAGGTAAAATCATAGTGGAGGTAAAAAGGGAAAAGAGAAATGTACAAAGAGGAGAGGCAGGGTGGGTGGGGGGATTTTATATACATTTTTGTTTTACAGAGGCCAGTTTCGAATTGCAGCCATCTGTAGGTGCCCTTTGAGAGCGGTTTTGAAGGAGTCAAGGGATGTTAAAAATACAGAAATGCATAAATAATAATAATAATAATAATAATAATAATAATAATAAATAATAATAAATTAGTAGTTATTGTCCGACCATATCAAAGTAACTAAAGTAGATCATAACGTTTCTATGGTGGAGTTTTATCAAACAAATGCTTTGCAGATAGAAAGGATAATTCAACCTTTCCATACAGCTGTAATGTTGGTGAGTTTAACGTTGTTTACAGTGATGGGCAAGTTACTGGGAAAATGTAGTAAGCTACAATACTTGCTACTCTCGAAAAAATGTAGCTAAGCTACACTACAAGCTATCCCCAGAAAATTGTAGCAAGCTCCACTACAAGCTACACCACAAGTAGCTCGATGTAGCTTGCTACATCAACTCTACATAATATAAATATATATCTCAACTTAATGTATAACCTTCTAAATAATAATCATAATAATAAAATACTATGAATAAAAATCATAATAATAATTTAGGGGTGGGTTTGAACATAGGATGGTGGCATGTTTAAGTTTTGGGATGTATATTAGAGGTTTTCTACCCAGTAAAAATGGGTGGGATTTGAAAATGTGTGTGGGAAAATGTAGTAAGCTACAATCCTTGTTACTCGAAACAAGTAGTGTAGCTTCACTACAAGCTACTGGAAACAAGTAGTGTAGCTTCACTACAAGCTATTCCCAGAACAAATGTAGTAAGCTACACTACAAGTTACCTGAAAATGAAGTTAAGCTGTAGCTTAGCTACTTGTAACAAGCTACTGCCCATCACTGGTTGTTTAATACAAGCAAATTGCAGATGAGTTGCAACTCTAGATTCAGACTAATTCTAAAAGAATGTAGAGTTGCATTGTGACTATGAATATTCAATGAAAACACAATAATGGAACCAGAGAGGAAATAATGAGCTAATAATGAATGGATACATATATAAACAATGATTGATTTGAGTTAATTAAGGACACATTTAGTAGATGTTTGTTTGTTTGTTTATTACCTCAGTTGCTGCTGTTGTTGCTTGTGGACCATGATGGCTGATACCTGTGTGTGTCACACCAATAGCGTCCGGGCAGAAACCAGGTTTACAGAAGAAAGGTTCCACACTTTAAAGGACTTCATTCTTTACCCTGCGCCAGATTCTAGTTCCTGATGCTAGATTCAGCTTTCTGACACTCTAGAATCTAGTTTGTGATGCTAGATTCAGCTTTCTGACACTCTAGAATCTAGTTTGTGATGCTAGATTCTATTTATTCATTTATTTATTTAATGCATGCATTCATTATTTATTTCGTTTATGTCATTTATTTTTATCTTCTCACACCAGATTCTAGTTTGTGTTTTCACTTCTTTGAAGAAGAAACACTAAGACTAAGACTAAGAGACTAAGACTAGATCATTGTTGATATTTAGTCGACTAAGACTAGACTAACAAAATGCATGTGAGAAGACTAAATGGGACTAAAAAACTTAAAGGGGTACTCCACCTTCAAAAAAACTTTTGGTCATTTTATGGTCTACTCAGCCTCATGTGAACACACCAGACAGTTTATAAGTTACTCCTTTCAGTATTTAGATATTTGATGTTCATTAATCTGCCAGACCCAAACCCATTATAACTTAAAACTCCATTTTAACCATGACAGATTATTCGAAAACAACCCATCTTTTTTCTGGTGACTGATATTGTCCTCCTAATACGTGAGAGGGCCGTGGAATTGCATCTACAGTTTTCATTTATTTTGAAAATATTGTTTTGTAAAATGTAGCCCCCTCCATATTTGGGAATGCCCAACCAAATGAATAAAACAATATTTTAAAAATAAATAAAAACTGTAAATGAAATTCCACAGCCCTCTCACGTATTAGGAGGACAATATCAGTCACCAGAAAAAAGATGGGTTGTTTTCGAATAATCTGTCATGGTTAAAATGGAGTTTTAAGTTATAATGGGTTTGGGTCTGGCAGATTAATGAACATCAAATATCTAAATACTGAAAGGAGTAACTTATAAACTGTCTGGTGTGTTCACATGAGGCTGAGTAGACCATAAAATGACCAAAAGTTTTTTTGAAGGTGGAGTACCCCTTTAAGGCCTATTCAGAGATGGATTTTCGCCACCTCTAAACCTCTTATCCCTTAACTTCTTTGCCTTTTTAAACTTATTTAAAAACATTTTTTCAGTAGTTAAATGTCCAGTCTACAAGCTCACAACGTGTCAATAGATGATGAACTATTCCAAAAAGTTTATCAAAATAGTAAAAGAGGGATAAGGGTTTGATGTGTGACGAAAATGGAGCCTAAATGTGTTTTATTGAAAAGACTAAGACTAAATCATTGTTGATATTTCCTAGACTAAGACTAGACTAACAAAATGCATGTGAGAAGAGAAGACTAAATGTGACTAAAAGACTAAATGTGTTTTATTGAAAAGACTAAGACTAAATCATTGTTGAAACAACAGTGTGATGAACACTGGTTCTTATTTATTTTTTAAAGCTATCTCTGGAAAAGCTCCCCCATATAGGCTATGCTATGCTAGAGCAAAACCTTACTACATATTCAACTCGCTCAAGGAACTTTTTGACCCTTAAGGTTCCATTTGCTCACTCTAACCTGGGTAGAGAACAGCTTTTTCCATCAGTGCTCCCACTAACTGGAATGAGCTACAAAAGACAACTAAATTTTCCTCTCTGGGGAAATAATTTCCAGGACCCTTACTCGCAATTGTAATTGTTTTAAGTAATTACTGTATACCTCTGTCTTGGTATTCTGCTTTCCTTTATTCTGTTAAGTTGTTGTTGATATTGTGTTTTGTTTTGTTCCTTTTTGTTTTATTTTATGTACATTCGGCTACATTGAAAATGACAGCATGCCCCTCAATTGTACCCCAAATTGAAATAAAAGTTATGATGATGATGATGATGATGATGATGATGATGATGATGATGACAGTGCTACAAGCTCATAGTGTGTCGCTCCACTTGTTTGAAGAAGAGGAATTAGACGCCCCACAATGATCTATCTATCATCTAACCTGCCCGGGGGAGAAGAAATGTGCCGCGCCCCAAATGGACCCGTGAGGGTCCATTTGGTTTCATTTTACCGCTCTCAAGAGTTAAAAAAAAAAAAAAAAAAACTCTTGAGAGCGGTAAAATGGCATCAAGAACTGCCGGCCAGCAAACTAGTGCTGTGGGAACCAACGCATGGGCACCGGTCACGAGGACGTCCCACATTAACATACGTGGATGTACTCAAGAAAGATGCAGGAGCACAGAGCACCAGAGAGCTGGCTGGATGTATGGAGAACCGGGACGACTGGAAGCGACGATGGAGGGCTCGTCTGAGGACGACCTAGAGAGAGATGAGTTACAGACCTATAAGGGGTCTAAGGGTATTGGTTAACAACCGTCCATCATTTAGCCTGGGGACCACCTGGAATCCTCTCAGGGACCACTGCTGGTGGTCCCCGGACCACCTGTTGAAACCCCCTGCTGTACAGAATCCAAACCTGAAAGGGTGAAACACAACAGTGATTTATTTTCTGCTCTGATACTCACATTGAGCAGTGTCCTAGGTTGTCCACTTGATGGCGCCATTTGAGCCTTCAGACCAGGTGTTTTCATTCCACTGAAGTGATGTTAGCAGAATACTCCCCAGTAGCTTCTGGACTAATGTTTTATTGGTGCTTAAAACATGTTTTACCTCAGCTATAATCAGTGTTGTAGTGGGACTTTTAGAAGTGGAGGGGGGGGGGGGGGGGGGGGGGGGGGGGGGACGCCTCTTGAAGGGGAATTCACCCATTTTTATTTTTCTGAGAGTGTACAAATGTGAACCATTTGTACACCATCCATGTGTACACTCTCATAAAAAAGGAAACTCATTAACATGGTGAAATACATCTTGATGATGTCATCAAGATGTATTTCACTATGCTAATGTTTTTTTTTTTTTTTTTTTTTTTTTTTTTTTCAGACCTCCATTTCTAGGAAACGCAGAATGGGGGAGTCCACACAACATCTCTAAGGTATATTAATGACATATTAAAACTTAATTAAGACACGTGCATGCAAACTTGCATTTGCATGCGCATTTGCACACACACAGACACGCTATTAAAACAAGTAGGCTAAAACATATTGAGAAAGATTGTTTACAATGCCTAATTGTATCCATGAAAGTAAATGACAAGACAAAAACATATAGGCCTACTTTTGCCCCCAAAATATCTTAGCTGTGAGAAGTGGAGGGACGCAGCCCTCCACTTCATTCTGAAATCCCATTCTGAAATCATCGCAAGCATTTGTTTAACACGTTAGTTTGTTACTAGACACTAGTGATGTCCCCATACTGATACAAAAGTATCATTTGTTTAACACCTTAGTTTGTTACTAGACACTAGTGATGTCCCCATACTGATACAAAAGTATCATTTGTTTAACACCTTAGTTTGTTACTAGACACTAGTGATGTCCCCATACTGATACAAAAGTATCATTTGTTTAACACCTTAGTTTGTTACTAGACACTAGTGATGTCCCCATACTGATACAAAAGTATCCCATCGGCTGTTTTTGTCCCTTTTTTGTCCTATCGGTATCGGCAAATACTGTATGGCAGGGGTTTTCAACAGGTGGTCCGGGGACCACCAGTGGTCCTTGAGAAGGTTCCAGGTGGTCCCCAGCTAAGTTGGTTAACCAGATGTAACTCTTGAGAGTGTAAAAATGAAACCAAATGGACCCTTGCGGGTCCATTTGGTTTCATTTTTACGCTCTCAAGAGTTAAAATATTCATCATCTGAATTAGCCCCAAGTCTACACAACTAGAAGATGGACAAAAGCAAAAGAAATCTTTAGTTTTGGGGTCTGTGGGGCTAAAATGTCCTCAAGTGGTGGTCCGTGGCTGAAATTCTGAAAAAAATGGTGGTCCCTGGCATCAAAAAGGTTGAAAACCCCTGCTGTATGGGTATCAGAAAAAGTATCAGTATTGGTCCTTATTTGTCATTATCGGCTCACATATTGTCAAATCTGCCTAACAGACACAACGGTAAGGGGTTGACACCATGGCAGTTCAGTAAAATGTTGGCTCATGTGGAGTTTGATTTGGAGTTTCCCAAGTGCACATTTGAGAGACAAGTCTGATATTCCCAGTTGGTGACTTCATATAAAAGGTATTTTTTCTTTTGTATGTTATATATATTCTTCACCTGGTATTGGTATTTGGTATCGGCTAACACTAAATTGTGTTATCGGGATGGGAAATGAAAAAGTGTCATGGGGACATCCCTACTAGACACCTTTACAAACACGTTGAAATCACTGCAAGCATTTGTTTTAGAGAAAACAGACTGGGATAGATAAAAGTATATATCAGTATCTGTTAACAATGTCAATACATTTGACCAATATATACAAATATAAACTATATACAAATATTGTACAGAGATTGAACCCTAATGAAAGTGTCTGAGGACATCAGGCATTACTGCCGTTCATAAATCAGTTACAGTCATTAGAGGAAAAACATTTACTTTTCTACAGTCAATATTAACCCAAATGGCAAATCATGTCCAAATCTGGTGGTCCACGGCAGTAAGATGTGCAGCGTCTTATTGGTCAATGTATGGAGTGGAGGTTTGTGCACTTCTATCTAATCTAATCTAAGATCTAAAGCTCATTTTATACCATTAATATGGATCTGACCAGGGACCCCCATGTGAACATGTTTGTACCAGGGACCCCCATGTGAACATGTTTGTACCAGGGACCCCCATGTGAACATGTTTGTACCAGGGACCCCCATTTGAACATGTTTGTACCAGGGACCCCCATTTGAACATGTTTGTACCAGGGACCACCATGTGAACATGTTTGTACCAGGGACCCCCATGTGAACATGTTTGTACCAGGGACCCCCATTTGAACACGTTTGTACCAGGGACCACCATTTGAACGTGTTTGTACCAGGGACCCCCATGTGAACAGATTTGTCTCAAAATATAAACGTACCATTGAATATTTTAACAATGCATTGTGACATGTTGTGATCTTGTAGATCTACTGTTTTCAAATATCCTATATTTAGGGTTAATGTGTTTAAACTGTTTCTTTAGTTTTATTTTGACAACTAATTTAGATGTTATTTTAGTGGTAGTTTTTGGAATGAAGCTTCATTTAGTTTTAGTCATATTT
>CM076985.1:10143330-10430830 GCA_039105355.1 Benthosema pterotum
ATTAATGGTTTAAATGTGAAAGGAAATTTAGCAAGTTATTTCCTTGAAATCCAGCACTGATTGAGTGCATGGGTTTGTAGTAGTTTCATAACTTTCTCTTACAACTAGCAGCACTCACTCACCTCATGAACTTGTCCAGAACGCCCTCCACCCACATGTGCATGCGCAGGAAGTTGAACCCGTAGCGCCAAAGGAGGCGCAGGAAGTTGACGATAAACCAGTCGCTCTCCTCGAAGGTGATGGCCTTGCCGTCGAAAATGGCCATTTTGGTGGGGACATCGCTCCTCATGGGAATGCCTTGTAAACAGAGGACAAAAGATTGAGTTCTGTGCTCCGGGGCCACTACTAACAGAATGATCTGGTAACCTAAAGGCTCTGACACACCTAGCAATGTTTTGATTAATATCAACAAGCAACGTCGATTATCAACGTTGACTTTTCACTTTTCTACACAAAATTATCAACTCTTGGTTGCTTAGAAAAGTCAGATCATTAGCGCCCTCTACTGGTCAACATGTTGGAATCCTCCAATCACAGTCACAGCCCTCCTTGGCATCATGTGATCCTTTCGCCCAGACTATCACAAATAAACTTTTCTGAAAAAATGGCTGCTATCTCACTGCCGTGGACAGAAACAATGATTTTATAACTTTTTTTATTCTCCTAAATGAACATTTTGAGAACTGTTTATTATTTAGTTCAATTATAATTTTTAATAATACTTAGTGTTCTAACATTTTTTGTAGTTACCATGTACCATGTGTGAGAGTGTACAAATGAAAAAAAGGAAAATGCAGGAAATTCCCTTTTAATGGGAGGTGTTGCCTGTTGCCATGTGTCTCATTATGTTGCCTGTTGATGTTGACATTGTTAGTTGATATTGATCAAAAAATTGCTAGTATATCATGGCCTTAAGCGCTTTGTGTGAACTTGTGAAAACCCAATTACCTAATCTATCGATGAAGTGCTTCATGTGCAGGTTCAAGGGGTGGATGACGGCGCCTCCCGTCTCGTACTCGTAGTCTCCTATCTTCACCGTGGCCAGCCTCCCGCCGACCGCGCCCGGCTCGAACACGTCGATCTTCACGCCAGGTCCGAACTCCTGTCTCAGGAAGTACGCGGCCGCCGTGCCACCGATCCCGGCCCCGACGACAGCTTTGAGGAAGAGAAGAAGCACATCGATCATTCCAAACCGATCATTTCCAGCCGGGCTCATTCATTCCAATGTAAATATCATGGACTTTACACAATAAATACTGGTTCATTTTTGGAACCAGAGCTTCAAAATCTCCTTCAAATCCATCAACGAGGCATGCCCTATGCAGTGGAAAAATGTTGTGGGTGTGTGTGTGTGTGTGTGTGTGTGGGTGTGTGTGCTGTGGTGTGTGTGTGTGTGTGTGTGTGTGTGTGTGTGGTGTGTGTGTGTGTGTCATTTATTTTTTTTAAAACATTGTTTTATCATATAGAAATGCTATTGGTGGAGAGGTTTGTCTATCACATGTTATGCTTAGGGGGCTTACCGAAAAGGTCCATTTGGTTTCATTTTTACGCCCTCAAAGAGTTACATCAGGTTAACCAACTCTCCATCATTTACAGTAGCTGGGGACCACTTGGAACTCTCTTAAGGACCACTAGTGGTCCCCGGGCCACTGGTTGAAAACCCACTGTAGTAGGGCATTAACCAAATGTGGTTTTGGTAGTCAAATCAAATACTTAGGTAGTCTAACAATCTTCGACTAGTCCATAGTCATATACTGTATATTTGTTTTTATCCAATAAAAACATTCAATTCTGGATTCCTCATTGAAACAGTGCATGTCTATTACACTACTGTAACTCTGTTACAATATGACATGAAAAATAAATAATCCACCAACAGTCACTACCAACACAGCAGCAGCAGCACACATCCATAATGTGTGCTGCTGCTGCAGTGGTCTTGGGCTCACCAGTGGTCCCTGAGAGGATTCCAGGTGGTCCCCTGCTAAATGAGGGACAGTTGGTAACCACCTGAATGATCTATACCTGAAATGATAGCGAATGGAGCCTTGCGGGTCCATTCGGTATCATTTTTCACACTCAAGAGTTGAATTATATTTAATCATTTGAATTACCTAATGTTCAAAAATCTACACATTTAGAAAATATGAAAACATTTTGCCAGTTATCGCTCTATATTGTGGACACAAACTCGAAAATCCTTAGTTTTGGGACTGTGAGACTAAACTCAACATCAACTGGAGGTCTGTGGATAACATGCAGAATACTGAGAATAGTGAGCCTTAGAGCCTTATAGTGGGAGAGTTGCGATATTGAGCGGTCAGAAACCAGAGAGGAGCAGCCAGTCGTCACGTGACTATACAGAAAATGAGTCCTAACTGCAATTGGGAATACATTGTTTTCAATGAGAATGGCGCAAATAAGAGCTATTTTAGGTATGTACATACAGTATGCAAAAAGACAACTGTTTTAAAGTATTGTTCAGTCACAACTACCGTCTCTGTAATGTTTATGTTGTACTATTATTAAAGAACAACTGGTGTTAAAGTCATTAAAGCTGGATTAAATACCTGAGTCCAACGCATTTCTGCATACTCCTACTGCTACATTGGACTAAGCTGGAGCCTCGCAGGCAGTCTGGCGAGACACTCCGTATCGCAAGACTGTCAGTTGTTAACAGTGTGTGAATGGGGTGCTGTTGGCTCTATGCTCCTCCAGCAGCGCGAGCGCCCTGGCGCACAGGAGTGAACGGGAATATTGCAACTCTCCCCTAGAAGGCTCTGGTGAGCCCTGGTATGAAAAAGGTTGAAACCCCCCTAGCTTAGCACCTACCTATCTTCTTGGGCTGGTCTCGTAGCTCTGGGGCCGAGGCTAGACTTCTCCTTCCAGTCTGACAGAGCCCCAGAAACAGCAAGGTCCTCAGGGACAGGGTTCTCAGGCTCATGGTGGACATTTAGTGGTTTACGACAGGAACGTGCATCTGTACATGTGGATGAAGAAACACTGGGGTTACTATTAAGCCAAATGGTTATAGCAGGGGTTTTCAAACAGGTGGTGTGTGCTGAGAGGATTAGAGGTGGTCCCCAGCTAAATTTTGGACAGTTGGTAACCAAATGGACCCTTATGAATGTGTAACTATTGAGAGCGTAAAATGAAACCAAATGGACCCTTTCGGTTCCATTTGGTTTCATTTCACGCTCTCAAGAGTTAAATTACATTTAAACACCTGAATGACCTAATTTTTAAGCGTATACACAATTCGAAAATGTAGAAGAATTGTTGTGTTGTTGTTAAGATTGTCATTTTGACACAACGCTTTGCCAGTTATCTCTTCTATTGGTAGACAAAAAACTTTAAAATCCTTGCCTTTGGGTCTGAGACTAAACATCAAATGCTGGTCTGTGGCTAAAATGCTGAATAAATAGTGGGCCCTGGTATGAAAAAGGTTCAAAACCCTTGGATTCTAGAACTAACATAATAAAGTTATTCTGCATTGACGGCATAAAAGGATAGGTCTATGTCTAGCTCTCCTAGACATATTTATTGACTCTGACTGTTAGAATCAATGAATATGTCTATGAGAGTTCAACATTTGAGATAGGTCTCCCAAAGTGGGGTCCCGGGACCCTCAGGGGTTCTTGAGGGGATTACAGGGGGCCTCACTGCTAAAGGATAATTTGGAACCAAATGGACCCCCATGTGGGGGAGAGTGCACAAATGTGGAACCAGCGTTAATGTAACTCCCAGAGTTTATAAATTAACATTGCTTTTATACAATATAAATCGGGGAGTCACCAGAGATAGAAATGCCATGACTGCCGTGTGAAACTGGTTCCTTGAAATTAAAATGTTTGAGGATCACTGCAATGTAAATATCTGTATTGTGTGGTGGTAGCTCCACCACTGCTTCTATAAGCAATGGAGCTGTGGACCAGAGCTAGAAGGGTCCTCTGGGGCATATCTTTTCAAATTTTGACAATCATGAAAAGCTTTGGGAACCACTGACTGGTCTATAAATGTCTACCTTCAACAACTGTCACACAACACCCCCAAAAAAGTCTAGAGAACGTTCATTCCTATGCATTTAGATTTCATACAAAACGCAGTGCAGCTCACCGTTTAGATTCCACCTCCACCGCTCTGCTCGAGATGTGACGTCTGTAGAAGAACAATAAGTATTTGGTAGCTCTACTGCCTGCAGGTCAAAGTCCTGAACTGATCGCGATATAAAGCTGTAGTAAACTGAGAAGCTGAATAACAATCTAACGTGACTGAACGTCTAGCAGCAGCAGCAGCTGCAGAGAGAATGGAGCAGCAAACACTTCTGGTGTCAAGTTGGTGGTGGTGATGCGCCTTCACAATAAAGGTTTTTGAAAAGGCGGAAGTAGTGTGTTAGCAATTATTAGAGTATATAATACAAATTATAGCAGGGGTTTCAAACAGTGGTCGGGGACCACCAGTGGTCTTGAGAATGTTCCAGGTGGTCCCAGCTAAGTTGGTTAACCAAATGTAACTCCTGAGAGCGTAAAAATGAAACCAAATGGACCCTTGCGGGTCCATTTGGTTTCATTTTTACACTCTCAGAGTTAAAATATTCATCTATTCTACCCAAGATTAATGGTCATCTTGATCTGTAATGTTTGCCTGTTTTGTTTCCCAAATCCAGCCTGTAATTGTGGACAAAAGCAAAATAAATCTTTAGTTTGGGGTCTGTGGGGCTAAAATGTCATCAAATAGTGGTCCGTGGCTCAAATGCTGAATAAATGGTGGTCCCTGGTATGAAAAAGGTTGGAAAACCCCTGAATTATAGTACAATTGTTGTTATTATTAAAACACCACAGACAATTAAAAAATAATAAAATAAAATAAAATAAAATAAAAATAAAATAAAATAAAATAAAATAATAAATAAAATAAAATAAAATAAAATAAAACTTCCATTCATTCATTGACCAAATCACCGGAACCGAACCTTTATTTTGGTCTTTCAAGTCAAGTGCGGAAGACAGACGGAAGTGACGTGATTATTGCTGAATGAAGCATGTTGCTTTGCTCTGCAGGACGTGACCTTAGGTATTAATATATATTTCTTATCTTAAAGAAACGCGCACGGGCCCTTTGTAAACACACCGTGTCCCTTCCCGTGCAGGCAGACCGTAGCGTCAACCCGGGCTGCACGATCCGACCCACACACAACACTGTATTGCATAATATAATATTATAGAGTAACACGTACGGCGGAGCGCACAGGACAGCAGTCATGGCAGAGGCTCACCAGGCACGCGTGCAGACAGTAGTCGAAGACATGGTCCAAAGCCTAGAGAGGGAACACATTCGCAAAATGCAAGTAAGTGGCCTGACGCCCTCATCCATCCATCCACCCATCCATCTATCCATCTTCTACCGCTTATCCGTAGTCGGGTCGAGGGGGGCAGCTCGATCCACCAGAGAGCTCGAGCTGCAGACTTGAC
Organism: Benthosema pterotum; assembly: GCA_039105355.1. Lineage (NCBI taxonomy): Eukaryota > Metazoa > Chordata > Actinopteri > Myctophiformes > Myctophidae > Benthosema > Benthosema pterotum. The sequence goes on from CM076985.1 coordinate 10,148,802, forward strand.
CCCTCTCCAGAGTGACCCCCCCCCTTTGCCTTGACACATGACCTTTTCGACAGGTGGTCGGGGCCACCACCAGTGGTCCTGAGAGCATCCCTAGGTGGTCCCTTGCTAATTAATGGACAGTTGGTAACCAAATGGACCCTTATGGATCTGTAACTCTTGAGAGCGTAAAATGAAGTCCATGTGGTTTCATTTTACACTCTCGAGGGTTAAATGAAATTATATTTCTGAATGAATTACTTCATCACAAAAGGTTACTTCACAATCTATTGATCGATAATTGATCATCAATTAATCATTAACAGCCCTAATCAATCAATCAATCAATCAATCAATCAATCAATCAATCAATCAATCAATCAATCAATCAATCAGCCTGTTTAAGCCCCCTCTTTGCAAACTAATCCAAAATCTAGTCACACAACTATGACATTTCATTGCTGTAACCATTCTGCAACTTCACAACTGCTGCTAATACAAATTTCAATCAATCAATCTTTTTTGCCATGTGTCCATTCCAGGGTCGCATGTTCTCGTGCAGTGCAGAATGCTGTGAGCGGTCGTCAGACTCCATGACACAGGTGCACCACTGCATCGAGCGCTGCCACACGCCTCTGGCACAAGCTCAGGGACTGGTCACTGCCGAACTGGAGAAGTTTCAGGTTTGTTTGGGGGAGTTTTCTGTGTTTACCCATTGTGTTGTGCTGTGGGTACTGGAAAAATGGCAGATCTGCAAGCTCACAGCGGGCCACCGAGCGGCGCACTGTGAGCTTGTAGATTGGCTATTTTTGTAAAAAAAAAAAAAAAAAAAAAATGAAAAAAGAAAAAGAAAAATCGTGGCGCAATGATCTGTCACGGCGAACGTTTTTTAAACTCAAAGGTTCCGCTGCTGGAGGAGGGGTCCCTTGAACTACATGTTTTCAGGTCTGGTTCAGCCATAAACAGTGTGACCCCCCCGTCTTGAGACAGTGTGAGTGTAAAACAAAAAACACTATTGACATGGTGGAGACAATATATAGCACAGAAATTGCATTTTGGAGCAATGGAAATAAATCAACTGCTAGTGGGTGTGTGTGTGTGTGTGTGTGTGTGTGTGTTGGGTGTGTGGTGTGGTGTGTGTGTGTGTGTGTGTGTGTGTGTGTGTGTGTGTGTGTGTGTGTGTGTTTGTAAACTATGTGTGCATTGATCCATACATGCCATCACGTCACGTCACGATGACTAGCCGTGATCTAGGCATGGGCATGGTCTGGGCAATGCCCCCCTAAATGCCCTGACTGCCCCACTAAACCATAAAAGTGCTATGTAAAATGATTTGAAACACTATTACTGCTACTAACTAACTTCAATTGTGGCACCACTAAACCAACAGCATTTCATCATTCAAAACAGAAAACTCTCTGAGTCAGACACACAATTGCGAAATGTTACATCCGGGCCTGAGTAGGGCCTAGTAATCCGTTTTTGCATTTTTTCTTTCTCTCAGGACCGTCTGACCCGATGCACCATGCACTGCAGCGACAAGGCCAAAGACCTGTTCGACTCCGGGGCCAAGGAGCCGGCGGTGCGCGCCCTGATGGACCAGTGCGTGGGCACGTGCGTGGACGACCACATCAACCTGATCCCCAGCATGACCCGCAGACTCAAAGAAAGCCTGGACTCTATACCACAGTGAGGAGGAGGAGGAGGACGACGACATCGTGTTTCAACTTTAGGAGGTTCAACAGTATAGCAAGCAGGGTTTACGTGATTCAGTTAATTTGCACTGTAAACGAAAGTAAGGCGACGGGCCACGCCATAGTGTACTGGGGGAAGTTATCATTAAAGTAATAATTATAATAATAACCAAAAGGGAGCATGACATCTACACAGCACTGGTCAGTCAGAGCTTGGATGGCTGTATTTGGCGGGAACTGGCATGCACTTCATAGATCACAAACTGAGATAAGTTACTGCGAGCGACTACTACTAAAACTACTACTACAGTTAGCTCTTTTCCATATACAGTAGACCAGGGGCCTGTTTCACGAAACCTGGATCCGGGATTAAGCCAGGATTTAAAAAGATAAGCCTGGCTTAATAAATCCTGGATCATCAGCGACAAATCGGTTTCATAAAGCAGGTTTGAATTGCCAGAGCAATTTAAAACCAGTTTGATCTGGATTTGCAGAGGCTTGATTCGATTTTTGCGGAAGGCAAAGCTACAAAACGCATTGACTTTAACATAGGTTTAACCTAAATCATGATGTCTTTTGCAGTTCATTACGCCACGTTTTGTGAAACGGCTCTGGATGTATTTTCCGACACTGGGAAACAAAACTCCCGTATACCCGCTCATGTGCAATTTGTGCCGTCGCACAAATCGATCATGTTATAGTTGCTCATTTGCGCGGGTGTCACTTATGACCAGTTGAAATGTTAAGGTGAAGAAATACAAATCTAATATACATTTTGTACATATTAGAGGATGTATCGCACTAAGATACTGTGTATACTAATTTTGCATTGTTTCCTATGTGTAAACTGCTACATTTCATGATCATGAATACCTCTCAATCTCTTAACAATCGTATGCTGGTATACGTGCACTTGATCGATATGTGCTGTTTGTCTTTTCCTTGTTCAATACGGTTTGTTATTAAATATAAAAATGGGAGTCGTTTTGCTTCACTGACTGCATACTAGCAAGTGGTGCATCTATGTAGCACCTTAATCCAAGGCGCTTTACATAGTGCCTTAGGGCCCTGACACACCTAGCAATGTTTTGATCAACATCAACAAGCAACGTCAACTATCAACGTTGACTTTCCACCTTTCTATATAAAATGATCACATTTGTACACTCAGGAAAAAATGAAAATGGGTGGAATTCCACTTTTAATGTTGCCCGTTGATGTTGACATTGTTAGTTGATAATTGATCAAAATATTGCTAGTGTATTGGGGCCTTTACATTCAAGGCAGGTGAAAGTTTGGGGTTCAGTGTCTTGCCCAAGGACACTTCGACATGTGTCAGAAACCGGGAAACGACCTGCCCTACCTCCTGAGCCACAGTCGCCCTGGAAATTGTGGTTTTGGTTGCGAGCTGAGGACTGGGCAGCTAATCCAATTTTAAATGCCCCAAATTTGGAAAACAAATGTTAGCTGTGGTTTTACTCATGCCTTTGTGTGGTGTTCATGTCCTGTTGCTGTTATAGTGGGACAAAAACAAGTATCTATCTCCTCTACAAAAGGGTATTCGTTTTTAATACATTGTATATTGCATGACTGGAAGTCAAGAAGTTTGTGTTTTGGTTAGAAAGACATGCTTTGTTTTGTTGCCCATTATTTGTTATTTTTGGACAAAAGATATAGCATTAGAACCAAATATCCAGGTAAACCTGCGCCACCGCTGAACAATCCAATCATCATTTATTCTGAAAAAACAACCACCTTTATTCAAAAAAAAATACGATAAGACAAAACGGTAAATCATAACTGACAAAAAAAAACCTGAGGGCTGAACACTTCAGGTACGTAACAGACCTTTTCATATAAATCTGCACATTAAAACGCATTTAAAACACAACGGACGACATAACGTTTGACAAACAAACTATTTACATGAAGTATTTTACTTATTTTGGGGCAGGCACACAGGGCTGCATGAGGCACGTGGTTGCACGGGTGGGTTTAGGTAGCAGCCACACATTTTACATTTCAGTAAGTCACTCAGGGTCAGTGTGGGCCAAGACAGGCAGGGTGGGGCGTGCCATTTTGCAAATCAGGTGCTTGGACCTGACCCCGTATACTGTATCGTCTCACACCGCCTCTGATCTCGTTCTACATCCCATACAGCTGTGGTTTTCAACCTTTTTCATACTGGGCCCCACTTTATTTATTCTGTATTTTAGCCATGGAGGACCATCATTTCAGTAATTCCGATTTTTAAATAAATTCTTAAATAATTTTAAGTAGTGTTTCAAAATCTGTAACTCTTTGAGAACGTAAAATGATACCAAATTGACCCGTAAGGGTCCATTTGGTATCATTTTACGATCTCAAGAGTTACAGATTTATTTGGTAAACAACTGTCCATCATTTAGCCTAAGGACCACCCGGAATCCTATCAAGGACCACTAGTGGTCCCCGGACCACTGGTTGAAAACCACTGCCATACAGTAACCAACACCACTTTGCACTTTGTAATCAGTGTGCACGTTTTCACCCCCAAAATAGGTTCCATAGCATGTCGGATCGCCTATCTGAAGCAGGTTATAATAAGCCTCTTCAAGTTTTTTTTTCCATGCCATATGGAATGGAGGAATGGAATCCGCTGGCATCCTTACATAAAATAAAAAAACTCATGCTTGGGAAATTGCGGGGAGGCGGCAGTGCTACCCAGCAAACGGTCCGGACCGGGGACGAATTAGCGACATCTTGATTGTGGTCCGAAGCCTAAGTCAAATTTGACTCCAGAAAATCACCTGATGTCAACCAACACAAATCCTGTCCACTAAAGACGGGACGCCCCTAGATGGAGGCCAGACTAACTTAAACCAATCATAACTAGTCAGATTTGGGCCCAGAATAAGCCTTTAGTATTTTAATAGCCTATTTAAGATTGGTCCAACGCACGACCTACAACGCCAGTAATGAATCGCTCTGTGCTCGATATATAATCCTCGCGGCCATCCGACCCTCCTCCGACGACAAAACGCAGCTTTCCCAAAATGTCACTAGAGGACGTCATCGTGACGTCACTGGGTCACAGATCTGACTACCGTAATTTCTGGACTATAAGCCGCTACTTTTTTCAACAGGTGGTCCGGGGACCACTAGTGGTCCCTGAGAGGGTTCCAGGTGGGCCTTCCAGACTAAATGATGTAGAGTTTGTTAACCAGATGTAACTCTTTGAGAGCGTAAACAAGAAACCCAATGGATCCTTGCGGGTCCATTTGGTTTCATGTTTACACTCTCAAGAGTTATGATATTCACCATATGAATTAGCACCACTTAATTAATAAGTCATGGTAATTTTGATCTCCGTTTTGCCTGTTTTGTTTGCGAAAATCCATCCTGGAATTGTGGACAAAACCAAAAGAAATCTTTAGGTTTGGTCTGTAGCTCAAATGCTGAATAAATAGTGGGCCCTTGGATCAAAAAGGTTGAAAACCACTGCTCTAACATGAAGCTTGTTGTCTGGTGCGGCTTATAGTCAGGTGCGGCTTATACATGGAAAAATCTGTACTTTGACCCAAATTTAGCTGCCGCGGCTTATATTCAGGTGCGGCTTATAGTCCGGAAATTGCGGTTATGATTGGTTTTTAGTCTGGCCTTAATCTGACTCTCACTGATTCATCCAGGGACGTCCGCCTGTAGTGGACAGGATTTGTGGTTGGTTGAAATCAGGTAATATTCTGGGCCAGATCCATACACAATCAAGACGTCACCAATTCGTCCCGGAGTATACTGCGAGACACTGCATGAATGAATGCATTCATTCAATTAAACGTATAGCAGCTAAAGCATTACTGGGTGTGATAGAACGGTGATCACACTAAGAGCGACACCCATGCTCACAGGAATCTCATCTCGCGTCAACCGAGCGCAATGACTAATAATTATTGTGGGATTATCCATGAATCGAGACAAATTGTTTGAGGCGTTGACAGTTTGGGTTTGTTGAATTTCCAATTTTACGTTATCCAGCAGTCAGACTGGTGTGTCAAAGTGCACATCAAGTTGGCGTCTACCTATAATTAAGCAACACTATGGATGGAACACATTTCATTTAATAGAAAAAAAAATACTTTGGCAGAACCAGACGTTCCAGGAATCAAAAGAATAAATTGTCTTCTCGATGAACAACGATGAGCAACTCTAAAAACGCATGGGGGAAGATGTAACAGATTTACGTCTTTACGATATGATCTTATGATAGCACCGTTTGCTGCACACACACACACCGGTTTGGACCTTTTTTGTCTTGGCAGTTGTTTGTACCCATTTCCTTTTCAAAGATAAAAAAGAAAAAATACAAATAAACAAAAACATAACATTATATTAAATAAAAGTAACCAACAAAGGCATTCCCAGAGGAATAACAAATCATTGCCTCAAAAAAATGGTTATAACTTAAATGCTGAACTTGTATAAAAAAATATACGAAAACAAATAATATGGGGTGGGGCGGGGCATCCATCCCCCGATCACCAACGCCGGCCTGCAATTCACGTAGACGCCGCCTGTATTCACGCAGACGCGGCCTGGCTAAAGACAGACGGAATTAGCTGTTGTCCAAAAAATTGCCCGTCAGCACATTGGTCTGGAATAGCTCAATTGTACGCCCCATTTCCTACTCTGCACACTGCAGTGGTTTTCAACCTTTTTCGATACCAGGGCCCACTATTTATTCAGTATTTGAGCCACGGACCACCATTTGGGGACATTTTAGTCCCACACAGGCCCCCAAAACTACAGATTTCTTTTGTTTTTGTCCACAATATGGATTTGGGAAACAAAAACAGGAACATGTACATATCAAAATGACCATTAATCTTAATCTAAATCGGATGATGACCATTTTAACTTTTGAGAGCGTAAACATGAAAACAAATAGACCCGCAAGGACCCATTTGGTTTCATGTTTACGCTCTGGAGAGTTACATCTGGTTAACCAACTTAGCGGGGGACCACCTGGAACCATCTCAAGGACCACTGGTTGAAAACCACTGGCATACAGTGTCCTCATCGGAAATGGGCAGCTGATTTGGTCTGACTTTCAGCCTAGGCTACCTGTGTATCCCAACTAACTGTGTCACAACTGGATGCTGTTTTTTGCGTGAAGAGGGAATGGGGATGGTTAAGTCGTGTAAGTCGACCGCCCCCTCCCCCCCAGCCCCACCGGGGGATGGGAATGGTCCTGGATGATGATGTGTTGGAATGAGTTCGTGATCAGGACGCACATTGAGCGCCACCACCGCTGCTCTCGGGGCTCTCGGAGGCGGCGGCGTCGCCCTTGTTGCCGCGGTCCAGGCTGGGCGACGTGTAGAGGAAGTTGCAGCACACGTACAGGGGGAAGGACAGCAGGCGGCTGTCCAGGTTCATCACCACGTACTCCTGGTCGGATGGCAATGGGAGAACGGTTAGAGGAAGAAAAAAAAAGAGGAGTTTGTTAGAGTCTTAAGGCCATGATATACCAATGTTTTGATCAATATCAACAGGCAACATCAATTATCAACGTTGACTTTTCTATAGAAACTGATCAACTCCTGCTGGTTGTTCAGAAAAGTGAGATCATTAGTTCCCTCTAGTGGTCAACATTTCGGAATCCTGCAATCACAGCCCTCCTTGGCATCACCTGATCCTTTCTCCCAAACTCCCACAGATAAACTTTTTTCTGAAAACATGGCTGTTGCCTCACCGGACATATATATATATACTTTTTTTTAGTGAACATTTGGTTGAAAATGACTTTTAGTACACACTAAAAACAAGTGTAAAAACAATTTGTATTATAATTTGTAATAATACTCGTGTATAACATTTACTTTTTTTTAACCATTGCCTTGGTGAAACACAACTTGACAAAAGTTGCGTTTCACCATGTCAATGATGTTTTTTTTTTTTTTTTCAGGACCTTATTTTTCTGAGAGCATACAAATGGAACCAAATGGACCCTAGTGGATCCATTTGGTTCCATTTGTTCTCAGGAAAAAAAAAAAAGTAAATGGGTGGAAGTCCCCCATTAATGGGAGGTGTTGCCTGTTGCCATGTGTCATCATCATTTTGCCCAGTGATGTTGACATTGTTAGTTGACATTGATAAAATATTGTGTGTGTCAGGGCCTTTAAAGGGGAATTCCACCCATTTAACATTTTTTTTTTCTGAGAGCGTACAAATACAACCAAATGAACCCTAACATTTGTGCACTCTCAGAAAAAAAGAAGCGTCTAAAGAAATCATCAAGATGTTTCATGTTAATGGTTTTCTTCAGACTTCCAATTCTTGGGAACACAGAATGGGGGAACTTTTTTATCATGTCCACTCAGCACCTCTAGGGCATACTAATGACATATTAGAATGTTGAAAACATTCCCCTTTAAAGATGGTTAACGGCGTCACGCCGAGTGATTCGTCGCACTGACCTGGTCCTTCTCCAGGGTTAGCAGCTGGTAGCCTGTCGAGACCTTGCAGACCAACCTCCCGCCACTGTCGAACGAGGCGAGGCGTAACCTTAGTGGGGGGAAAAAGAGGGAGAATGTGTCATTATCGCAGAGGAGCAATGGGGCCAGCATTATTTAAAAGGTATTATAGGCAACTTTTTAGCCAAAATAGAAAATAGATAGCTACAGTATATATATATATTTTTCCCTTTTCCACCTATACGTTGGTTCTAACTTTGATGCTGCAAGCAGACACTTGCTTGCATCCTAGTGTAGACGGTACAGAACTTTATTGTCGTCAACAAATCATGTTGGCAAAATACAACTAGAGAATGTAGAAGATTAATGGTCATTTATGATCTCCATGTTTGACTGTTTTGTTCCCCACATCCAGCCTGGAATTGTGGACAAAAGACAAAAGAAGTCTGTGGGGCTGAAAATGCCATCAAATGGTGCTCTGTGTGCTCAAATGCTGGATAAATATTGGGCCCCCTGGTATGAAAAAAGGTGGAAAACGTCTTAAGGTCTTAAGACACTGGGATCAAGCAATGTCCAAGGTTACTGAGCCTGTCTATTAGGCGCTGTAAAAAAAAAAAAACAATAACAACAATCCAGACCGCTTTACAGGCAATTTGGTGTTCAGTGTCTTGCCCAAGGACACTTCGACAGTTAGACAGGAGGAGCCGGGATTCAAACCGCCGACCCATGGTTGGATCATTGGACGGCCTGCTCTACCTCCTGAGCCACAGCTGCCCTCTCATGCTCACTGACCTGTACGCCAGATGCCTCTGAGGTTGCAGACTCACGGCGCCCCCACACGGCTGACTCAAGGTATTCCTCTTGAAGACTATGAAGCGGTTGGTGTAGGTCACCAGGAGATCGAACCCGAAGTTAAAGCCTGTCCATCGCCAGCAGTACTGAAGAAACAGAGAGAGAGGGGGGGGGGGACCTTGTTTTATGTTGCGATGACATAGGACTGGGAAAACCCCAGAATATAAAATAGTTACAAATAATAATATTAGTATAATAGGGGCAGCCCCCTGGCTGGTATACAACTCACATCTCCGTCCTTTGTCAGTTTTCTGCCACAACGCATGCTGCTCAACTCAAACTCCTCCTTGTTTGCTTCCTGTGGCCTGCACAACACATTTCCCAGTCAAAAGGTTAGGATTGGACACATAGAGGTTTCTTTTCTAATGGTAAAAAGAACATTAAAAATCAAAAATTAACCCATTTGACCTGATAATATAGACCAGGTCAGGTTGTGGCCTCCTGGTGTCGCTATAGGCCAATTTGAAAAGGGTGCCATTTCTTCTTATGGCTTTGATGGCAATTGGATGATTTGATTTGTTCCAAACATGCGTTTCTCAGCCTAGTAGGAAAGTGCGTTCACACACACACATCCACACACGCATCAAAATTAAGTGATTCTCACCCATTGTCATTGTCGAATTCCGTCCGGAGCATGGCAAACCACTGGTTCTTGTACACTGAGGTTAGCGAATCTAGGAAATTAGTGGAAATAATTTACCCACTGCACATATTGGCGAGTAGCAAATGTAATTGTTTATTACCAACAGCTTGGTGTTTTTTTTTCAAATCGAGATTTCCTCTGTTAATAAAAAAAATGGAAGGGCAAATTTACCAGGGGACAAAATGTTGTCTCTTTCCAGAATCCGCGCAGATGCGAGGTCGTTGATGATGTACTGGAGGCGAACGTGTTTGAAAACGGCAGCAAAGGGTTCGCCTTCCTCTGTACTCAGGAAGGGCTCTTTCTCACACAGCTCTGGGCAAAAAAAGGACAACAAGAAATTAAATTAATGTTGCGTTTTGACTGGGGTGCGTGAGAGTTTCCAGTCTTTGCCTGTCGCCCCTCATTGGCAGGAATGAATGTGAGGGGATGTGTATGACCACCACTCAATTTGCTCCTCAGTGGTCTGAAATCACCCGCTTCGAGCATTATCAAGCAATAATTCCCAGGAGGCTGCTAATTAAGTCGATCTTCTCGACCAGGCATGTTGTCAGGGAGCCGACTGACAGGACTGCACTGATAAGACGAAAACCTAGAAATCCTCAATCAGTGTGGGCCGGTTGGCAGCCCTGTTTAAAGCCCCGTGCCAGCGTGGGGACGTGCTGGTGGTTACGGTTAGGATTAGGGTTAGAAGTATATTGACCAAAATCACCACAATAAAGTAGCCGAATGTGTGTGGCACGCTATTAGTTCCAGAGAGTCATGTCGGGGCATCGTAGCATCGACTTGTTGCATGTGTCCGTAGAGCAGCACTATATGCATTAGTAAGTGGTCGATGGATTTAGGGGTTCATAATGAACCAATCACAATTAAGAGGTAAGGTAGAGAGGGACTTCAGTCTGAATAATGAAGTGAAACGGAGTGGAACGAAATGACAATTCAGACTGAGGTCAGGCTAAGTCCGGCTGCTTGACCCTGCACATTTTTTTTCATATACTGGAAATGGACAGTGTACAGTAAATATGGCAATTGTAAGGATGCAATATAGCCTATGCTGTGTGGGCAACGGTGCTGGAGGTTGTGTGCATGGTCACATCGGTGCAAATGCTGTGGTTTGGTAGGAGAAGCAGAACGAAGGATAAACGGGCCTGTCCCTGCGTCTATTATAGTAGCAGGATTCATGGGATATCGTACAATGCTCAAATGGTTATGCTGGGTATTCATTAGTTGTATACAGGTATGATCACAAGTCGGTGGTCACTTCTTTAGCCATGAGATAGCCCTTTAACTCTTACACTAACAACATTAACTCTTTCTGAAAACTGTCCTGATTTAAAAGACATTTGTAGAACCTCGCATCGTGGGTTAATACTGGCGTTGAACTGGGCAGTTTTTTTTTTTTTACCTGTCCTGCGTTTGCAAAGCCAGGCATCGGCATCAGCGAGAAGCTGCTTGATGGGACCGTCCCACGACGGGTTGAGCTGCAGGAACATCCACTGAGCAACGACAGAAATGAAACGGGAGTTTGTTTATTTATATATATTTTTTGTTTATGATGTACAGAAACTAAACAATTAAATCAATGTTTTATTTAAATTGATTGGAAAGTTGTGCGCTTCAAATCAGTGGTTATCGAAAGTCTACGCCAAGGCAAAAACAATGACAATCTAAATTTTACACTGTAGCTTAGATAAATCTCTCTATACCTTCTTCAGAGCCGTGTATACGTCCATCTCCACCTGCATGACAAAGAGGTCAGACGACTGCACCAGCTGCTGCATCACGTCGGCTCTGAAAACACAGGAGTCAGGAGGAGTGTCAAAACTATTTTTGTTCACGGGCCGGACCGCTCGAAATGTGAATTAATTTCTTTCATGCGTGTGTGCTTCCAACGTGGAAAGGCATACTTGCCGTCAGTCAAGGAGTCACTTTCTAATGGTTTCACTGTTTTAGATTTTAAAAAAAAACCTGTTTCACCTAAAACGGTGAAAGGAGTTGAGCCCATCATACTCGTGGTGATTCAGTTCAGGACACCTCAGTGTTGTTGTTGTGGAGGGGAGGGGTTGATTTGGGCGTCTTCTAGACCAATCAGTGAAAGCCCTCAAACGAGCTAAAGGTCTAAAGGTGTGAACCAAATGGACACTAGCAGATCCATTTGGTTCCATGTGTACACTCTCAGAAAAAAAAAGGTTCTAAAAGTAAAATCATAACAGCAACACCAATAATGTGGCAACCAAAAAACAAACAACAACAAACAAAATTATAACACTAAGTATCAGTAAAAATATAATTCAAAATGTTTTTACACTTTTTTTTGTTTCTATTGAATCATTTTCAACCAAACGTTCACTTATAGCAGACTAAAAAATAATAATTTGTGGGAGGAATCTGAAATGACCAGTAGAGGGCACTAATGATCTGACTTTTCTGAACAACCAGGAATTGATCATTTTCTATAGGAAAGTGAAGTCAACATTGATAATTGATGTTACTTGTTGATATTGATCAAAACACAAGATGTATCAGGGCCTTTAGAGGACCTTGGCCTAAGGAGGAGGATGCACTTGCAGGAGATTCTTTGCAATTTATCCGGCAACCAAAATTAATAATCAACTACTTTAAAATGAACTAGCAGCTACCAAGTACATACTGTGTTGCAGTCAGGAGATTTACAAATTGTCTTATAGAGCCAGCCACATGTACAAGATGAATTATGTCTTACCCGAGTTCTTTCATGAGGTCAACATTCTGGTGAGTCATGAGGTTGTTCAGAAGCCACTCAAGACACCTGTCAGAACAGACGTACGATGTCAACACAACTCGCGTTAGTATACGCCATTTCCATACATTAAGAAAAACGCCAATTGAGATTTGAAGTAACATGAAAAGACTTACTTTTTCATGACTGAATCCAAGCCGTAGATACTAGCTGAGGTATAGTAACAACACACCGACTTGACGCTGATGTTCTCCTTCATGGTCTCTCCACACTGCAGGATCAAGCCATCCTTGGGTACAAATTAAATAAGTCATATGACAATTAATTAGGTTTATTTGTTATTACTTGGACTTGCAAATGGAATATAGCAGTACTTCTAACTACTGTATATCTTGGCAATTGCCAAGGGTTAGAAGCTTTATCTAAAATCAGCGAATCATCTCAACAGATGACGTGTCTAAATATACAACAGGTCGTTTCGAGGAAGCAATCCGATTGGTTCGAAACGGCTTTCTAGTGGGCGTTAAACCAATAATGCACTGGAGAATGTTCTTTTATCGTCATAATAATGCACTAATGCAAACTGCGGGCGAGTTCCTGTGGCACCACAAGGCGTGCATCAATGACAATAAAAGAACAACCTCTCACGTGATATCGCTTAGCAAAATACCTTGTTACGCCAATAACATTTATCCTCATTAACAGGGGCTGAATGTAAGGAATTGGTGCTACAAATATACCAGCAATAACTGTTGAATATTCGGTTTTAAAAACCCCTGTGGATTCAAACGAATATCGGTTCGACATACAAATATATAAATATTTATATCACATATATCACTTTTAGGCTGGAACTGGAATGTTCTAATGTTCAGTAAGACTTGGCCTTTCTTTATATGTGCTGGTCCTGTACTTGCCACAGTTGGTGCTGAATCGTGGTCTAAGTAATTTACTCTCTTGCGAGATCAAATGAATGATTCATAATTATCTTTCAAGCCTGCAAGGACTTATTATGAGAAGACGCTTCCTTCCAATCCATCTGTGCACCACCTCCAGCAGGTTGTATACACAAAACGGGAAACAATCAAAGCAATGCACTTGTTTTCGGTTTAAATCAAATGAACCCATGTTGACCTGACAATATACTGTAGGTTGTACAAAACGTTCGCTCTGAAAGAACATGTAATATTCAAAGATTTGCACTACGTTTTCACGATTTCCCCCCAAAAAATAGCAGGCGTTCACGGCTGCGATTAAACGTGTTGCTTCTTTTTTCACTGCTGATTTCTACTAAGCAAGTTAAAAGCTTTTAACTCGGCTCTCGTTTTCACACGGCGCTGTCGTGTGGTAAAGCTAGACTGCTGCCTCTCGTGCAAATCTAACATTATTTTTAGGCTATTTTTTATAGAGATATATAGAAATTCGAACATTCATTCAAAAATTCAGTTATTCTTTGTTTTTTTTTTGGGGGGGGGGTCTAATATAGAATATTCGTTTGTGGCTTTAGAAGGGATCATAAAAAGGGAAAATAAAGCAATAAAGCACACATTTTTATATTCGAAATCTCTATTGGGTAGAATACGTTGGTGGAATGTGAGGAGGATTCTGTCCAGTGTACTGACCAGCTGAAGCATGCATGCGGCGGCCAGGATACTGACGACCCGACTGGGTTTGATCAGCACGTCGTCCCGGTACAAGGATCCAAACACCACCTGCAGAGCTGCACACAATGGGAAGAAAGAGGAGGGGGGTTAGTGCTAGTTCTATTGGAGCAGTCGTTTTCAACCCATTTGATACCAGGGCCCACAATTTATTTAGCATTTGAACCACGGACCACCATTTGAGGACATTTTAGCCCCACAGAGCACAAAAACTAAAGATTTCTTTTGCTTTTATCCCCAATTCCAGGCTGGATTTTGGAAACAAAACAGACAAACATACAGATCAAAATGACCATTAATCTTATACATTCTCTAGTTGTGTATACTTGGGCTAATTCACATGATGACTATTTTAACTCGAGACTGTAAACATGAAACCAAATGGACCCGCAATGGTCCATTTGGTGTCTTGTTTGCGCTCTCAAGAGTTACATCTGGTTAACCAACTTTTCATCTGGTTAACCAACTTAGCTAAGGACCACCTAGAACCATCTGAAGGTCCACAGGTGGTCCCTGGACCACTGGTTGAAAACCACTGTATTAGAAAACAAATTATTGTACGATTATGACACAAAGAAAAAACTTTCAGTGACCAAAGGATGAGCCCTTACCTTCCGTATCGATGTTCTGGTCGGGAATCTCGAGTTCGATGACCATCATGTTGGACTCTCTCCAGGAGCCACTAAACATGCTGGAGAAATACCCTGACTGCACGTCCATGAAGGCACAGAGAGAGAGACAGACACCAGTTATGGTGTCTATAATAGTTTTGCACATGGAAATAATATTCTATTCCTAGGAACTAATGTTACATGTCAATGTTGTTAGTGGGACAATAAAAAGGGTTGGACCTATTAGTGTGCTTAGAGGTGTTTTGAAGGAGAAGCTGTGCTGCTGTGTTAGTTGGAGTTGACTAAAGCAGAGCATCAGAATTTGTCCTCCGTTGTTTGGTTAACTTGGCCAGCTTTAATTGAACACCTCTGTTGGTTTGGGATGGTCGCGCTGTTCTCCATCTTGTCTGTGTGTGTTACAGATGCACTGTATGGAGACACTCCATTCATAACAATGGTATTAGGGGGAATGGTGCCATCTAATGGGCTAAAGCTGTTATTATAGGGCGAGGGGAGTTTCTGAGACAATTGCATTATAAATGAATGCTGTCTCTTCGGGACAACACGGTAACTGACTGACATACTGTAGTTTTTGAAGTTATTATAGACGGAGAGACATAGTAGTAGAGTTACGACAACTTTGTTCAATTCATGGGGGCCAGCCCAAAGGCGGCTCTTCTACAGACGAAGAGCATAGCAAAGTGACTCTATGGCTCTGATGTAGACATAAGACAGTGACGGGTGATGGGACAGTGAGGGAATAAATGAATAGAAGATATGTAGAAGAGTGGGTGGGGAGGGATAAAGATAAAAGCATTTATTTACCTGGCAGAGGTAGACCTTATGAAGGTTCCACTCCTGTCCCAGGGCACAGATGCGAATGTCACTGTTTTCCCCATTCAGGAACAACGTCTGATAGATGTACTTGGACGTGCTTTTCAGTTTCTTCCTAATGTGTGGGAAGAAGAAGCCGAGAGAAGACAAAAGAAAACAAAAACAAGGATTAGAGTTGGACCTTGACCTTTTTGATGATAGGGCGGTCATTTTTTTTTTTTTTTTACCAAAAAATACCACTTAAAATCAAAGCAATTGATACAACAAGTTATTTTTTAAGAGCCAATAGATTATGGTAGTAATGGCATGCTAACACCAAAAATCTAGAAAATCTAACCCCCCAGAAAGCCGTAGTTTTTGAGGCCGCGTCCCAGACAGATTAAATGACAGACATTAAATGACACAATATCTCAAAGGGGGAAACATTTGCAAAATATTTTTCAGCTTATTCTAGTCCTACCGGACATGCGTTACAAATGTGACAGAGGTGTAGATTTTAAGATTACAGGCTCACAACGACTATACTATATATCTCAATAGAAAGAAAAAT
Organism: Benthosema pterotum; assembly: GCA_039105355.1. Lineage (NCBI taxonomy): Eukaryota > Metazoa > Chordata > Actinopteri > Myctophiformes > Myctophidae > Benthosema > Benthosema pterotum. The sequence continues at coordinate 10,164,788 of CM076985.1, forward strand.
ACGTACACATGATTTTTCACTTGATTCATGTACCTGTCGATATGCTTATGAACATGCAAAAGTTTTAGGATAATAAACATTTTGGAAAGGCTTCATTTTCAAGATTCTGTCCAAAATGGTGCCGCTATACTGTATGTAGCGGTAGTATAGCAATAGATGGATTTTGGTAGCATGGCCGATACTACCAGAATCAGGTGAAAAATCATTTGTATCATTTTTTCTCTTGCGATATACAAGCAACAATTATAACAATAAAACAAATTCTAAGCAGGTGGTATGAAATTCATTACATACACGGGCTCTTCACAGACAGTATAATACCACAGTTTTATAGAGCTGTGCAGCCACGCCCCTTTCATGACGTCGCCGTGTTCCAGAAACAGAATCCTCATTCATTTTCCTCATAGATTTTTGGAAAATGGTCAATAAAAACAAGATTGCGCCATGTGACAAATCATGACAACAAACACAATATTATCATATAATATCTAATTAGCAAGTAGAAAACGGCAGAATACAACACTTTTTGTTCCGTTTTTCATCTTAGAAATTATTTGATTGTCCCAAAAGATTGTGTGTGTCATCATGATTTGTCACGACCCGAGTTGGCTTTGCCCGCGGTGTAATCGTCTTTATATGAATCATTTTCGAAAAGTCTATGAGAAAAATGAATGGGGAATCCGTTTCTGGAAGTGGGGCGGTGACGTCACTGCGCTCTATTGACAACGAGTAGAGATGGGATTTATGGCTCTTTTAGTGGAGCCAGGTTATTCACCATTCCTTTCAAAGAGACGTTAAAAAAACTGGCTCATTTGTACCATGTATTTATATATTTCTATATAGATAATTGCATGGTGGCACCACATTCCACATTGATCTGACAGCAAGATTTTGTGTGGTTTGATTTCTTGATTGAAATATTTAATATCAGATTGTAGAATTGGTGTTTGTAGGTAGGTACCCCGTTCATACAATGTGTGCAAATCCGTGATGCGATCTGTTCATTTTGACAAAAAGGAACGGTTAAATACTGTGGAACCGGATCCAATCGACTTGATCGTTCATATAACTCGATTCGTTCGCGAACGTCACATGACTAACAAATAACTTAACACCAGGTGCACCCCTCTCACCTTCGAGGAGTGTCTAATAAAGGATCGTCCTCGTGTTCACTTTCACAGTCACAAGACGACGCGTTTCGCTTCCTCTTCTTGCACTCGCAGCCATGCTTGCGACTGCTGCACGCAGCCTCTGCCACCTCCACTGACCTCAGAGAGGGGGGCTGGAACCTGCTGCCCCAACTGCCCATATCTACAGTATACAACAACAACAACACACAACCAAAACAAACAAAGCTCAGAGTCCGATTTGAATTGTAGGTTACTGTGTATGTACTTCTACATTCTCTAGTTGTGCAGACTTGGGCTAATTCAGATGATGAATATTTTAACTCTTGAGAGTGTAAAATGAAACCAAATGATTGGTCATTATCCTGTATCATAGACATGTTATGAGCTACTTTCTATCAACAAGTTCTATCCAGCTAATGCGCCCATTACTAAGTCCCTCCCCAATCGGTCCTTGTCCAATAGGCATGTTAGTAGAGGAAAGCTTGACCTGCATAGCAACAGTTGCTAAACTATTTGGATTGGCATTTGACAACGACCTAACCAAATGAGAAGGGCTCATTGGAAGCACTCAACATAAGTCACTTAATGGCCCTGTGTATCACCCGTTTAGAATTTGCACATAATGCAGGAGTCAGTGGCGCAGCGGTGGCTCGAAAACTCCATCACTTAGAAGAATCACCTGCAGACTAACAATCAGGGTTGACACTAAGGTCTCCGAGGCACTTGCCCATCGGGCAAGTGCAAGTCAGGTTCTACTTGCCCTCAGGTCATGGTCACTTACCCCCCAAAAATATATTGTAAATTTTGCATTTAAGTTTACTTCCTACTTGGGTGCTTTAAACCAGGGGTTTTCAACAGGTGGTCCGGGGCCCACCAGTGGTCCCTGAGAGGGTTCCACAACTAGAGAATGTAGAAGATTAGGTCATTTTGATGTGTATGTTAATTTGCCCGTTTGTTTCCCAAATCCAGCCTGGAATTGTGGATAGCTAGAAAACAGGGAAAGACACAGAGGCAGAGTGCAATGACTGCTTTATCTTGTGTTGTGTTATAGTGCACTAAGTTGCACACTTGCCCGATCGGGCAACCAGTAGCAGTCTTCACTTGGCCCACCATTTTTTTTTTTACTTGCCCCGGCAAGCGGTAAGTGTTAGTGTCAAGCCCTGACAGTTGTAGAAAGTACAGTACCATACCATGTCTATGGTGGATAGAAAGAGGATTCTATGCAGATAGAAAGAGGATAATTCAAGCTTTCCCTACAGCTGCAGTGTTGTTTAATACAAGCTACCTGCAACAGTAGCAGAGATGCACAACATTGTGCATTGGGATCATTGTGACCCACAATGCCATTCTGCTTTAAGAATCTCAATTACAAGGCAAAAATCACAAACGTGTGTGAACTGTCACATAAACACAGCAGTGGTCGAGCCCTTCCTTCCTGTCGTGTGTGTGCACAGATATCTGTGTGTGTGTGTGTGTGTGTGTGTGTGTGTGTGTGTGTGTGTGTGTGTGTGTGTGTGTGTGTCTCACGCGCACACGCACACGCACACACACACACACACACACACACACACACACACACACACACACACACACACACACACACACACACACACACACACACACACACACACACAGGCTTACCTGATGATCAGTGGCCCGGCTAAAGGCAAGGGGGGATTACAGGTCACCAAAACAAAAACAAAACAATGAAGGAGTCTCCTCCTGCTTTCCTGTGGTTAGTATTTTTTTCCAGACGTAAACAAGGCAGTCAGTCTCTCTCTGTGTGTATGGAGCCGATACTAGCTCGTCAACGACTTCAAACTACGGCAGGCAGGAGAGAAGTCGACCTGACAGGTCTTCTTCCTTACAGCGCGCGTCCATTTTGTCGTTCATGAAATGCTTTATTTTTGGTTAAAGAAAACAACAATTCCACTAGTTCTCCTTCTAGCGTTGGCTAACGTTAGCCAGCCTGCTGCAGCGCTGCTGCCAACCAACCAACCTTCCTGGCCGACGAGACGCGATTCTAGTAGATCCCATAGTCTGCGGTGGACGGGCGCTATGTGATTGGCCGGTTAGTGGGGTAGCAACGCAATCTAGTAGAAGAGCTGCGACATTGACGGGGCAGAAAACAGCCTGGTCGCGTGGTTCACGTGCACGCGCGAGCCCATAGACCCCAATGCATTCCGTAATGTCCGGTTGTCCCTATTTTGTAGAAGTAGAAGAACCCGCATAGACCGGGCCCGTGAAGTGAACGGAGTTTGCGCAGCCCTGTCTATATACTGTTGTGTTGCTGCAGCGAGTGTCCAGCTGGGCTATGGAAACCAGACCAACCAGTGAGGGAGATGGTGCGTTCACACACACGGCGAGGGGAAAAGACGCAGCCGTGTGTATTCGTGGTCAATGTAAGCACAGCGAAAGGACGACGCGATGTGAATGATGTATGTCGCTGCTCCAAACTTGTCAATGAATAGTAGACTGCATCTTTGCGTCTGCCCGTGTGAACGCAAGAGAGATACTTACTTGGTTCAATACTGCCATCTATGTACGGCCGCAAGTCTAGCATTAGGAAATGTGACGTTTATGTACCGTGATATTGAATATTAATTGTCCATTATTATCCTGCACTGCTATTTCTCCATTTGGTCGATAATGTAAGCCGTACTCCCTTTCAACGCAAATGTTTACTGGCATCATTAAGTAACATTGAACAAAAATACATTATTAGGAGAAGAAATACATCGATGTGCAACAACGGCAGCAAGGTTTGTGAAATGTGACAAAATACGATGGAATACAACCACTCTAGGTAAGGACTACTGTAGATCGCAGGACCTTGACCATGTACACAGAGCTGCTACATTTAAACATATCTTAAATCTGAGGGAAAGTATATAAATGCTGCCATTTATCTAAAAGAAAACTGCAAATAATTGCGGCTATTCGTAAAAAAGCTCCATACAATGTTATGACAATGACAATAACAATGACACAATGTTTATAAAACACCTTAACGCCTCCAAATGTATATTCTTTTTCGTTTTTTATGATATTTATTGTATTTGTGACACATGCTTTAGCAATGTGAATTGTAAAAGTATATTTATTTTTTCTTTCTTTCTTTTTTATCGCAATAACGCCCATTGGAATTGAATTTACCGTATATACAAATACAGCAGCATAAAGAACACACATAAAAAGCTATATGCAAACATAATAAATCCTCATATTTCTAATATGGAACAGTCTCATTCCTGGCCACTGGAAGCAGTAGATATGTGTGTGTTAGGTCGTCCACGACAGAGCCTTATAATATAGACAGAGTTGCGCATACTTCGTTCACTTCATGAGGCCATTCCAATGGCGGCTCTTCTACATAGACTTCCATTGAGACATTGCGAATGCGGACGACAAATAGGGACAAAGTAGGCACGGTTCAAAGCAGCACGAACAGCACGCGAGCGCTGTTTTCTGACCCCCTCAATGTCGCAACTCTTCTCTGCGGTCGGCGACCTGCTGTCAAGAGGCGTGGTCTAAAGAGGAACCAACCAATAAACCAACAGGACTCCTGTCACAACATTCCAACCCCATCCTACTCCCTTCCTCCTCTGCTGCTCTGTGTGTGTGTGTGCACAGTGACACGTACCTTGTTTGCCCAACTATTTGCTTGTGTGTGGGACAGCTTTATTACCTGGCACAGGGTTTAAAGGAGTGTGTGTTCTATCCAAATTCCCTGTCCTAAAGATCTCCCCCATCCAGCTATTGTAGATGATCTGGTGGTAGAGTGCCTGGTACCATGGAGGCAACTGACGCCGCTGCAGGTAGGTTAGCTGGCACTTCTACTAATAGTTGCAAATAGTACAGCCTGATCCCGTGGCGGTTTAATGGTTTATATTCATTGATAATAATGGTGTGTTTCCAAAGCATGCAGCCGTGAGGTGCAGTGCTGAAAATAGAGCGTTTTGCTCAAGCATTGTTACTGTGTACTACGATTACTACTGTGTAATAGGCGACTATTACTACTGTGTAATAGGCTACTGTTATTGTGTGGTCGGTGGTAAATCCAGCCAGCATCCTCAACAAACACAATCAAGATGGCTGTTGACTTGTTGTGTGGTGGACAGTTTGAGTAACATTCCATTGACAATCCAACACGATCGATTGGACAACATTATTACTAGAAACACGTCAATAGATGGCCCCGAATTCGTATACCAGGATGGTGTCTCTGAGAGTGTTCAAATGGAAGCAAATGAAGTTAAGGTGATCATTGAAAAGACAACCTCTGAAGACCACTACTACTAGTTGGACTTCTAAAGTGCATTAGAGAGAGAGAGAGAGAGAGAGAGAGAGAGAGAGAGAGAGAGAGAGAGAGAGAGTTGTATAACATAACTGGACCCCCCCCCCCCCCCCCCCCCCCCCCCCCATCCACGATAGTCTTCCAAAAGGATCATAATGATGATGATTATATCATATCATTAGACTGGATATTGTCTCTGATTTTGGATATTGTACTACAATATTGTACTATTTTGGATATTGTAATAACTAAGTGTTCTTTTCCCCCCTCTGTATTGGAAAATAGAGCTTAAAACAATTTGGAAAATATTTTTCCTTGAATTATTATTTAATTATTAATTATAATTATTTATTCCAAAGTAAAGTAGTTAGTAGTTACTTTAATACGGGCGATGAAGCCGCCCCCGTACCATTTTCGGTCACAGGACTTATATTAGGCAAGTAAGCATCAATAATAACATCAGTTGCAACAGACACGCAGCATGCATAAAGCTGTCTGACTCGGAGAGTTTTCTGTTTTCAATCATGAAATGGTGCTGGTTTAGTGGTATGCCAATTGTAGTTAATTAGTAGCATAGTAGTTTCAAATATTTTTAACTATAAGCACTTTATTTTGAAATATCTTTGAAATTTGTGTTGTTTTGCATGCCAACATTTGTTTGGTGGGGCAATTAGGGCATTTAAGGGGGCATTGCCCCCCCATGCCCATGCCTAGATCCGGCCCTGTTCACGCATCTCGTCTTCTCTCCGTAGGGCTCCTTTTGCTGAGCAGACCTCGGGAGATGTCAGCAGCAGCGACGAGAAAGAGGAGCGTGCCGCGACGACGCGAGATGAAACTCCCAGAGGAGGAGGAGGAGGTCCGCCGGCCGAGAGCAGGATGAAGCGCATCTTTGGCTTCGAGAAGGAAGACCTTTCGTCTTGGCATCGCCTGGTGGTCCTCCTGAACCGTCCCACGGACCCGGCAGCGCTGGGCATCTTCCGTTGTCTGTTTGGTGAGCTGTCTGTCTGTCCACTCTATTGTTAAGAGAACGATGGCTTCCGTTTGTTTGCAACTTTTCAGGAATAGAAAGTCTGCAGTTTCTCTTAGCTTGGATTACCCCTTGGATGATGTCACTGGAAGACGGGTGTGTGAGCTGCCCACAGCCGTCCTATGAGACAAAGACAGAGTAGGAAAAAAATTGTGGCGTTTTATCATGTACATTAGTGAGGACCTATTATATGAAGATACGTTGGAAAGTGGTGAAGTGGTCCTTTAACCCAATCGTGTACGTGTTACGCCTTCAGATGTTTTAGCTATTGAAAAATATCAGATCTACAAGCTCATAGCGCGCCACCGAGTGGCGCGCTATGAGCTTGTAGGTCTGATATTTTTGATCATGAACATTTTACAGAGACAAAAATCTTAGTTCCAGGAACTACACTTCCCAGGGACAAATTGTTTTAGTTTGGGGTATGATCTTTTAGTTCAGGGACAAAATCTTAGTTCCAGAATTTAAATTGTAGTCCCAGAGGCACAGATTTTGTTCCAGGGACATAACTTTAGTTCCATAGGCAATATTTTAGTTCCAAGGACAATATTTTAGTTCCAGGGACAATATTTTAGTTCCAGGGACAAATCTTTAGTTCCAGAGACAACATTTTAGTTCCAGGGGCAAAATGTAATCCTCCATTCGGGATCCCCATTTAAATAAACTAAAGATAGGGTTAATGGCTTACAGACAAAACTAGATTAAAATCTAGTTTCAGATTTAAGAATCGATAAATCAGCGCAGGAACTGAATGTGCAGACTATAATTCCTTTGGGCCTTCTGATCCCAGGCATGCTGATGGCCATCGACATCACCCAGGAGCGGGGTCTCAGTCACCTGGACTTCAGGTACCTGGACGGAGCCCCTGTGTGCCGCTTCCCGCTCTTCAACTTCCTGCAGCCTCTGCCCATGGATTGGATGTACTTTGTCTATGTGGTGATGTTCTTTGGTGGGTAAAAAATACTTCTGTGTTTATCATCTAATGCAGTGGTTTTCAACCTTTTTCATACCAGGGCCCACTATTTATTCAGCATTTGAGCCACAGACCACCATTTAAGGACATTTTAGCACCACAGACGTAAAAACTAAAGATTTCTTTTGTCCACAATCCCAGGCTGGGTTGTGGAAATAAAACAGTCAAACACACAGATCAAAATGACCATTCATTTTCTACATTCTCTAGTTGTGTAGACTTGGGCTAATTTGCATGATGAATGTTTTAACTCTTGAGAGTGTAAACATGAAACCAAATGGACCCGCAAGGGTCCATTTGAAAAAAAAGGTCCTAAAAGAAAAATCATTAACATGGTGAAACACAACTTTAGGATGTCATCACATTGTGTTTCACCATGTTAATGTTTTTTCCCCCAGACCTCTATTTCTAGAAAACACAAGTCCATTCATACAACATCTCTAAGGTATATTAATGACATAGTAAAATCTTGACAATGGGTGGAACGCTTTCACAAGCGCTTGCATCCAATGCTGGGACGAGACCCTCTAATCAACCCTCTGCAACCAGATGTCGCACACCTGGAGAATGAACAAGACCTTTCTGATACAGGCGCTAAACATCGGCACTACACTTACTGTAGCCACGGGCAACTCTAGATGCTACTTTTTAATAAGAGAAATATGCCTAAAAACATTATACTTGGCTTTTATAACTAAACAAATAAAATCAAAGCACCTTAAAGGGAATAGAGGCAACTTCAGTGTCTACTAAAAACACTGTTTGTGAACAGATTTGTTTAAAAACAGGATCTAACTCCACCTCACCTCCACTCTATTGGCTCGTTATGAACCTGCTGGAGACTGCTGGGCCGTGATTGGCTAAAACGCAGCCTCACCCCCCCCCTCACCCCCCCCCCCCCCCCCCCCCCCCCCACCCCACACACAACCCACCCAAATTATCACCGCCTTTCCTGAGCCTGACGAATGTTTTTGTTTTCACGATTTGTTGACAACAACAAAGTTCTGGACCGCCTGCAGGGCAAAGCAAGCGCTTGTCTGCAGGGAAAACGGCTGCAGCATCAAAGTAGAAGCAACGTAGCGTAGAAAAAGGCAAAGAAAAAAAAATACGATAATCTTTCTCTCAATAGGGACTGCTCCCGTCGCAAGTTGATGATGTCATATGTCCAAGACGTGTCACTCAGACCTACGGACTAATATGGAATGCGTTTGCAACAATATTAAAATAACTACTTTGATGCTCATGTTAACTTTAGAAAATATTACGTTGTTGTTTTTATTGTAGATTCTACAAAACATTCGCTCTGAAAGAACATACTGAAAGATTTGCGCTGCGTTCTCCCCCAAAAATAGCAGGCGTTCACGGCTCATAGCGCGGAACTCTGTGGCGCGCTATGAGCCGTGAACGCCTGCTATTTTTCAATGAAAGATAAACCGACACAAGTACAGTACAGAATGGTTTAAACACGCATACGTTTTGTACTTGTAGGTGCTGTGGGTATAATGCTGGGATGCTTCTACCGTCTCTCCTGCCTGATGTTCATCTCCACCTACTGGTACATCTTCTTCCTGGATAAAACGGCATGGAACAATCACTCCTACCTCTACGGCCTCATTGGATTCCAGCTCACACTCATGGACGGCAACAGATACTGGTAGGATATAGCCCCGTACATGCAATCGATTGCATTCTCTCTCCAATAGACCTTTAGGTAAGCCACGCCCAAAACTGCTATGGTCCTCACAAATAAACATTACATGATAGACAAACCTCTCCACCAATAGTGTTCCTATATGATAAAACATTGTTTAAAAAAAATGTCACACACACATTTTTCCACTGCATAGGGCATGCCTTTTTAATGGATTTGGAGGAGATTTTGAAGGTCTGGTTCCAAAAATGAACCAGTATTTAATGTGTAATGTCCATGATATTTACATTGGAATGAATGAGCCCGGCTGGAAAGTGTCCTAGCCTTGAGTGGACAAGAAGGCGGGGCTTAACTAAAGGTCTATTGTTGGCTCACTTGACTATTTACGTTTTTATTCACAGGTCAATCGACGGGCTGCGTAACCCTGCGAAAAGGAATGCCCACGTGCCACTTTGGAATTACACTCTCTTAAGGGCACAGGTTTGTGTAGTTACACATGGGTTGTTGTCCTTTAAAGAATCGGTTCAATTTGGAGTGTTGTTCATCATTCACTTTATTCACTGAAGTCTATATTTATAATTGCTCATAGATATTCATTGTATACTTCATCGCTGGAATCAAGAAACTGGACGCAGACTGGGTGGAGGGTTACTCCATGTCGTACCTGGCACACCATTGGCTCTTTGATCCATTCAAGTGAGTACATGCTTAACTCCTTAACAGATTTACCACGACTTTTGGAGTGATTGATTATTCTGTAGTCTGAAGTCCTTCAAGTGGTGATTGCACTACAAAACCCAGAAAATACCTCACACACTTTAAAACTATAATTGATAAATGATAAATGATTTATCTCTGAAAATGCATTTATCTCTGAATGAGCCCTGTAAACAGTGAAATGTGAAAATACAGGCTGTTTTCTCAAATATATTTACAATGTAAAAAAAAATGAAACACATCAACTCATTTTACAAATGGAACCAAATGGATCCGTTAGGGTTCATTTGGTTCCATTTGCACGTTCTCAGAAAAAATCTTTAAAATGTGTGTAAGATTGTCTGGGGTGTGTGGTTACCTTGCCATGATGTTACTCCAAAATATTGGAGACATACTGCATCTTCAATACTTGTACCATAGATCTAACATGATGTCCCTAGTAAGGCTGATTCTCTAAATTCCTTTAAAGCAATAGTTCGATATGTTTACAACTGGTTCAAAGATAGAATAGCCAATAAATCACCCGGATGCTTTCCTGTTACATTGCACAACAGTACAATAGTGTATTTGCCCAATGTACACAACTATAAAACCTGATTGTTTTATTAATAATTGCCACCACACACCCAAAAAAATAACAAACAGAACAAATGTACTGTATATTTTACACGATAGGTCAACAAACATCGTCTTCACATAAATAAGTTTTCGCCGCTCCGAGAGTGGGGCTGGGACCACGCTGCTCTATAAAGATGCCTTGTGACACCTGCTCTTCACAGTACCTCCACATTTTTCTTCCATCCTAGACTGATTCTTCCGGTGGAGACGGTGAACCTGGTGGTGGTCCACCTCGGCGGTCTCATCCTGGACCTGACTGCTGGCTACCTGCTGTTTTTCGACGCCACGCGACCCGTGGGGATCTTCTTCGTCAGCTACTTCCACTGCATGAACTCGCAGCTGTTCAGCATCGGTGAGAGCCTAAAAGCTTTCGGGAGATCGGTGGCAGATCTGGTTATTTTCGGTGCACGTCACGATGTGTAAATCGGGCATTATGTTGTGGATGGAACATGCCGTGAAGGTACCCCCCTCCCAGTATTGGTCTGTAGGACCCTATCTGAAAATATCTTGTTATTGTTCTAGGGGACGCTCGCAAAAGCAAAGATTAGAATAAAAAAAAAAACATTATAAATCGTGAATTATGCTGTGCAGATCTTTGAATATATAATATAAGTCCAGGAACGTCACTGGCGGACGTTACGAGGACGTCCTCCAGCGACGTCCTCCCGACGACATTAGTCTGGTTAGTCTGGCCTCAATTGGACTTTCTCCGGTTCATCCGGTTACTTGCCATAAATATTTTCCACAGGGATGTTCTCCTATACCATGCTGGCCAGCACTCCCATCTTCTGCTACCCCGACTGGCCCAGGAGGGTCTTCGCCCGCTTCCCGGAGCCCCTGAGAGCGGTCCTGCCCTTCACGTCTGTGGACCCTCAGCCCAGCGCGTCCTGCGTCTACCCCGAGACCCAGGAGAACGCGGGCGCCGGCAGCAGCGGTAGTGGTGCGGACCAACGCCAGGAGACCCCACCATCCTCCTCCTCCTCCTCCTCCTCCTCCTCCTCTCCTCTCCCCAGAGCGTCCAGACCGTGGCTCAGGCACAAGCTGAGAGCCGCGTTCGTTCTTCTCTACCTGGCCGAACAGCTCTTCCTGCCGTATTCTCACTTCGTCACGCAGGTACAGTACATACTGTATACACACCCTCATGATGAACTCATTTGGTGTTCTAAGATTTATTAGCATAATCAACATTACTTAGAATTATTAGCATTATTGACAATACTACTTATTGACAAAGCATTATTAGCCTTGCTTACTTGGCATTAGCAATTTTGAAAATGTGGCATAAATCTTTGAATTATTTTTCTGTTCAGAATGGCTTAAAAATCCAGTTTGACCCTGTTAACCGATTCTACAATCGCGCTGCGCACTATAAGCTTGTAGATGTGGTATTTTTCAGTCGCTAATGTAAAATAATGCTTGTGCCAAAAGGCCGTTCAGAATGGATTTTTTTTTTGTCGCATGCTGAAAACGGCTAATCTACAGCTCGCAAGTGATGCGCCGCATTGCAGAGCTTGTGGGTCTGTTTTTTGACTCGTGACCAAGCAACACGTCAGACAATAATGTGTTATATGGGTCTGTCTTCTTCTGTTATGCTCCAGAAGTGATTACTTTACAAAAGGCCTCAGCTATTAGGAAATGATGTCTGTTCACTGGGCTTTCATTGGCTTTCAATGCATTCCACCACACTTCCAGCTGTAATTCCGGGGAGCCCCCTGCTAAAATCTAAAATATCTAAAACCACCAGGAATGTGTTCTAAATCTCCTGAATTACATTAACATGTATTATTTTTGAAGTGTCGCTTTCAATTCACGTCTATGCATTCCTCAGTGGTCGTAACAATCAACACTGTACGTGTTTAAAAGAAATGTAGGCCATACATAATGTGAACAGATTGATTTTTTTTTAAAAGAAATGTAGGCCATACATAATGTGAACAGATTGATTTTTTTTAAAGGTAGCAGTGAGTGAAACATTGCGTAATCCGTGTTTACTCGAGTCACGCCGTCTGTCTTTTGTTTAGAAAAGTAGGTATGCCGCCGTAAGCCCTTTAACCTCACTAACCCTGGCCTCCATGACTCAATCTGTGTCAATATTGTCTGGAGCAAAACAGTAGCTTAGATTGCCTTACTCAGATCTAAGAAGCGAAGGTTTTCAGCATGATCAGAGGGCGTTACAAATCTAAATACAAACATACTTATCTGGATTTCCAGATAGTGCCGTTTCGTTCGTTGTACCAGTAATAACTTTACAGTCTTAAACCGCTAGCTCATAGACCAGGGGTTTTCAACAGGTGGTCCGGGGACCACCAGTGATCCCTGAGAGGGTTCCAGGTGCTCCCCAGCTAAGTTGGTTAACCAGATGAAAAGTTGGTTAACCAGATGTAACTCTCGAAAGCGTAAACATGAATCCAAATGGACCCTCCCGGGCAATATATTCTTTCCGCAATACTCATGCTTTTTCCTCTTACTTAGGGCTACAACAACTGGACCAACGGCCTCTACGGTTACTCGTGGGACATGATGGTTCACTCTCGCAGCCACCAGCACGTCAAAATCACCTACAAAGACGGAAAGACGGGCGAGGTCGGATATCTGAACCCCGGGGTGAGCTGCACCGGAAAACGGAACGCGTCCTTTGAGTGAATGTTGAAAGATTAAGATTGAGTGAATGTACAATTGTGAACATACAGTTGCATACACATGATGTATCAGGGCTGCCCAAAAGGTAGAGCGTGATCTACCAGTAGATCACACAGGCCATGCAGGTAGATCACATGACAGCCCCCTAAAATGTATAGATCTGTAACTCTTGAGAGCGTTAAAATGAAACCAAATGGACCCTTACGGGTCCATTTGGTTTCATTTTACGTCTCTCAAGAGTTAAATTATATTAAACATCTGAATTATGGAGAATAATTGTTATTTTGACCAACGTTTTGCCAGTTCTCTTTCCTAATTGTGGACAAAAACGTGATTATCGTTGGGTGCAAGAGACTAAATTCAACATCACAAACTGTCTCAACTCAAACCTCAAATACTGTTTTCAAACGTCAGTAGTATCATATACAAAACCTTCCAATTCTCCCCCCTCCATTTTTCATTATACTGTAAGTGCATTATTCTTAAACACCATCACCACTATTTCAAACTCAAACTTTCTTGGGGGCCTTGAAATGGAATTTCTTGTACATGTAGATCTTGTGGAGCCGGTCATTTTGAAAGTAGCTCTCAAGTCAAAAAAGTGTGGGCAGCCCTGCGTTACATGGACTTGTGTTCGTGCAGGGGCGGATTGGCCATCTGGAGTACAGGGAGTTTTCCCGGTGGCCTGCGCCAACTAGTGGCCTGGACAGGTTTTTTTTTTTTTTTTTTTTTTTTTTTTTCTTTTTTTCCAGGGGCAAGTTCAGGGCAGGCCAAGGCGCAAACTAGTGTTTCTATCCTTCAAAAAACAATGTGCTAGATGCTCGCCTGGAACATACAGATCAAAATGACCATTAACTCCTTAACTGATCAGGCAAAAAGCTAGTCTTGTTCCCATTGGGCTCAATAGTAACAAAATGATTTATAGAAAATCCTCTGTTATGAATTTGTGCAAACCAATGGTATCCAAAGACAGCTTGAGGTGTCCACTTTAAGGGAAAAAATAGCCCAACTCGATAATATGTTTTCTTTTTTTTATATAAATTGTACAAAAGGGCCCCGTTGTTCACACTGGCGTTTCCTCCAGGACTAGTTATGAAATAATCAGGTTTAAAGTTTTATCTTTCATATAACTTTTTTCTGCTTCAAGTAGATGCCCATATGCCTATACCATTTTAAAGATCAGGTGGTTGGCTACAATTTAAAAAAAAAAAAAGACAAACTTTCTGACATGTTCCAGTGTGGAGATGGCGCCATCTAAAGGTAGCATGCATGAAAAAGCTGACCTATCCATCATCGTTTGCTTTTGACTGAACAGAAACACGATCCCAGACCCCCCCCCCCTCCACACACACACACACACACACACACACAGAAGAGAGGAGAAGAGAAAGAGAAAGCGTCACGACACACACACACACACACACACTCACACTCACGTGCGCCCAATGCATGCAACGAAGGAGAAGAGCGGTGAGTCCCTTTAGCATTGTTCTGTAGCCACATGGCACAACAACAACAACACCAACCAAACTAATGGCTCTCTATGGGCGGACTGATACCACATCACATGCGCCAGTGTTTTTTCGGCTATTTTAGTGACATTAACCCCTAAGTGACTACATGGCATGATAGTCTGCAAGTTAATCTATGCTTATAGATTAAAAAAGTACAACACGCGTTTTCGCGTGGGAAACAGGGGACAGAATATTACATCACGCTTTTTCGCGTGGGAAAACTGTAAAGGTGTTAATCTTCTATACATTCTCTAGTTGTGTAGACTAAGTTGGGCTAATTCACATGATGAATATTTTAACTCTTGAGGGTGTAAAAATGAAACCAAATGGACCCGCAAGGGTCCATTTGGTTTCATTTTTACGCTCTCAAAGAGTTACATCAGGTTAACCAGCTGCCCCCCAGGGTGGCCTGGCAAAGGCAAAATTGTCCCGGTGGGAAAATATGTTCCAATCCGCCCCTGTGTTCGCGTGCAGGTGTTCACACAGAGCAAGCGCTGGAAGGACCACGGCGACATGCTGAAGCAGTA
Organism: Benthosema pterotum; assembly: GCA_039105355.1. Classification (NCBI taxonomy): domain Eukaryota; kingdom Metazoa; phylum Chordata; class Actinopteri; order Myctophiformes; family Myctophidae; genus Benthosema; species Benthosema pterotum. The sequence goes on from CM076985.1 coordinate 10,179,882, forward strand.
CGCCACCTGCCTCAGTCACTACCTGCCGCGCTACAACATCACAGAGCCGGAAATATACTTCGATATTTGGGTCTCCATCAATGAGCGCTTCCAGCAAAGGTATGCCTAGAAGAAGCACTGTTACGTTTCAACAAGGTACATTTCACCAATGCCAAAGATTTTCATTTTTAAATATTTGCTTTTACTTTATAGATAAATCACATAGTAGACCGATTCACAGTTTCGCCTGCAGGGGTCAGTGTTGCTCCATTCATAGACTTCCATTCAGAAACATCCAGTGTTTTTTTCCCCCCACTTTTTTCCACGTTGATTTGTTGATTTGTTGATTTGTTTGCTCTCGTATTAAAGGGCCACTTCACCACTTTTCAACGTATCTTCATATAGGTCCTCACCCCTCACTAATGTATATTATAAAATACCACTATTTTTTTTTCTACTCAGTCTGTGTCTCACAGGAGGGCTGTGGACAGTTCAGAAACTTCTTCCAATGACATCATCATTCTGCAGATTTTTTTTAAACAACGTGTTTTTGAAAAAAATATATTTATATTTTTATTATCGGGAGAACGATGGCTGCCATTTTTGCATTGCGACTTTTCAGGAATAGAAAGCCTGCAGTTTCTATTAGCTTAGATTCCACCATTGATGATGTCATTGGAAGAAGTTTCTGAACTGCACACAGCCCTCCTGTGAGACACAGACTGAGTAGGAAAAAAGTAGTTGTATTTTATCATGTACATTAAATTAATGAGAGCCTATTATATGAAATACGTTGAAAAGTGGTGAAGAGGTCCTTTAACACTTTCACTGCTTTAGGCACTTGCCTAAAATAAATAAATAAATGAAAATACTTTGGCGCCCCCTAGTGGCCACAAAAAGGCGGGTTAGGCAGAGATGCTGTTAATCAGTGGCATTCCTATTTGCTCTGCTGCTGCCGCCCCCCTCCCCCCTCCCCTCTCCCAGGATCTTCGACCCCCGTGTGGACATCGTAAAGGCCGACTGGTCGCCTTTCAGACCCAACCCCTGGCTGATGCCCCTCCTGGTGGACCTGTCGCCCTGGAGGACCAAGTTCCAGGAGATCGAGGGCAGTCTGGACAACCAGACGGAGATCGTCTTCATCGCCGACTTCCCAGGTTAGGCTCAGTGTTTTTTCAACCAGTGGACCACCAGTGTTCCTTGAGGTTTCCAGGTGGTCTCCAGGTTAAACGATGGAAAGTTGGTTGACCAGATGTAACACTTTGAGAGTGTAAAAATGAAACCAAATGGACCCTTGTGGGTCCATTTGGTTTCATGTTTACACTCTCAAGAGTTTAAATATATATCATCTGAGTTAGCCCCAAGTCTACACAACTAGAGAATGTAGAAGATTAATTGTCACCAGATCTATTGCTTGCCTGTTTTGTTTCCCAAATCCAGCCTGGTATTCTGGACAAAAGCAAAAATAAATCTTTAGTTTTGGGGCTTGTGAGGTAAAAAAAAAATCCCGATATTGTCCAACTCTTAATTTCCGACACCAACCAATAATGATATACAGTACGCAAGCTTTTGTGGTGGACAAAAAAAGAAATAGGAGCATTCAGTGATTTGGGTGATTTGCAAAACCTCCCAACAGACCAATAGAACGCAGAACAATGCCTGCCACCACTCCCATATATTTATATTTTTTCCCCCGATTGTGTGGCTCTATACATATCTGTAAAGCGTGTTTTACAGATTTTGCAAAAAACTAAAATAGTCATTTTATAACATTTTTCCCAATACCGATATTATTCATTTTTAAAGCCTTTATCGGCCGATAATATCTGATAATATCTGTATGGCTGATATACTGTATCTGCCCGGTCCCTAATCAAAATTGTAGAAACCCACTGTAGTCTCCCTTAGTTGACTGGAACCCCTCCAGGGGTTCTATACAGTATGTACAGTATCCAAAAAAATGATGTGTAATTATTTGTTTTTAAGTAACTAAGTTTTTCAATACACGTAGTCTAGTCCACAATGGGTTAAACGATTCTGTACTGTGCGTTTTTATTGAAAAATAGCAGGTGTTCACGGCTCATAGCGCACGCCACTCTTTTCTATTTCCATTTCAGGCCTTCACCTGGAGAACTACGTGAGTGAAGACCTGGGCAACACCAGCGTCCAGGTCCTACAGGGACAGCTGAGGGTGGAGATACTGGAGGAGAAGAAGAACTACACGCTGGGGCCTGGAGAGCAGATGAAGGTAACAGGCAGCGTTACGATCGCATTCCTTTTGCCTGGCGCTTGAACTGAAAAACTGATTCAAAGCTTTGCGCCACTTTTTCACCATTTTTCAAAAAAAGGTTAGATCTAGATCAGGGGTGCCCAAAATGTAATGGATTGCATTTTTAATAATAATAACTTATAGATCTGTAACTCTTGAGAGCGTTAAAATGAAACCAAATGGACCCTTACGGGTCCATTTGGTTTCATTTTACACTCTCAAGAGTTAAATTATATTTAAACACCTGAATTACATAATTTCAGTCCACACAATTAGAAAATGTAGAATAATTGTTATTTTGACCAACGTTTTGCCAGTTCTCTTTCCCAATTGTCGACAAAAACGTGAAAGTTATCAGCTTTGGGTGCAAGAGACTAAATTCAACATCACAAACTGTCAACTCAAACCCCAAATACTGTTTTCAAATGTCAGTAGTAGCATATACAAGAAAACCTTGCCATTCTCCCCCTCCATTTTTCATTGCATCAAGTGCATTATTTTTAAACACTATAACAGTAAGTAACACCATCACCACTATTTCAAAGTCAAACTTTCCTGAGGGCCTTGAAATGGATTTTTTTTTTTTTATGTGTAGATCTTGTTGAGCCGGTCATTTTGAAAGTAGTTCTCAATTCAAAAGTGTGGGCACCCCTGATCTAGATGCACCTTCCTCTCTTAACCCTTTGTGTACTGAACGCGTTTTGGTGTTTTTAAGCTGTTGAAAAATAGCAGATCTACAAGCTCATATCGCGCCACCGAGTGGCGCGATATGAGCTTGTAGTTCTGCTATTTTTGAAAAATTTGTGAAAAGCATTAGAGCACTAGAATCTGATCAGGACACAATGGGGCCCTGACGTACGTGTGTGCGTGGTGACGTTGCAGATTCCGGCCGGCGAGTACCACAAGGTGTACACGGTGTCGGAGGAGCCGTCCTGCTACATGTACATCTACGTCAACACCACAGAGGCAGCGCTACAGGACAACTTCACCAGGCTGTTCGAGATCCAGGAGCGGATTCGCAACGGGACAGGTGAACAGAGCATTCATCGGTGACAGTAATCTGAGTAAAATGAGTCATAATCTCCGTAAGCAGAGATGGCTGTAACTAGTCATTTTACTACTAAGGCTGTTGAAAATAACAATTTATTGGGATTAAATCAATTTTGTTGATTAATCTGATAAAATTTTTTCAACACAATTAACTCATGTGCACACCGACTCAAACCACTGAGCATTTTCTCATTGGAAAAAATGGGTAGAGCATGTTTTTTTATTATTATTATTATTGAGACAGAGCTGTGTCTCCCCTTGTAACCAGAGCCATAGAGTATAGCTGGAGGCATTTACAAGCATTGGGGGCTTGTAGATCACCAATTTTGATAAATATTTAAAAGATAAACCGGTCTTTGTTTCCCAGATTCTGTTTCTTCTTTTAATGTTCAAATCCTGTACAGGAAACATGGCATAGTTTGGACATAGTTCAAATGATGATTAATCATGATTAAATTATTGAATCATGAACGGAAGGAGGGAAAGTGCACAAAAAAGGCAACATCGGCAAGCGATAACGGGAACTTCTCCGAACACACACATACACAAACGAACAAAGACTTTGTGGGCTGCGTGAAAGACGTGAATAAAAACCTGAAGTGTTCCTTCCTATCCCGTCGTTTCCTCCATCAGAAACCGAACCCCTGCCTCCAGAACTGCAGCCGCTTCTCGCCGCGGCGGGCGACAACGGCGACGACGGGGCGGAGGTCAACGCCACGGACCCCGTCGTCCGGCTGTTCCTGCGGCGGCAGCGGCGCATGAAGGAGGTGAAGAAACGGCGGGAGGCCGGCGTGTTGCAGCGACTGAACCGCTTCGCCGTGAAAAAGTATTACATGATACGGAGGGGGTGAGTCTCTCGCTGTTTTCTTGCTTTTATTACGATGACGCCGCTCTTTACCAATTCAATTTCATTATTATCTCCGAGGAGAAATCCGTCTTGGGCCTCATAGACAGTGTGATACATACACAAACAGTACAAACATTACAAAAACACTAGTACATCTAATGCCACTCTCTCACGACACGCATGCGCACGGCTATGATGCTATGTTGGGGTAAATCGGGGAATCGCAGTGAAAATCTTTTTAAATATTATATTCTTTCAGACCGAACTTTTGTAAAATCTATAGTCAGGTCAAAATGGGTTTATGGGCAGTATTTCATACAACTTAAGTTCCAAAAACCTGAACTGTCCCTTTTAATGGGAACATGTGTGGGATTCCCCGTTTTAAATATCTGGGTACCGCGCATCGTTTTTCGTTTGCTCCAGGTTCCTGATGACGGCCATCGCCATGCGGAACCTGGCGTTCGGTCTCCCTCCGCTGGAGCAGCTTACCAGGGAAGTGAACTTTGCCAACATGAAAGAGCCACAGCAGACAGGAGAAGGAGGAGGAGGAGGAGGAGGAGGAGGCGGCATCCTGGATGAGAGTCTTAAAGACGAAGTTGGACACGGGGAACTTTAAACCATTTGGAAGTTTTAACTTTCATTGAAAAATGGCAGGCATTCACAGCTCATAGCAGGCGTTCACGGCTGCTATGAGCTGTGAACACGAGAATGCCTGCTATTTTTTGGGGAGAGAATGTGAGAATGCAGCACAAATCTTCCAGTATGTTCTTTCAGAGCGAATGTTTTGTAGAATCTACAATGTCAGGATGCAAAGAAACATAATAGACCTTTAGGTAAGCCCCTCCCTCCCAAACTGCTATGGTCCAATCACAGCTAAGCATAAGCATAACCTCTCCACCAATGACTTTCCTATATGATAAAACATAGTTTTTTAAAAAAGTAAAATGTCACACACGTTTCCACTGCATAGGCCATAGGGCATGCCTTGTTGATGGATTTGGAAGAGATTTTGAAGGTCTGGTTCCAAAAATGAACCAGTATTTATTGTGTAAAGTCCATGATATTTACATTGGAATGAATGACCCCGGCTGGAAAGTGTCCTAGGGTGGACAAGAGGGCGGGGCTTACCTAAAGGTCTATTATTGTGCAGTTCGCTTGCCTGTAAAAAAAAAAAAAAAAAAAAAAAAAAGCGCCGAATGTACACGCGGGTCAATTGACAAGACGCGTGGGTGATTATTACACCGGACTGTTACGACACAGATGCCTCATCGGTTGATTGTTGTTTTTTAATGCAAAACACTTAACACTTAACACTTTCAGATTTGATTTAAAGTCAGTATTTCTTTACGTCTATTAAAGGGAAAGCCCACACCAAAACACTATGGGCTCCATTTTCATCGCATGCTAAACCCCTTATCCCCTTATTATTTTTTATTAACCTCTTATTATTTTTTTTACCATTTTGAAAAAAACTTTTGGAATAGTTGTCTATTGACACATTGTGAGCTTGTAGACTGGCCATTTTAGCTATTGAAAAATGTTTTGTGAAATAGTTTAAAAAAGGCAAAGAAGTTAAGGGATAAGGGGTTTAGCGGTGATGAAAATCTAGGCCTGTGGGTCTTCCATCTACCTTGCTCCCTGTGACATATTATCCTGTGATATATTACCCTTGATTTTGTGATAGATGCCCCCTGCTCTACGTTATTATCTCCCTTAGGTCCCCCTCCTCTCCAGTTTTTATTGCCGCAGGTTATTTTCATTCTACGTTGTAAATCAAAGGCAATATATACCGTATATACATTATGATGGCACAGGGATCAAGGTACCTATACAGTGTAGACGCCCAATGCATTTTGGTATGGACTTCTCCTTTAACTTAAAACTTTGTACAAAGAGATTTCTGTAAATCAGAGCGGTACCAAGAATAGAATGATATTTTTAGGTATATTGTTTTGTGGTGCAATATCACATTTCCTTAGTTCAGTGTTCATTCATTATTAGTATTATTTTGTATTTTCCAAAAAATGCTACACGTTCACCTTTGCACACTGAATCAGCAAAGGCCTGGGCTGTAGATGGATTGATGAACTGTCCTCTGAGAACTGATCCGTGAAAATATAAAACCTTTTTTTTTGTATTTCCTTCTATAATAAAACGTGGAAAAAAATGATTCATGCTAATTCTGTGGAGGCAGGGTTCACACCAGAACCATTTAGAGGAAGAGTTGTGCCACTAAAGATGAGTAAAGATGACAGCCCCGGTCACGTGATTAGTCACATGGTTCACGCAGAGCTGGATGGGGACGATGTGGAGTTGAAATGCATTGTTTACAATGAGAGTGGCGCAAATAAGAGTTTTTTTAAACACAAATGTCTTGCTCGGTTACAACTAAAGTCTTTTATTAAAGAGCGGCCTGGGAAAAAAAAGAGGGATTTAAAGTCATTAAAGCTGGGCTATTGCCCGAGTCCAGTGAATTTCTGCCTACTGTTAAGAATGTCAGTTCTTAACAGTCTGAATGATGTGCTATTGGAGAAACTAGCATTCTGCTCTTTCAAGGCATCAATGTCATTATACCGTGTCGGAACTGTCTCTAGATGGCTCTGGTATACACACACACACACACACACACACACACATACACACACACACACACACACACACACTGTGTGGCTCTGTGTGCACGTGCCAAATGCTGCTCCAAAGGAAGATCAGCAACAATATAATGCTCGTCATTGTCCAAAGCCACACAGTGCTGTAAAATATCATTTTAGATTCCTGTGTTTAGACTAGACATGGCAAAACACATGATTTTGGCCATGTTATCGGTTGGTGTTGATCCACTGACAGTGAAAACCGTAATCTTTTTAGAGCACCTTGTTCTTCAGTATGTTGACAAGCATCATGGAGATGCACTAATTTTCTTTTCACGCTCGATTTGACACCTGCCAACAGAGCCAAAACCTACTAGTAGCTGTTGTACTACTGACCATGGTATTACTGTGCTTAACTGAACTGAACCCCACAGAGAATCTGGGTTGTATTTAGGGGTGGGACAATTCACTTACCTCACGATACAATATTCATATTTAGGGTCTTTAATCGATTTATATTGCGATTCTTAGTTATGCTGTGATTTAAACATTTAAACAATACTGTATAAATAACGAAACGTTCAATCATACGGTCTTTCTGACATGAACAAATTAATGAATAGCCCTACATAATAATAAAAAAAACAATGTTGAATCTGACGCTTCGATATGGACATCATTGCATTAAGAATCAGGGGCGGATTTAACATGTCCCATTTGGGGGGGCAAGAGAACACGTTGGAGGGGCAAGAGAAAATGGTAAGGGGGCGGCTTCAGCTGAAGCCGCCCCCATACCATTTTCGGTTGCAGGACTTTTATTAGTCAAGCAAAGCATCAATAATAACATCAGTTGTTGCTGAAGTTGCAACAGACACGCAGCATGCATAAAGCTAAAGGTCTGACTCAGAGAGTTTTCTGTTTTCAATGATGAAATGCTGTTGGTTTAGTGGTGCCACATAGTTAGTAGCAGTAGTAGTGTTTCAAATCATTTTAAATATAAGCACTTTAATTTGAAATATTTTGTGTTGTTTTGCATGGCATCGTGCTTGGGGGGGCAAACTCGGTATTTAGGGGGGCATTGCCCCCCCATGCCCATGCCTAGAGCCGCCCCTGTTAAGAATTGCGATATATTGGCATACCGATTTTTGTCCACCCCTAGTTTGTTTTGTCAAGAGGAAGGTGTGAGACAAGAGACTAACCAATACGAATTAACTTACGGCCGTTATCAAAGCAAACCTGGGCTTCCATAACATCTCAACAGTACCACAGGTTGATCACCTCCATGCCATGCCCTATGGATGAAATAATGTCTTCAAAAGTAGCCCAGACTGAGTATTAACTGCATACATTAATATGCTTTTCAATATTTTACATTAGCTGTACGGCATAATCATCAACATTAAAACAAAAGAAGGTTTTAAATACTTCACTTGAAAGTTTCACTTTTTGAATTATATTATGGAGAAAAAAAATAACTTTTACACCATTTTATAACTCATTGAGATGGACCTGTAACTTTTACACATTTCACGGACACCTTGAATGTGGAAATAATCATCTTTGTTGTTTTATTCATGTCAGTCTTATTATATTATCTTACAGATTATAGTGCCCTTCCTAAAGTGCTACAGTACAACTCTCCACAGTGTTGGATCAGAGTAGGGGGTTCATCATTATGGCACACACACATTAACAAGATACAATAACACACAAGTCAAGTCAGTGGAGAGCACAATCGGTACACAAGGTTACACAATATAAATAAACTCCCAAATATTAAATCTACCATACAGATAATCCATTAGAAATGACTTAATATTTATGTTGTTAGGAAAAAAAGAACACAGCAATCATGATTTTCGTTTGGCTTAGGTGAGTTCTCATAGTTTGCACATGTACTGTATGTACTGTTAAATTAAAACCATAGACAGAGCCGGATGACAGTTGTTTTCCTGCTGCAGTAGCTATAGAGCACGAAACCAATCACTAGTGGCCAAATTGTAAGTGCAAATTCATATATTAAAAGGGGAATTGCACCAATTTAAAAGGGGAAGGCCACCCATGTTCAACATTTTACTTTGTCATTGATGAACCTTCGAGATGTTGGGTGGACATGATAAAAAAGTTCCCCCATTCCAAGAAATGGAGGTCTGAAGAAAACCACTAACATGGTGAAACATCTTGATGACATCATCAAGATGTATTTTCACCATGTTAATGGTTTTCTTTAGACGCTTCTTTTTTTTCCGAGAGCGTACAAATGCAACCAAATGAAGCCGTTAGGGTTCATTTGGTTGCATTTGTACACTCTCAGAAAAAATGTTGAAAATGGGTGGAATTCCCCTTTAACATTTTGCCCAAAAGCCATCAACATGGTGAATCGCGCCTTGATGATGTAATTTACCGTGTTAATGTTTTTTTTTTTCAGACCGTCATTTCTAGGAAAACATGGAATAGGAGAACTTTTTTATGATGTCCACACATCATCTCTGACATAGTAAAATATTGGAACATGGGCAGAATTCTCCTTCAAACAACAGTTCAGAAAAGAAAATGTCCACGATATACGAGATGCCTTTTCCGTTACTTGGCCACAGTTCATTTAAATGCAGTAGACATTAATAGCTATTTCATGATCATCATTAATTTTGATTGACATGGCTCAGGCCACCGCAAACTCTGTTAAAAAAAACACAACTAGAAGTTACGAGACGAGGGTGAATCGTTACGTCAAGCACCTGCCTACATGAAGTGTAACATTTAGTGTAACATTATCGACATTAGTGTTAAATATGCTGGTCCTTATCTAGTTTTAAAATTATTAAGTGTCATAGTTTTTTCCCTTCTCCCCCATTATGTGAAAAACCAAAAAAATCTGCATGGGCCTCATTTATAAAGACTTTCATGTAAAAAAAAAAAAGAAAAGAAAAAAAGATAAATTACTTACAATAATAGACCTTGCTGTAAGCCCCGCCCTCTCCCCAGTGTCCAACCATGCGTTGGACACTTTCCAATCCGGGGCTCTTTCATTCTGTATTATATGTAAATATAATATGGACATTACACATTAAATACTGGTTGGTTCTTCAAACCAGGCCTTCAAAATCTCTTACAAATCCGTCAACAAGGGGCTACTGTATGCAGAGAAAAAAATATATGTACGTAACATTATTATTATTTTTTTTAAAGAATATTTTATCATGTAGGAAAACTATCGGTGGGAGAGGTTTGCCTATCGCATGTCATGCCTCGCTGTGATTGGAGCATAGCAGTTTGGGGAGGGAGGGGCTTACTGAGAGGTCTGGCCATTCGTGCGCAAGCCGAGGTACAACAGAACTTCGACTTGACACGACGGTAGCTCTAAGAAGAAGAACGCATTGGTTTTGTGTCATGTCATTGGGGCCCCACCGGCGGTCTCTCGTCACGTCACGTCAGTCAAGACAGCGTTAGTTTATCCCATAGTCCTTCCTGTCTCTGGAATCCCACGGTCACACTGAGACACCCTAGAAGACAGGACACCGGTCACTGCTCCCGCTCATATGCATTCATATCGGTGGACAGTAGGAACTGGTCTGGACACAACACATTCAAGGTCAATTTAACCCATTGTGTCCTGTCTAGATTTCTAGTTTCTGAATAACATAATATTCAAAGATTTGCACCCCGTTTTCACGATTTTTCAAAAAATAGCAGAGATACAAGCTCATAGCGCGCCACTCGGTGGCGCGCTATGAGCTTGTAGATCTGCTTTTTTTCAATAGTTAAAGCATAATGCTTAGAACACCAAAACGTGTTCAGTACACTAAGGGTTGAGGGGTCCCACCATGAACTTTAGAACTTTCAAGATTTGCCCGCTCCCAATTAGGCTCAATAGTAATAAACTCATTTATAGAAAATCCTCTGTTGTGAATTTGTGCAAATGAATGATGCTCAAAGACGGCTTACGGTGTCAACTTTAAGGGAAAAAATAAAATGAGTTGATGATGCGTTTCATTTTTTTTTTTTTTAATACATTTTACAAAACAGCCAGTATTTTCACATTTCACTGTTTCTCATTTATCTCATTCAGAGCTAAATGTATTTTATTATTTATCATTTATCAGTTATAGTTGTAGTGTGTGAGGTATTTTCTGGGTTTTGGCGCGCAATCACCACTTCAAAGGACTTCATGAAGTGGTGTGTGCAGTGAGTTCATGAGCTTGTTAACAAAACAAAACCTAAAAACAACTTTTGGAGTGATAAGCAGACTACAGAATAATCAGAATCACCCCAAAAGTCGTGGTAAATCTGTCAAGGAGTTAACAGTGAGACCTGTAACGGACCCCAAGAAGGCTAGACCATTATTTTGAAGTGTCAGCAGGAAGTGGAAGCCAAGTTATTTCCTGCTGCCACCAGAGGGCTATTTAAGGCCTCCTCAGTGACAACAAGGAAAATGTTTGTTAAGGACAGCATGGCAGCCAAGGTGGCTGCACAAACAAAGGCTGTGACTATATATTGAGACACTAAAAGGAAGACAAGATGGACGTTGCAATGGACAATGATTTAGCGCCTGGCTGGAAAGGGGGAAAAAGGTATTATTGTTGTTCACTGTTTGGAGTTTCATTATTGTTTGATCTGTATTATGTTGAACTGTTCAGAATGCATTGATTGTAATGTAGGAATTTATGGGAAATGTGCAATATATATATGAGATTTACTAATCTGTATTGGGATTTATGAAGGTATTGACATTAATGTATATTGAAACAGTGTTATGAAATGTAGGCTACTGATTGTTTTATTATTGTGACTTATGAAGTTATTGTTGGAATGTTTATTGATCTGTTTTTGTGTATTGTATGTTTACTTTACAGTTTTCACGTTGGTCAAACCACTAAATAAAATGGGGAAAATCATCAGTTGATCTTCAACTCCTTATTGCCAGCTGGGTCCGCTACAGTGAAAACTTTACCCAAATCATCATCTCCACATCTTCAACTGCTGACTACAACCTGCAATAAAATGGACTTCTCTCTACATTGACTCTGAGCTCAACCACAGTATCCATCCCATCAACTGGATCTGGTGAACACACAACATTGAAATGATACATTCACACGGTCACACGGTTAGGGACAAGGAAACAAAGACTTTGCAGAAGGAAGGGAACTGAACACATGTAAAGGTTGTGATTTCAGTTCAAATGTAAAGTTTGTTTATTGTTTAAAGGGATGTAATATAGTGACTTAAGGCAAATATTTTGTGGTTTGCAGTGTTGCATTTATTCAAAATGGCAGACCATGTAGATTTAGAGGTTGAACAAAAGGTAAAAAAGATTCTCGGCCTGTATGACCAGTGGAAAATGGCGGCACGAGTAGTAAGAAAACAGTTAAAGTGTGGTATTGCTCAGAGTGACCCAAGACTAATAATTTACACAATGGACAAGAGTAAAGACATTTTTAAGCTATATTCTGAAATCCAAAAATGTGTCACGCCAGAAAATGGTCTACGGATAAAGGTGGATGCATGTGAATTTATTTCGAGAGATCTGTTTAAAGTTGTTGATGAAAATATGGTTAATGGAAAATTTTATGGAATGGAAGTGCATGATTATTTTCATGAAAGGTCTAGTTGTGACTCTCTTCAATGCAAATCCTCATCATGGACAACGGAACAGGAGATTAAACGTGAGCAGGAAGAGCAAAGGAAAGCTCTAGAAGCTCAACAACAGGAGCGAGAGCGGCAGAGGCTCCAGGCTGCTGCAGAGGAGCGGCAGAGGCTCCAGGCTGCTGCAGAGGAGCGAGAGAGGCAGAGGCTCCAGGCTGCTGCAGAGGAGCGAGAGAGGCAGAGGCTCCAGGCTGCTGCAGAGGAGCGAGAGAGGCAGAGGCTCCAGGCTGCTGCAGAGGAGCGAGAGAGGCAGAGGCTCCAGGCTGCTGCAGAGGAGCGAGAGAGGCAGAGGCTCCAGGCTGCTGCAGAGGAGCGAGAGAGGCTGAGGCTCCAGGCTGCTGCAGAGGAGCGAGAGAGGCTGAGGCTCCAGGCTGCTGCAGAGGAGCGAGAGAGGCTGAGGCTCCAGGCTGCTGCAGAGGAACGGGGGAAGCTGCTGCAGAAAGGTCCGCATCAGTCCCAGCATGTGGTTGTTGGGAGTTCACAGGGCCAGACTGCCAAACCAGTGGCTGTCAAGGATGATGCCCCGGCTGCTGTGGTGCTGGAACGGGCAGCCATAGTGCCACAGCAACGAGGGCAACCAGGTGAAACACGGTGCTCTCTGCCCAAGGTGGGGGGAGGAATTATGGTGGGAGATGGGTTGCACAGTTTATTGTTGCCAATTGTAAGGGTTTTAAATTCGTCTGGGGTCACGTGATTTTGATATGGGAAAAACTTGTAATTTTAAAACCTGGTGACCTGTCTTTTAAAATGACTGTGTTTTTGGTGGGAGTGTAACGGACCCCAAGAAGGCTAGACCATTATTTTGAAGTGTCAGCAGGAAGTGGAAGCCAAGTTATTTCCTGCTGCCACCAGAGGGCTATTTAAGGCCTACAGAGTGACAGCATGGGAGGGAAATGTTTGTTAAGGACAGCATGGCAGCCAAGGTGGCTGCACAAACAAAGGCTGTGACTATATATTGAGACACTAAAAGGAAGACAAGATGGACGTTGCAATGGACAATGATTTAGCGCCTGGCTGGAAAGGGGGAAAAAGGTATTATTGTTGTTCACTGTTTGGAGTTTCATTATTGTTTGATCTGTATTATGTTGAACTGTTCAGAATGCATTGATTGTAATGTAGGAATCTTATGGGAAATGTGCAATATATATATGAGATTTACTAATCTGTATTGGGATTTATGAAGGTATTGACATTAATGTATATTGAAACAGTGTTATGAAATGTAGGCTACTGATTGTTTTATTATTGACTTATGAAGTTATTGTTGGAATGTTTATTGATCTGGTTTTGTGTATTGTATGTTTACTTTTCAGTTTTCACGTTGGTTAAACCACTAAATAAGTAAGGGATAACACCCGACGAGGCGGTGATTGTTTCCTATTAACTGACCGAGGCGCAGCCGAGGTCAGTTAGTTAGGAAACAATCACCGCCTCGAAGGGTGTTATCCCGCTTATTACATGGCTTACGTCAGTGGTTTTCAACGCCCGAGGACCACCAGTGGTCCTTGAGAGGGTGACGGCAACGGCATGTAAACAACCAAATACGTAGCTGCTAACCAAATGGACCCACTAACGGCGTGCTGGAACTAAATGCGGAAGCGCACCGCGGGCTTACGTCAGTGGTTTTCAACGTCCGAGGACCACCAGTGGTCCTTGAGAGGGTGACGACAACGGCATGTAAACAACCAAATAGGCTACGTAGCTAACCAAATGGACCCTCGAACGGCGTGCTGGAACTAAATGCAGAAGCGCAGCGCGGATTGATATGAACACGGCTGTTTGCACTTTGGGGACCTTGTTTATGCAGCGGTCAATAATAGCGCGGAGCGGTGAACTATAGTGTATTATGTGACCGGTCACATGACCAGAACGCTGGCTTCTGATTGGAGCATTCATTCAAGCCATGTAATAAAATGGGAAAATCATCAGTCAAGCCTCAACTCCTTACTGCCAGCTGGGTCCGCTACAAGACCTATATTGAGATATCTGTGGTTTTCTCTGTGATTCTGTGTCTGAAACACCGAGGTGCATGACTCGTCACTCTCAATAGCCCCCTGCACATTTCAATAGCCCCCTGCACCTTTCAATAGCCCCCTGCACTTTGCTTCCACCCTTTAAGTCACTGGAATGCATGGAAGCCACACCCCCTGTCAAAGAAGCCCAATAAAAGCGACTGAAACCAGGCTGCTCATGCATATTCTAATGAGACAGGGAATAACAATGAGGTGGGCGGGGTGGAAGCAGCGAGGAGGCAGGAAGGGAGGGTGGGGGCTGTTGGACTGTGGACATTTCTGCTACTGCAGCCAAGAAGGCTTGGAATATGAAAAATAATTCTCTGAATGCGTTGTTTAGGCCTGAAGAGTGTATAAAAATGTATTAAAAAGGGATACTACAATATATTTATATGATACACTTTAAATTCATGTTGGAGCCCCTTTAATGCCTCCCAGCCTGCCATTATTAATAGTCTCTTTCCTGTTTGAACATCTCAGCACCTGCGGCTGCTCGAGTTAAGCCTTTCTAACTGGCCCAGACAGTCTCCCAACACGTCACTGCTAATTCGTTCGCATTCACACTGTAAACAGTATATACTACTGACAATATACAAAGCAGTATTCATGAAAACGGATGTTTCGGGGCTGATAATGTGTTAGTTTTGGCCTGGACTAGAGCCTAATCCATCGGTAGAACACAGTTTGGCGTACTAGCAAGAAAGACAGGAATGTGAATGCGAGGGCTGAAGTCATTGTGAATTTCTTCATCCTTTGCGGTGCCTCTACTAGATACACCTGTCTAGTGTATTTACACTAAGCATAGACTTGCAGCTCATGTGCCTAGTCGCCTACAGTGAAGGAGAGTGACGGTCAGAACCTTTTCTAATTTCTCCCTGATTGGAGAGCGTGTGTTCCCACTTGGGCTGCAACTAACCATTATTTTCATAATCATCTTCCAATTATTAATTATTTTATTAATTATTAATTCATCTGCCAATTATTTAACTCAGGGGTGCCAAAAAATGTAGATCGTGATCTACCAGTAGATCACACAGACCATGCAGGTAGATCACATGACAGTCCCCAAAAATGCATAGATCTGTAGCTCTCAAGAGTTAAATTATATTTAAACATCTGAATCACGTCATTTCAAGAGTCCACACAATTAGAAAATGGAGAATAACTGTTATCTTGACCAACGTTTTGCCAGTTCTCTTCACCAAATTGTGGACAAAAATGTGGAAGTTATTAGCTTTGGGTGCAAGAGACTAAATTCAACATCACAAACTGTCAACTCAAACCTCAAATACTGTTTTCAAATGTCAGTAGTAGCATATACAAGAAAACCTTCCGATTCTCCCCCATCTATTTTTCATTTTAAGTGCATTGTTCTTAAGCACTATAACAGTAAGTAACACCATCACCACTATTTCAAAGTTTCTTGGGTGCCTTTAAATGTAAGTATCTATTTATTTATTTATTTATTTATTTGATGTGTAGATCTTGTTGCACCGGTCATTTTGAAAGTTGCTCTCAAGTAAAAAAAAAAGTGTGTGCACCCCTGATTTAACTGATTGATTAAGAAAAGTGAGGTTTATAGTCATTAGTCAGTGATGGGCAAGTTACTGGGGAAATGTAGTAAGCTACACTACTTGTTACTTTTGAAAAAATGTAGCTAAGCTACACTAGAAGCTATCCCCAGAAAATTGTAGCAAGCTACACAACAAGCTACATGACAAAAGTAGCTTGCTACATCAACACTACATATATATAAATATATATCTCAATTTAATGTACAAGTTTTTAAATACTAATAATAATAAAATAATATAAATAAAAATCATCATCATAATAATAATCTAGGTGTGGGTTTGAACCCAGGATGGTGGCATGTCTAAGTTTTGGGGTGTATATTAGAGGTTTTCTACCCATTAAAAATGGGCAGAATTCGAAAATGTGTGTGGGAAAATGTAGTAAGCTACTTTCCTTGTTACTCGAAACAAGTAGTGTAGCTTCACTACAAGCTACTCGAAACAAGTAAGTGGTGTAGTTTCACTACAAGCTATTCCCAGAACAAATGTAGTAAGCTACACTACAAGCTATGGGAAAATGTAGTTGAGCTATGTAGCTTAGCTACTTGTAACAAGTTACTGCCCATCACTGTTTATAGTCATGGGTTAACGTGTGTTGCTCAGGACACAAACTGGACAGGTTTGAACTGGAGGACCTCTTGTTTCCGAGGCCCGGCCTCTCGACAACCATTACAGATTCAGGTTTATGTGATGCTTCTGAAGCAAGTAAAAAAAAAAAATGCTGGCTGGGCACTGCGTTGTTATTATGTGTCGAAGGAGAGACCTCTGCCACTCCAGCAGAGCGGATCTTTTTCCAGCGTTGGAGAAACAATAAGTACAGTAAAAAGGTTATGTCTGGCTTCATGAACTAAAAAAAAAAGCAGACTTGTTTATTCCACCTCGTAAGAAAGTGCCAACAAGCCTTTTCAGTCCGAACACCCTTCCTATAATCATTAGACAAGCAGACTCCATTACAACCTTTAAGTTAAATACATTTCAATTATTTTTGATAATGGTCTTCTTTTTTTTCTTGACCATTTCAGCATCGTCAGTAGCGTGTAGACTGTGAAACTAGTGTGTTATGACTAACAGTACATGAATGACATTCCACTGAAGTACTTCCGTTCGGCACAACGCGAGTTATCTTCGTGCCTCGTAAATACTGGCTGTGCGTGTTTTAAGGCGCTCCCGACGTCAGGGCGTGTCAAACATCGTGTCGGTCTGAGAGTGCAGGTTTTGCGTCCGCGCTTGTTTCACATGGCTTTACCTTTACGAAAACATATCGCATAATGCATTTTTTTACAAATGAGGCCCATGAATGCAGCGTAAACATTTAACACACACACAGAAGAGCACAATACGTAGAGGGAGTTTGAATCGGAAGCAACCTTTTAGTCGTAATGACCCTTCAAAAGCCATCTTTGTATCTCTACCTTGGTTCAAGGTCCGGATAGAATACTCCGTGCATCACACCTTCAATCACAACATTTGAAAAGGTGTCTGAAAGAGGGACAAGAAAATATTCAGGTAAAAACATGGGTCAGGTATAATTATAAAGTACAACTTTACAAAGTGCCACTTTTGCCACTTTATAATTATACCTGGTTGGAGCTTAGCACCTTCACCCCACTTTATGCTGTTACAGTTACTTACAGTACTGCTCTAGTCTGTTGCACTACGTCAGGAGTTTTCAACAGGTGGTCCGGGGACCACCTGTGGTCCTTGAGAGGGTTCCAGGTGGTCCCCAGCTAAGTTGTTTAACCAGATGTAACTCTTGAGAACATAAAAATGAAACCAAATGGACCCTGGCGGGTCCATTTGGTTTCATTTTTACACTCTCAAGAGTTAAAATATTCACGTGAATTCGTCCTAATCTACAAAACTAGAAGATTAATGGTCATGGACAGAAGCAAAGGAAATCTTTAGTTTAGGGGGTCTGTGGGGCTAAAATGTCCTCAAATGGTGGTCCGTGGCTCAAATGCTGAGTAAACGGTGGGCCCTGGGATGAAAAAGGTTGAAAACCCCTGCACTACGTCACTTACTGTTTCTTGTATTGTTTGTATTTGTACTTTTTCTCATTGCACTGTCTATTGTCTTATTGCACTGAGGAACAATGGAAATGTTATTTCATCCCTGTATATGTCCCGACATACACTGGAGTGACAAATAAAGAACCTTGAACCTATGTTGACGACTGTAATAAATACCGGTATGTTCCACAACGGTTAATCTACCAAGAGATGCAACTGTAATGATGTTATGAAAAGTGCTGTACTATACTAGGCCACATAAGTTTGGAAACCTAACTTTGGGAATGATTTTCTTCACCTTAATAACACTAGTTGGTATTGTATCTTATATCATTTTAAGCGTTGATTAGTCCCGATTACAACAAGGCATGGCTTGCAATACAACTTGGTTCTTATTAAGGTGGAGAAAATAATTTGCAAAGTTAGGTTTATGTGTTCTTGTGATAGTATAAGTGTCTAGTGTATGTAAAGTACATTTTAGTATGAGCTTACCATGGGCAGATGGGAGCAGATAGGGGTCTCTCAGAAAGAGCATAACTGGTTGGTGCGAAAGTTTACTGTAAAAAGAACACACACACGAGAGGCCAGGTAAAAGACAGCGGCCACGGGAAGAGCATAATTCAGAAGAGACACTTAACAGGGGATTCCACCAATTTTCAACATGGTTGTGTTTCACCATGTTAATGATTTAATGACCTTAATGACCTTTTTTCCCTGAGGGTGTACAAATGATGCATTTGTACGTTCTCAGGGGGAAAAAATCTTGAAAATGGGTGGGATTCCCCTTTAAAGTGACATTTCACAAAGAAAAATACAGAATGTTAATGGCATTGAGAAGATTACAACACTATGCTGGGGGGTCTTTATGTGTGTACCATGGACACTACTTCCTGGACTACAATTCCCACAATTCTTAGTTCCTCCTTGTGGATAGAAAGGGGAAAGTCTACAAGTGCATGACATCAGAGACATGACCAGACTCACTGCTAACATCTAAAATATCTAAAGCCACATATTACACACGTCTAAATGTCATTAAAAAGGTAATATTGGCAACTTTACTGTGTACTAAATCTGTGTCTGTAAACAGATTTGAATCCAACTCCGCCTCGCCTCCACTCTATTCGCTCATCATCAAACTTCTGGAGACTGCTGCGCTATGATTGGCTAAACCAGCCCCCAGCGAACAACCCCCGCCCCCGCGAACAACAAAAGTCCTACAGGGCAAAGCAAATGTCTGGTCTGTCTGCAGTGAAACAGCTGCAGCATCAAAGTAGAAGTGACTATATATATATATATATATATATATATATATATATATATATATATATATATATATATATATATATATATATATATATATATATATATATATATATATATATATATATATATATATATATATATATATATATATATATATATATATATTTTTTTTTTCTTTTTTTTGCAAAAAATATGAAATTCCCCTTTAATGATTTACAATGCGCCACAGAACCAATAGTTAACTCTCATGACCTTTATTTTGGCAATTTTGAATTATC
Organism: Benthosema pterotum; assembly: GCA_039105355.1. Taxonomy (NCBI): domain Eukaryota; kingdom Metazoa; phylum Chordata; class Actinopteri; order Myctophiformes; family Myctophidae; genus Benthosema; species Benthosema pterotum. The sequence continues at coordinate 10,199,400 of CM076985.1, forward strand.
AAGGAACACGTTCAACAGAAACGGTTATTAAAAAAATAAATAAAAGCAAGACTGACCTCGATTCTTCCGATTCTGTTTCAAAGGACCTTGAGTGGATGAAAAAACAAACAAACAAACACACGTTATATAGCGATGCAGATCGATAAAATGAACCTCACATTGTAAAGGGGAAACTGGAGACTTGAAGCAACAACAACCACAACAACGACAAAAAACCCTGTGGTTTCTTTTTAATGGAAAAGAGCCACAGCTCAAACTCACCCACAGCTTTCTGTTTTTGGCACCGAAGGAAAATGGCGGATATTCAGGAAATCCAGGAATATCTTTGGAAGGACCTCATTCTCCGTGATTATAGTCTAGAAAGAAGACCAAAAAAAAAAAAGAAAAAAGAAAATTACAGTGTATGTGACGGACCGCGACGCAAACCAAAACAAATCTGCATAGCTTGCGTCGGGCTACTGCTACGTTCTCAACTCACACTATATAGGATTGGTGGCATCAGCTACTTTGTGCATAGTGTATATCAGGGGTGCCCACACTTTTTTGACATGAGAGCTACTTTCAAAATGACCGGATCAACAACATCTACATATCAAAAATGTGATTGTTCCATTACTGAAAATTCATGTCAAGGCCCTCTAGAAAGTTTGAGCTTAGAAATAGTGGTGATGGTGTTCTTAATGTTATAGTGTTTAAGAATAATGCACTTATAATGAAAAATAGAGGGGGAGAATTGGAAGGTTTTCCTGTTTATGCTATTACTGAGCTGTGTTAAAGAGCTGACAGTTTGTGATGTTGAGTTTAGTTTCTTGCAACCAAAACTAAGAACTTTAACATTTTTGTCCACAATTTGTCCAACAGTTATTCTCCATTTTCGAATTGTATGGGCTTGTAATTCAGATGTTTAAATATAATTTAACTCTTAAGAGCGCTAAAATGAAACCAAATGGACCCGTAGGGTCCATTTGGTTTAATTTTACCGCTAGATCTATAAGGGTCTATTTGGTTTCATTTTACCGCTAGATCTATAAGGGTCTAAGTGCTGAGGGGGACAACTTTAGTGTCTCTATTAGGCCATGTTATCGGCTGGTGTCGATACACTGAAAACGTTAACGGTGCTTTCAACACAGTGAGTGCTGGACTCTGAAGCCTGGCCCTGCAAAAGTCTGTAGGTAATGATAATAAACTTTATTTATATAGCACCTTTCATGACAGGAAGGCATCGCAAAAGGGTTTTACAAGGCAGAGAACAAACGAGGGTAAAACAAACACAATAACATCCAGCCAATAAAGCAATAACCAAGAACATGAAGCCGGTAGCAAATCGATCTCTCTCCACCAACTGGGAATAGTAGACTCCCTCATTGAAATGTGCACCTGGACAACTATAGACAACTCCACATCACCCAACATTTTTATTTAATGGCCATACAGTAGTGTCAAAACCTTACCCCTGTGTTGGACTGGTATATTTGCCAATATATGACGTGATAATGACAAATAAGGGCCAAAGCTGATACTTTTCCGATACCCATAAATTAGTTCCAGCTCCAGTCGTAGAAGGAAGGATAATTGGTCGATTTTTGGACAGCCTGTTCTGACTCACAGACAGTTCATTTAACAGTAGGTTAATGATACAGTGCTGTGTCTGATGTGTATATTTATTCACATGCAGCATTGTATCATGAACCCCCATGTTAAACTAACTCTGACTCAGAATAGCCTTGGGGACCCCCGCACGGAGCAGCACGACACCACTTCACATGGATGTGATTTTTTTTTTAGAACTCTGGCTGCTGGGTTTGTTTTGCACAAGTTGTAACCTGTCCGTTTGTTTGTTTTCCGCGGCAGTTCCAGAGAACAGGGCAAACAGGGCAAAAATCGAGTCTCAAGAAAAACAAAAGCATGGATCCTCAGTTTTTTCGCGTCTTCTAATGGCAGGCGAGAAGAAGAAGGCAATACCAGTAGCCTGATTAATGTGTATGTGTGTTGACATTCAAATTAGAATCAATAACAATAACCCCAAAAATAATACCGTAATTTCCGCACCTGAATATAAGCCGCACCAGCTAAATTTGGGGCAAAATACTGATTTTTCCTTGTATAAGCCGCACCTGACTATAAGCCACACCAGACAACAATTAAGCTTCATGTTAGAGCAGCGGTTTTCAACTTTTTCACAATTTAACAACATCTTCACCCCACAAACCCCAAAACTAAAGATTTCTTTTGGTTTTGTTCACAATTCCAGGATGAATTTTTGCAAACAAAAGAGGCAAAACATCAAAATTAGACCAAAATGAACATGACTTATGACTCATTCATTATAGTCTATGTAGTTGTGTAGCAAAATCCAGCTTACAGAATATTTCGTGAAGATTCTTGTAAACCATATTTTTTCTGTTCTATGGACCCTAAAGGACACAAAAAAAGCGGTTTACATTTTTTCCCCCCACCCTAACATTATTTTATCACCATGGCAACATGGCGTTGTGTATCAATCTGTCTGTATTACTGTCAACATCATTTCTCCAAATCTGCCAGCCCAATTTATACCAAATTTGGTCCAGGGGTGTATAATATGCTCTAGAAGACCCCATAAAAATGTCACCATGATCGGCCCATAGGTGGCGCTACAGTACCAAATTAAAAATTATAAATTGCGATTATTCACAAACTAATTGTCTAATTCAAATGAAAATTGCTGGGTTTTTGCACAATGGGCTGAGACACAAGCCCTGCAAATTTGACCACAATCCACCAATGGGTGGCGCTACAGTAACCCATTTAGGAAGCAGATGCATGGTCTTCACATATTAATACAGTGATTTTCATGTAATTGCAATGTGATTCTTGTCACATTTAAGTAAATTTTAAAGCTCTGGGGGAGAAAGAGGCAATAGCCTTGGAATATTTTACACTAAATAAGACCACGCCCCATACCCCGCATCGAGGGACGTGGTGGTGGCATAGTCATAATACACAAACAACACATCAAATCAAAATCAGTCCAGTTAATTTTCCTGTTCCCTTCTCATTTGAACATTTCACCTTCAAACTGTCTGGCCCTAAACCATTGGTCGCAGCAGTCATAGACTGCCCAAACCTGCCCATCCATCTTCATCTACTTATCCTAGTTCGGGCCACGGGGGCAACAACTCCACCATGGAGCTCCAGACTTCCCTCTCCCGAGCAACCGGGCGACCTCCTCCTGGGGGATCCTGAGGCGATCCAAGGCCAGAGAGTCAATGTAATCCCTCCATCTGGTCCTTGGTCTGCCCCGGGGTCTCCTCCCAGTGGGACGTGCCTCGAGGACCTTCCTAGGGAGTTGCTCAAGAGGCATCCTGATCCTAACCAGATGCCCAAACCACCTCAGCTGGCTCCTTTCCAGGAAAAGAGGCTCTCCTGAGTGACTGAACTTCTCACTCTATCTCTAAGGGAGATGCCAGCCACCCGCTGGAGAAAACTCTTTTCAACCTCTTGTATTCATGACCTTGTTCTTTCGGTCATGACCCACACTTCATGGCCATACGTGAGGGTAGGGATGAAGATAGCTCGGTAGGCAGAGAGCTTTGCCTTCTGGCTCAGCTCTCTTTTTGTCACAACAGTGTGGTATAGTGACTGCAATACCGCCCCTCCATCCTCCCTCACTCGTGAACAAGACCCCGAGATACTTAAACTCCTTCACCTGGGGTAATGCCTCATTCCTGGACTGTACAATCCACCGGTATCCCTTTCAATTTTCTGTATTTCTCACCCTGCTCACTGAGATGCATATCTCTGTCTGGAGATGTCAATATCCACGTGGACTCACCTGACTTCAAAGCGCCACTGAATTCCTTGACATTTTAAACGTTATCAATCTTACTCAGCACGTCCGTTTTCCCACCCACAGAAGGACACACTGTGGATCTCATCTGTACTACAGGAATAACCACTCATAATGTCACCAGCATGGACCTTGGCTCCACCATCTTGGACCACCTAGCCATCATCATGGACATTGACACCCCCACTCCCCTCAACAATGAAAAACGCTCCATAACTTTCCGGAACCTCAAATCTATTAACCCCTCCTCCATGTCCTCATTATTGTCCTACACCATATCTGACCCTAGTCCACCCACCCCGAACACTAAATTGGTCAATGTTTACAATGACACACTCTCAACCTGTCTCAATCAACTTGCCCCCACAATGACCAAGCACGTCTCCTACACCCACTCAGCCCCCTGGTACACGGATCATCTACATCAACTAAAAAAACAGGGTCGTCAACTGGAACGGCTTGTCAAGAAAACAGGTTCATTCCAAGGCTTACAAAACGCATCTGGAACAATACAAAAATGCTCTCAACAGTGCATGCACTTCGATAGCTCAAAATGTGGAGAGCCAAATTTTGAACAGGCTATAATAGCCAAACCCAAAATGTAATCAGAGTAAAACTTTTTTAGTTGTCCCACTACTCATCTGTTATTCAGTCCGGCAGCAACTACTCAATCCTTTAATGCAATAACTGCATCCAACCTCTCCTCCATAACCTCTGGCATGAAAACCTCCACCTGTATCCTTGACCCGATACCCATCACCTTGGTCTCTCCAAAATCCTGGAACACACTGTAGCCTCTCAGCTCAAGTTTCACATAGACTCAAATAACCTCTACGAAACACTTCAATCTGTTTTCCATTCCCTAGCACAGAAACCATTCTCACAAAAGTCACCAACAATATCCTCCTCTCTGCTGATTCCGTTCACCTCTCCATCCTCGTCCTCCTCAACCTCAGTGCCGCTTTTGACACCATCAGTCACTCCATTCTCATCACCTGTCTCCAATCTTCCATTGATTCAACAGGAACTGCTCTTTCCTGGTTCAAATCTTACCTCTCTGATCGACAACAATTCATCTCTGTCAAGAACTGCAACTCCTCCACTACCCCTGTTACCCATGGTGTCCCCACGGCTCTGTTTTTGGTCCCCTGCTCTTCATCTTAAACATCCTCTCACACTGTCAGATCCTCCATCACAATGGACCTCAGTTCCACTCATTTGCCGATGACACACAGTTGTATTTCTCCACCAAAGCCATCACTCCAACCAACCAATAACTGCAATAAATCAGAAATCATCATCACTGGTCCCAACTCCCTCACCAGTTCTATGCAGGATTTTTCACTCAGCATTGATGGTTCCATTGTTTTACTTTCCACCCACATTAGGGTGGATCAAAAAAGCACAAGTTTTGATTTTCTTGTGTCTCACCCCCTAATTATGTTCCAATGGACAAAAAACTACTTTGTTTAAAATTTGGTTGAATTTGAAGCATATTTAGAGGTAGCTCAATCACCCAGAAGTTTATCACTATTTTGTATTGGAGTACCAGTTCACAGTAGTACCAGTTCACCATAAAAACTTGATTAAAGGGTGTGCCAAACTTTTCTCAGTTGATCCTTATGTATTTTGTCCCGTAGAATTCATTTCTGCAATGTACATCTTTGTAATTCGCATAATTAATGAGATACTCTGCATATTTGATTAATTATGCTAATTATCTCATTAACTATGCGTGATACAGAAATATATCAAGCAGAATTGGATTCTTCGTTAAAAATCATGTTAAGAACAACTGAGAAAAGTTTGGTACACCCTTTAATCAAGTTTTTATGGTGAACTGGTACTACTGTGAACTGGTACTCCAATACAAAATAGTGATAAACTTCTGGGTGATTGAGCTACCTCTAAATATGCTTCAAATTCAACCAAATTTTAAACAAAGTAGTTTTTTGTCCATTGGAACATAATTAGGGGGTGAGACACAAGAAAATCAAAACTTGTGCTTTTTTGATCCACCCTAACCCACATCTGCAACCTTGGCATCTTTTTTGACCCACCCTCTTATTCCTTCCCCATGTCAACCATGTCACCAAAACTGCCTTCTTCCACCTCAAGAACATTGCTCGTCTCCGACCCTTCTTGTCATTTTCTGCAGCTGAAACTCTCATCCACGCCTTCATCTCATCACGCCTTGATTATTGCAAGAGTATCCTCCACAGCACCACCTCCAAAGTCCTCAATAAACTTCAATATGTCCAGAACTCAGCTGCACGTCTGCTCACCAGCACCCGGTCCAGAGATCATATCACACCTGTTCTGTGACCTTCACTGGCTACCAGTCAAACAAAGAATCCACTTAAAAACACTCCTGGCCCCATATAAAGCACTGATCAACCTGACTCCCCTCAATTAAGTTGCTTCTTTTTATTTTACCTCTGTAGTCACCCCCCATGCAATGTGTCTTTGGGTACTCAAAAAAGCGCTATATAAGTTTCTCCTACACCCACTCAGATTATTATTATTAATAATAGACGGTGGGGGGTAGTATTATTAATGTCCAATTATCGTGGATGCAATTTCTTTTTGTCAAAAGAGAAAGTCAAGTTAACAAAACACTGTCTGCGTGCGATTATTTAAGGTTTTTGTAGCGAATTGGTCATTTTAAATATGTTATTGTAGCGCCACCTATTGGTGGATAGTGGTCAAATTTGCAGGGCTTGTGTCTCAGACCATTGTGCAAGAACGCAGCAATTTTCATTGAAATTAGACAAATTGTTTGTGAATAATCACGATTTTTGGTTTTGAATTTGGTACTGTAGCGCCACCTATGGGCCAATCATGGTGAGATTTTTATGGAGTGTTCTTGAGCACATTATACACCTCTGGACCAAATTTGGTGTAAATCGGGCAGGCAGATTTGGAGAAATGATGTTGACAGAAATACAGACAGATTGATACACAACGCCATGTTGCCATGGTGATAAAATAATGTTAGGGTGGAGGGAAAAAATGTAAACCGCTTTTTTTGTGTCCTTTAGGGTCCATAGAACAGAAAAAATATGGTTTACAAGAATCTTCATGAAATATTCTGTAAAGTACACAATGACGTGGACTATTAAGTGGTGCTAATTTAGATGGTGAATATCATAACTCGAGAGTTACATCTGGTTAACCAACTTTCTATCATTTAGTCTGTGGAGCCCACCTGGAAGCTTGAAAATCCATAAACCGGTGTTTAAGCCGCAGGGTCAAAAGCATGTGAAAAAAAGTAGCGGCTTATAGTCCGGAAATGACGGTAATAATAGTCGGCCAACACGGTTGTCTGCCAGGCCGTCTTACTTGTGCCCTTCAAGTTAATCAACATTACTTTCTTCACCCCGACCGTTCTCTTCCGTCCTTACTATGTGTCCGTACCAATGCGTACCATGGCAGTCTTCCTTTCCTCACCGCCTCCTCTATGGCGTCCACTCCCATCCTGTCTTAGCTCTGCACCGTCTGTCTGTCACTCAGTAGCCTGGTCTAGCCCTCAATGATTTTGGCCTTGGGGGGCGGGGGTGTCGTGGGATCCACACGGCGGAAGTGCTGCGCTCTGATTTGATCTCACTAACGTGTCGTCATCTCCGGCCCCTCCCACGCCCGTCCACTGCTGTTCTACGTCACATCATTTAGAGCGACGCCCACCCCGGAAGATTGACACTCCCCTCAAGGCCACTTTCCAACGCGCGTTAGTCCAGGCTTTCCGTTTTCGCGCAAGGCGGATGAAAATGAAAGCCTGGGTGTCGAGGCTAGTCACTGCAGTGACACGCCACACATCTACCTGATCATCCTGTCTGTCTGTCTGTCTGTCTGTCTGTCTGTCTGTCTGTCTGTCTGTCTGTCTGTCTGTCTGTCTGTCTGTCGCACAGTGACACATCACACTTCCAAGTGATCATCCTGTCTTTCTGCTACACCAAAATGCTGCATGCACTACTTAACACAAAAAAAACCTGCCAGGCTTTAACAGGGCAAAGGCAACTGTTGCCTGCAGTGCCGGAATAGCGTGGCATACCGTTTAAACATCCTGTTTGGGAAGCTGTCTTGCTCATGTCGATGCTAGCGAGCTCAAACGGACTCATATGCTTGCTCCAGAAAACGCCATAATGTTCCCGTCAGCACCACCGGATAATCAGCAGGGACCCATGAGAATGAGGACCAAATGACATAAAATGTAAGCCTAATTTGTTTAGATTTTATGATGCAGGGATGCAGACATACCTGTAGATATTGCTCCAGGCCCAGCCTCCTCTGCTCCAGAACCTTGGGAACCCAGTTCCTCACGTGTTTAGAAGGCATCTCAGGCGGCTTTATGCTCTTCTTCAGCTAGAGGCGTTCAAAGAAGGAGACGGAGATTTGGTCGTTGAAAATGAAAGCAAAAACCAAAGAACTCAACAAGTACACAGCACAGGCCTGCTACTACTAGTACGACTGGATGGACTGGACGGTGCGACGCGCAGAAACTCACCATTTTATGCAGAGCGTGGAATTCACTGTAGCGCTTCTCGACGGCATGCTGCCTGCCGTTCATGAGCACGTCGATGTTGAAAACCTGACAGAGAAGAGACAAAAAGAAAATATACGCTTGTGTCAATGCCATAAAGACAGTAGGCAATGTTACATAGAAGGTGTGCTTTATTTCCGTTAACGCACCCCTGCTGTGGCGCCGAAAGGGTGTCACAAAATTGCATTACACTACAGGTGCCCTTAAAACTAAGTTGCAGAAAAATACAACGCCGAAAAATAAATAATTTTCGAACGTGAACTGGTCTTTGTTTGGGTTAGCCATGCCATCGCCGTCGTTTAAGCGCAGCTAGAACACGGTTTCAACCAATCAGATTGCTTCCTCAAAACAAACTGTTGCATACTTGTTTGGTTTGTTTGTTTTGTGTTTTTTTTGTTTCAGTAAAGTTTGTCTCAAGAGATTGATTGATTATAGTTTACAGAATAGCTACATTTCACACATGAAAACACAACTCGATACAAGACAATTCTTCATCAGAACATTTAGAAAGGTTTTGGAAGGCAGCAGTCCGTATAGGTTCCCTTTGAGAGCGGTTTTGAAGGAGTCACGGACCGGGAAAGACACATGATGCATGCCTGGTATGTCACGAGTTTGTCCGAAAATGTGCACCGCTTGTATCTCACACGTATGAAGTACGTACGGTGCATTATGCAAGGCAGTAGTTATCTGTGTCAGCTAGTTATCAGGAAGCATCTGCTTACTCTTATCCAAATGTGAACGCCCGACAGTAATGACTCCTCCTGTGTCACTTCCCTCAACTCAACTCAACGTGTTCCTTAAATTTGTGTAACAGGCCTGTCTGTTGTATAGAGCTGAGCAGTCCCATCCCCTCGTGACGTCGCCCCTTGTTCCAGAAATGGATTCCCCTTCATTTTCCTCATAGGTTTTTTCGAACATGTTGTCATGATTTGCCATGACCCGAGTTGTCTTTGCCCGTGACGTAATCATATTTATATTGGCCATTTTCAAAAAGACTATGAGGAAAATTAATGAGGATTCCATTTCTGGAACACAGGCGACGTCATAAAAGGGGCGGGACTGCTCAGCTCTTGATATATTTTGTTTGTTTATGTATTTATATATTTATTCATTTAGATTCAGGCAGTCTTAGTCTTTTTGGATGAAATGCTTAGTCAAGTTTTAGTCATTTGAACAAAACGCTTACTTAAAGTACTTGTTAGTCATAGTCACACGTTGTCATTTCTGTCCTTGATAGTGTTGGTCTAAATTTAGTTGACGGGAACTCAACAAGAGGCTTTTTAGTCCATTCTAGTTGGCGGAAACTCAAAGATTTTAGTCCCATAAAAGAAATAAGTGAATTTAAGTGTATTTATTTGAAGTATTTAAAGGTAGGGGAAGTGATTTGAAATTCATGGTGTAGTACCAGCCTGGTGCACTAGGGGCCCCCAAAAGTAGCTACACTATGTGAACCAGCTGCTCTCTCCTGATTGGAGGAGAATTGTGGTGACCTGGGGAACTTTTATTAGCTCCTCTGCTAACGTGGGGGAGGGGGAAACTCCATATGTGGTTTCCACACCTTATAATAGAGTATTTTAACAGAAAAAAAAATATTTTTTGGGTGATATCTGACAAAAGTGAAATCACTTCCCCTACCTTTAAACTAATTTTGCTTTTGAGAGGAATTTGCACATAGTGCAGATGCTCCAGCCCGACTTGTTAATACAAACGAGTGTCTTCCTCGTTCAGCACTTTTATATACTGAGCATTACTGACAGAAAGTAGTTCATAACATGCCTATCGGTGGATTTTTATCAAACAAAGAGTTTGCAGATAGACGATAATTCAACCTTTCCATACTTACTGCAATGTTGGAGAGTTTAACATTGTTTAATGCAAGCAAATCCCAGATGAAAATTCTTGTTATTATGGGGGAGTCGATGGACCGTACTGCAACTCTAGATTTGTCCAATTATAAAGCATATTACTGCAAATGGACAACATGTGACACCTCAGAACCTCTTAAAAAATAAATAAATAAACATAAAAAATAACTTAAATTAAGTTAAATTAAATTAACTTCTCACAATAGCTATATTTACTAGGAGATAATGAAGTAATTATTATATGGTCAGCACACTCTATAGTAAGGAGGATTATCTAGACAGAAAAGATATAATCAGTATATTTGTGTGGTAAAATGGACTGGCTCTGAACAAGTTTTGGGAGCTGTCATAAGGTTCCATGTGTTAACACTCTCAGAATTGGTATCACAGTCGAGTTAGGGTCCAGTATGCATGTGGTAATTTAGATAGTTTAAATATCCATCAATCGAATGCGTTTTAAATAGATTGTAATAACAAGACTGTATTATCACACATTAATACGACTGTAAACAATTGTAACTCAGTTATCACTCTTGCATTGAGTTGTAGCCTACAATTGTACTACAAAATCTCCAAGCCTTTAATAAATTGTTCAATCAATCAATCAATCAATCAATCAATCAATCAATCAATCAATTCAATTCTGGCTCACAATCGCTGATCCAAGAAAAGAAAAATCAACAAATTTCTCGTTTAATTCTAAATCTTAGCCAACTATAACCGTAGCGTTGCTAAAACAACACGACTCTCCCCTGTTAATAGCAGCCGCAGCAGCAGTCTTTTACACATAACTCGTCAAAGCAGTGCATTTGTTTGATGTAACTGATTGGACACGGCACTTGTAGTTCATTTTGAGGGCAATCATAACAAGTTCGCTGCCAATCTAAATATGTGACAGCTATTTAGGAGGACAGATCAGACGACAGTCAGTCGGTCGGTCGGTCAGACAGAGGCAGAAATTGAGAGTATATATAGCTTACCGTGTATCCTTTCTCGATCGAGCTGTTTTCTGAACGGAATGACGGTATTGAAACCCTGACGGGATGCATTGTTGTCACAGAACAGTAAAGTAACATCAACGAGGGCCGATCATAATCAATAAGTCTATTGGGACAGGTCCATCGAGACACGAAGCCAGCTTTGAAGCTGGCAAATAATATAATAGCCTACTGCTGTTGGTCACTCCAGAGCCTTAAGCGTATAGACAGAGTTACGACAACTCCGCTCACTTCATCGGGACAGTCCAATGGAGGGTCTTCTACGTAGACTTCTATTGAGAATCTGGACAACAAATAGGGACAAGTCCTGGATTCCGGATGTTAGGCAGAAATGCGTGTGGACTCAGGCAACAGCCCAGCTTTAATGAACTTAAATCCCTTTATTCTAGATCGTTTTGTAGTAACAGTATATCATAAACATTACCGAGACTTTAGTTGTTACTGTACAACACTTTAAAACAGTTGACGTGTTGCAAGCAAGCCTAAAATAGCTCGCCGTCGTGGGAAAACAATGTATTTCCAGCTTTTTCCCTCTCCAGGCTGCATGAACAGTGTTCCACCGTTCAGTTTCTGACCCACCCAATGACGCAAGTCTGACACTAGATGGCTCTGGCGTCCCCCTGATAAAAATCATTTTTGAACCCCAGCAGAGCCGTTTCAAAGCCCCATTGCTGCCACCTAGTGAGGTGGAGTAGTGTTGCACCAAGCTTAAATCAATGTTTTTAACTCCAAGTGTAAATTAAAACAAATAAGGGCACCAGGAATGTTCAAAAAGTTGTGGTTGTTATATAGGCTACAAGTATAACAGCTTAGAGGATCACAACGAACGGTATATGTATTTTTCCAGACATTTTTTCTGTGATTTATTTACAAAATTTGATAGCATATCAGCATGTGAAAACAATATGGAAAACCATTACAAAGCATGAAAGCATGAAACTGCAGTATACAAGTATACTATATGTCTTTTTTTAGCCAAGATCACATCTACTGGCTAGTGTAAAAAGAGGACATGAGTCACAATGTTTTATTCTTCAAGTATATTTCACAAAGGAATTGCAGTAAAACGAGTTTCATTCATTGCATATAAATATAACAAATATGGTTTCCTTTAAGAATGGTCTTTTCAACAAAAACGACTGCACATTTTGTTTTTGTTTTTTACGTTTGCAGGACCTTAACTTGTTTTTCCATTTTCTCTCTAATCGGGTATAAGAAATGCAAGCACAAAGTTAAAATGGAATAGAATAGAAATATATATTTTTTTTGAATGAGATGAAACTAAAGGGTGAAAGAAGATGAAAAACATCAATTATGTACAACAAACAACTATAGCCTATCAAGCTCACATTTGTGTCCCCAAACCAAATCCTGGATTGTTTTATACTCATCATCTGTCATTATACTAAACCTTTAATACCTGAAATGCAGTCATGTCAAATGTATTATACTTTTTTTTTAATCAAATTTGGAATTGTATGCACTAAAAATAAGAACCCTCGCTGAATTGTACTTTGAACGAATGAATGATATTAGCTGAGTACAGAAAAGTTCATTTGGACAAGAGCTAACATTCACAATGCATACTGGTTGTATTCTGCAGTCCACTGTAATCTTCACGGATCCACAGGTTTGCTGTGAATGGATGTAATCAATACCTGAAAACATACAATAATAAATAATGAACACATATCTCGATCGGTAGTCATTAAACCAACACCGGATTGTGTTTGAATTCATCCAGGACCTTTAAATAAAAAGTGCCAATCGAAAAGCACACTCAAATACGATTTGTTTCGTGAATGAGAAATATTCTAAAACTACAGCATTGGTACGAGAACAGTCGAGAACATGAATTAACGCTGCGTGCCTTTGGTTTGGAGACAATTTTGCACAAAAAGCAACAATGGATCTTCTATGCCCCTCACTGCCAAAATATGGCAAGTAGCAGAGAAGTCTGAGAATAACAGCTTACATACTGTATACTCAAATGAAAAACCCATCAGGTCTTTGCGCTGATGAAGACCCTCTATGCATCCCATTTAATGGGTTGTCCAGTTGTCCAAGACATGTCAGGGTGTTTCATGTTCAATAACAAGTCTTCTACATTCTCTATTACCCTATATGTACTACATTTCTTGTAAATTCAGTCATGCACATGTTTCAAACGACAAGGAAACTGCATGATTTAAACCATTCTGCACTGTACTTGTGTTGTTTTAACTTTGATTGAAAAATATCAGGTGTTCACGGCTGCTATTTGGGGGGGGAGAATGTGAGAATGCAGCACAAATCTTTCAGTATGTTCTTTCAGAGCGAATGTTTTGTGGAATCTACAATGTACAGGACGAAATGGAAAGGAAAAAAATAATAATACACACAACCACGATGGCAACAAATTGGAGGCAATGTGGGGTTTGGTGTGCTTGCCCATGAGCACTTCAACATAATTGCCAGGAGGGGCCGCCATAACGCCAAACCACGGCCACAGTTGCCCCACAAAGCCACCCCAGAAAGACTGACATTCTGTATATGGCCCTTTGCATTAACCCCAATACCAAAGAGCTTTCAAGTAGAGCTTAATTGTTTAAAGGGCCGCTTCACCATTTTTCAACATATCTTCATATAAAATAGGTCCTCACTAATAATGTATTTGATAAAATGCCACTATTTTTTTCCTACTCAGTCTGTCTCTCACAGTAGGGATGTGGGCAGTTTAGAAAGCCGTCCTCCACCAACATCATCGATGGGGAATCCAAGCTAATAGAAACTGCAGGTTTTCTAATCCTGAAACCTATCATATGAAGATATGTTGAAAAGTGGTGAAGTGGTCCTTTAAACTGTCCCTCATTTTGATGGGGATGATCTGCAGGCCTGTCGATAGGGTCCCTGCACCGCACATATTAATCGTTAACCAAAAAATCGATACATCGATGCATCGATTTGCATAACACGAGTCGACTCCAAAAAGCCCGAGTCGATAAGTTGTTTTTTTCCCCTTCCTCCGAGGGAAAGGAGTAAAGAGGAGGAATTAAACATTTACCTTTGTTTTCCCCTTTTTTCTTTCTCTATATGTGCGACGCGTGTGTATATAATTCAACTGTAATATTGGTTACTGTCACTCACGGACAGAAGTCTCCTTTGAAGTTCCCTTTGCAACTCTATCGGAGTTAAGCTTTAATTTAGGTTTACCAATCTTATGCAGCTGCGCTCTTGCGCTCTGGGCGCGCGGGGCGTTCCAGCTGATCATTACGTACACGGATCAGATCGAACAGCAAACAGTGTAAGAGGAATACAGAACTTCATCAACCAACACCAGACACCTCCCTGTGCTACAGTCAGTGACCATCTTGTTCCTCGTTTCGCATTAGGCTACGCAGTACGCATGGGATGCATGCTTCTGTCCGCGTCGTTCTCATTAATTTGCTGAATGGATCAGAAAAGAAAGGCAACGCGATATGATGGTGGTGGTGGTGGAGGAGGAGGAGGAGGCGGCGGCTACATGTATACATGGATAGTATTCTGATAATGTGGCCGCTGTTAGAACGAGCATGTCTTCTGTTGCGTTCTAACGTGTGGGCTGCTGTGTATTGCTGTGTTGCTGTGTTTTTATGGCTGGCCATAGTGGACGTTGTGCTGCGCTGTGCCAATATTGTTTTCATAAGCTTGCCACATGCGCCATGCGTAGCCTCGCGATGTGTTTTCTATAAGCACTGCGCCGGTATATAGCGGCACCATTTGATCCCCGACCCCCCTCGGAGAACCACCACGACGGACCCCCCCCCCCCCCCCCCCCCCCCCCCCCCCCGCGCCATAAAACGATAAATCGATACAACTTCGACTTGACTGTCTGACAAGTCGACTTGTCTCAAGTCGTTAATGCCCTACCGCACATATTAATCGTTAATAGTACAAAACAGCCATACTTACGGTGACATGTGGCAGCCTGAGACATAGGCATAGTTGCCAGTGTAACGAACGTCACAGCGTACTATGTTGTTGCTGTAGTCCTGTTCTGGAACCTGATAGCTGGGGTTTACACTGATCTGGAGAGAAAGAAGCAATCATGTACAGTACTCACTGTCAGTGGTCAACAGTGAATGTCCAAACTCACAGAACAAAAAATCCAAAGCAGTCATTATTCAGTAACAAGCTCTATTAACCCTAGAATACTCAACATACCTGTATACGATAAAATATTCATATTAGAAAAAAGATAAATTATGTTGGGAACTTCTACTTTGGTCCACCCATTCCTGGGGCATGTGAAGAAAATAACTAAATACATGAAAAGTCCATTCAGTGGCTAAAGGGATTTTCTTCCTCAATCACACTATGATAAAACATGGGCGTACACCTGTTTGTAGGAAAAAAGGAAAAAGGAAAGAAAAACTGCGATGTGGGCAGGCAGGGAAACAAACCTACCTGTGATGTCACTGAGCATCATGAAGCTACTGAAAGGCCCGCCCACCTCAGACATCAGCAACATTATGATGTCACTGAACATCATGAAGCTACTGAAAGACCTGCCCACCTCAGATATCAGCAACATTATGATGTCACTGAGCATCATGAAGCTACACATCAGCAACATTATGATGTCACTGAGCATCATGAAGCTACACATCAGCAACATTATGATGTCACTGAGCATTATGAAGCTACTGAAAGACCCGCCCACCTCAGACATCAGCAACATTATGATGTCACTGAGCATCATGAAGCTACTGAAAGACCCGCCCGCCTCAGACATCAGCAACATTATGATGTCACTGAGCATCATGAAGCTACACATCAGCAACATTATGATGTCACTGAGCATCATGAAGCTACACATCAGCAGCATTATGATGTCACTGAGCATCATGAAGCTACACATCAGCAACATTATGATGTCACTGAGCATCATGAAGCTACACATCAGCAACATTATGATGTCACTGAGCATCATGAAGCTACACATCAGCAACATTATGATGTCACTGAGCATCATGAAGCTACACATCAGCAACATTATGATGTCACTGAGCATCATGAAGCTACTGAAAGACCCACCCACCTCAGACATCAGCAACATTATGATGTTACTGAGCATCATGAAGCTACTGAAAGACCCGCCCACCTCAGATAACAGCAACATTATGATGTTACTGAGCATCATGAAGCTACTGAAAGACCCGCCCACCTCAGATAACAGCAACATTATGATGTCACTGAGCATCATGAAGCTACTGAAAGACCCGCCCACCTCAGACATCAGCAACATTATGATGTCACTGAGCATCATGAAGCTACTGAAAGACCCGCCCACCTCAGACATCAGCAACGTTATGATGTCACTGAGCATCATGAAGCTACACATCAGCAACATTATGATGTCACTGAGCATCATGAAGCTACATATCAGCAACATTATGATGTCACTGAGCATCATGAAGCTACTGAAAGACCCGCCCACCTCAGATATCAGCAACATTATGATGTCACTGAGCATCATGAAGCTACGGAAAGACCCGCCCACCGCAGACATCAGCAGCATTATGATGTCACTGCATCACATCAGCAAGTGAGTTTTCATTGGTTAAATATTTTTCAAACGCCACAGAGAGGCCTAAACATGCGCATAGTATAGCACAAAGCTATGTTATAGCACAAAACTATGTTGTTGTGCTACTTCTGTGTGGCACCGTCACAACACAACTATAGACAGAGGAGATATGGAGACATGAGGTTGTCTGCCCTTACAGTGACTACAAATATACAGTAAGTGGGTTTGTATAAATACCATTTTTTGGCGGGTGGGGCAGGGGCAGATGTAACATTTCCCAATGGGCTTTGCGCTACGGGCGATGAAGCCGCACCCATACCATTTTCACCCACACCACATTCAGTTAAATTCTTTAGTTCTGCGACCGTCAAGATTTATATCTTGTGCAGGGGGCAGATTACATTAGGCATTGGGCAAGTAAACTAACATGCACAAAGGTAAAGGTCTGACTCAGAGAGTTTTCTGTTTTCAATGATGAAATGATGTTGGTTTAGTGGTGCCACAACTATAGTTAGTTAGTAGCAGTAGTAGTGTTTCAAATCATTTGAATTATGAGCACTTTAATTTGAAATATCTTGGTTTGTTTTGCATGGCATCTTGTGCCATGCACATGGGGTGGGGGGGTGCTTTCAGAGTACCGTAAAATCTGCGTCAACTGCCAGCACTCCACTGAGCTACCGGTATAATATTTTGAAACAAATCCCAGCACTCGTGGTGTTAACGGGTCTCTTTAGTGGAGAAGCGTGCCAGCCATGTCATCTGGTATCCTAACAGACCTTGAGCACATAGTTTCCAGGTTTCACATCTGTGATGTCGATCCACTGGCAGTCGATGTCAGCGTTGTAGGTATCATAGCATCCTGGACTCAGACCCTGTACAAAAACATAATCATAAAACAGCTCATTTTCAAATCGCAACGGAAGTGTTGTTCACAAGATGTTTTAAGGGTAATAATAGGGGCAACTTTTTGGACGAAAATAAAAATAGATACAGTATATAGCTATATATATATATATATATATATATATATATATATTTTTTTTTTTTTTTTTTTTTTTTTTTTTTTTTGCATTTTCCCCTCTACGTTGCTTCTACTTTGATGCTACAGCTGTTTCCCTGCAGACAGGCACTTGCTTCGTCCTGCAGACGGTCCAGAACTTTTTGTTTGTTGTCAAAATATCATGAAAAAAAAAAAAAACATTTGTCAGGCTCAGGAAAGGCGGTGCTAATTTGTGAGGTGGTGGGCGTTGTGTGGGGTGAGGCAGCGTTTTAGCCAATCACAGCACAGCAGTCTCCAGCAGATTCATAATGAGCCAATAGAGCGGAGGTGAGATGGAGTTAGATTCTGTTTTCAAATCTGTTTACATACACAGTGCCTCTATTACCTTTAATCGTACACTTCTGCCATTTGAGCTTATGATGAAGAGTCAGTAAATATCTAACATCCAACATTTAGGACTGAAAGTATGCTGTAGAACAGCATCGAAACATGACAAGGACTTGTAGCCTATAGCAGATGACAGTTAAGTGACAATTGAAGGACTTTTCAATCAAAATGAAAGAATACCCTAGTCTGACCTCAGTCTGAATTGTCATTTCGTTTCACTTCATTATTCAGACTGAAGTCCCTCTCCTCCACAGCAGTTTCTGGGATGGGCGTGGTTAAAGTGGCAGTCTTAACGGTGATTGGTTCACATGAACCCCTAAGAATATTGGGAATGAGCAGATGACGTTGGTAACGAATTGAGTGACAGGGCTGTTGGCCAATCAGGTGCTGAGATTGGATTTCCAACCCGCACACCCAACACGCCCCCAAAGGCAGGGAAACCAGTCCTTGAATCACAGGGGAAAAAAATAAGCAAGTATTTTTTAAGGTGCTGATTCAGGGCTGAGCCAGGCTAAGAATACCCTTTACCGCATCAAAAGTAATTCACGAAAAACTAAAAACAGTGTACATCACCTGTGTGTGTGCGGTGCAGGCATATCTCCTGTAGTATCCGTAGTCACAGGAGGTATCCTCCAGGCAGAAGCTGGCCTTGTGTCCCTCTGCCACTGATCTGTGAGTGCTCTGGTCCAACAGCTCATAGTGGCTGAACTCATCCATGCTGTGGTAGTGCCTGTGTGTGGAACCAGCAGTATCGTGTCAATGCTAGAGCTGTCAGTTGATTAAAACAGTGGTTTTCAACCTTTTTCGTTCCAGGGCCCACTATTTATTCAGTATTTGAGCCACGGACCATTATTTGATGACATTTTAGCCTCGCAGACCCCCATAACTAAAGATTTATTTTTTGCTTTTGTCCACATTGTGCATTTGGGAAACAAAACAGATCAAAATGACCATGTGTAGACTTGGGCTGATTCACACGATGAATATTTTAACTCTTGAGAGCGTAAACATGAAACCAAACGGACCCTTTCGGGTCCGTTTGGTTTCATGTTTACGCTCTCAAAGAGTTAACCAATCTGGTTAACCATCATCATTTAGCCTGGGGACCACCTGGCATCCTCTCAGGGATGGGATCAGGTGGCCTTAGTAAATACACATGCAGGACGTGTTTGTGACATTTAAAAAAGAAAAGGTTTTGTCATTTATCTTAATCTTTTAGGCCAGTAGTTTTCAACCTTTTTCGATCCCAGGGCCCACTCTTCATTCAGCGTTTGAGCCACGGGACCACCGTTTGAGGACATTTTAGTGTCACACAGACCGCAAAAACTAAAGATTTATTTTGTTTTTGTCCGAAATTCCAGGCCGGATTTTGGAAACAAAACAGGTAAACATACAGATCAAAATGACCATTAATCTTCTACATTCTCTAGTTGTGTAGACTTGGTGCTAATTCACATGATGAATATTTTAACTCTTGAGAGTGTAAACGTGGACCCTTTTTCATGGACACTTCTAACGGCAGACCCCAGAACATAATGACAAGACAGATGCGCAATGCCTTGTACATTCATGCACATTCATGCATTCATTCACCACCTTCCAAAAGCAGTTGATATAGTGACCCTGGCAACAGCGGTAATAGTATCTAATAAAACAATAATCATACAGCCATAAAACCTAAAAGAGGAAGGGAAAATCAAAGAAAGGAAAATGAATGACAACCTTCATGAAAGGGGCGGGACTGCGCAGCTCTATAGGTAATTTGACTTGACGTGCAGAGACGCAACAGAATTGGTGCAAACATGTGCACGAAATCACGCTCCCGACCCCCACCCACGTATGTAGACCGAGAAAAATGCTAAATTTCGGCTTTCATCTAGGCTAGCATACTCGAAAATCAGGTTTCAAGCTGCTGCCAGCGATTGATGTGCCCCAACAACGCCAGCAGATTTACACTACGTGAGTATGACTCGAGTCAGGGCCGGATCTAGAGGGGGGCAGGGGTGGGCAGAGCCCAAACGTGCATCCTGCCCACCCAATGAAAGGTAATATCAGTGGTTTTCAACCGGTGGTCCAGGGACCATTAGTGGTCCTTGAGAGAGTTCCAGGTGGTGACCAGGCTAAATGGTGGAACGTTGGTTAACCAGATGTAACTCTTTGAGAGCATAAAAATGAAACCAAATGGACCCTTGCGGGTCCATTTGGTTTCATTTTTACACTCTCGAGAGTTAAAATATTCATCATGTGAATTAGCCCCAAGTCTACACAACTAGAGAATGAAGATTAATGGTCATTTTTTATCTGTATATTTGACTGTTTTTCCCCAAATCCAGCCTGGTATTGTGGACAAAAGCAAAAGAAATATTTAGTTTTGGGGTCTGTGGGGCTAAAATGACTTCAAATAGTGGTCCGTGTCTCAAATGCCGAATAATTAGTGAGCCCTGGTGTCAAAAAGGTTGAAAAACACTGCTTCGTATATGTTGTAAAAACCCACCCTGTGCACAGAAATGCTCACGCACACCAAAATCCTGTTTGGTGGTGCAGGCCCACGGGAGAAAACTGTAGAAAAACTTCTTGGCAAAACAAGAAAGTGGCCGCACACACCGGTAGCCAAAGTGCCAATATATTTATTTAGGACATAGCAGGTTTAAGAATCCAACGTTTCGGCGGTTAAGCCTTCATCAGGGAATGTAAAAACCCACCCTGCCATTCTTCCAGCCCACCCTAGTAAGGCTGGCTAAATCCGGCACAGTTCTGATTAGGACTGTGCCAGCTGTACTCCTTAGTTGGGATTAGAACAGTGGATTGCTTATTTTAAGACATAACTATGTACTGAGGTAGTGTAAACTCTGATACTGTGGGATTGAGAAATGGGAGCACTTTCCCATGTGCTCACTAAGCTAAAGGAAGGTTCACTAGGTTTTACACTTTTTACTAGGTTTTACACAGTTTGTTTGTTTTTTTGCATTTATTTGTGTGTGTGTGTGTGTGTGTGTGTGTGTGTGTGTGTGTGTGTGTGTGTGTGTGTGTGTGTGTGTGTGTGTGTGTGTGTGTGTGTGTGTGTGTGTGTGTGTGTTTTTGTATGTGTGTGTGTGTGTGTGTGTGTGGACAAAGCGCATTTAAGCTGAAATATACAAAATAATAATTACCGGTATAAGCGACTTAAGCCCTGCATATGCGACAAGCTCCATGTTGTGAGCTTGTAGATCAGCTGTTTTCACTAGTTTTGAATGTATATTTTCTTCTTCATTGTTTTTAAAGGTAATAGAGGCAACCTTTTAGCCAAAAATCAAAATAGATATATAGCTATATGTTCCCCCTCTACGTTGCTTCTACTTTGATGCTGCAGCTGTTTCCCTGCAGACAGACACTTGCTTCATCCTGCAGACGGTCCAAACTTTGTTGTTGTCAACAAATCATGCCAACAAAGAGAAGCAATGTACAGGGGAAAAGGCACAAAGGATATAGCTATCTACAGTATCTATTTTGGTTTATGGCTAAAATGTTGCCTATATTACCTTTAAAGAAGGTATACTAAGGGATTTCACCTAATTTAAATATTGTTTTTTTTTTTCTTCTTTTTCTGGCTAATCCTGACCACTATAGAGCCAGGGTTTTCAACCTTTTTGAATCCAGGGCCCACCATTTATTTGGCATTTGTGCCACGTACGGACCACCATTTGAGGACATTTTAGCCCCACAGACCCTAAAACTAAAGATTTCTATTGCTTTTGTGCATCTTCTAGTTGTATAGACTTGGGCTAATTCACATGGTGAATATTTTAACTCTTGAGAGCGTAAAAATGAAACCAAATGGACCCGCAAGGGTCCATTTGGTTTCATTTTTACGCTCTCAAGAGTTACATCTGGTTAACCAACTTAGCTGGGGACCACCTGGAACCCTCTCAGGGACCACTGGTGGTCCCCGGACCACCTGTTGAAAACCCCTGCTATAGAGTGTTTCCCTGGTTGGACGTATGTGTGTGTTAGGAATGTTATTCCAACCAATTCTTTTCAGTTGAGAGAGCAGGATTGCTACTGTGAGGGTACCTTCCTAGGCGCTCACGGCATCTCCAGCAGGAGTCGAACCCACAACCTTGTAGCTGTAAGGTGTGAGGTGGCACCACTACAGACTGTGCCACCGTGCCTCCCTGTCGTTATTGTTAAGTAGTAGAAACTTGGTGAATTTCTATTAGCTAAATGATGAATCATCTAAACACACATGCGGCTACAGGGGCACACACACACACATGCAAACACACACACATGACCCCGCCAGGAATCGAACCCCCGACCTCACAGTCTCAGGGCGGACACTAAACACCACCAGGCCATTGAGCTGGACTTCAGATTAACTTTTTCTACATTTTATTACCCCTAGAATAAACTAAGCTCTAGTCATGTTAAGGCCACTGGGTACAATTCAAGTATTAAGCTACATTGACTTATAGTTATATAAGGATTATATATTGAATTTTAATAATATGTTTAATGATGTGTTTTAAAAGTATCATTGAACAGCAGGCTACTATATTTCCCTTTAAAGGATATGAAGCCATATTGCACTATGGCACCCTCTGTTGAAGCAATGCCGTCTGAGTCGTGTTAACATACTCTTTGTATTAGATTGAAGACATTTTTTCCATACGGGTTAAGATATTCCAAGGCTGGCTATGTTTAGGTTATGGCTGGCTGGGGCCTGCTACTGTTGATATAGCCTACTGTAGTTCTGGCCGTAATTCTCTATCATTGTTTGGGCTAAAGTTGCAACAGCTGTCTTCTCAAAGTCTGGGAGTCCAGACGTTAGTGTGCTTAAAGTGTGCTTAAAGGGACACTTCACCATCTTCACGAAGATTTAGAACACTTTCCTGTGTGTAATATGTAGTTTTAGATATTTTAGAGTTTAGCAGTGAGCCCAGTGTCTCTGATGTCATTGACTCCTGGACTACAATTCCCATAATGCTCCCCTTGTGTATATATAGGGTCCTACTGTCTTACTGAGACAACATGTAGTCCAAGAAGTAGTGTTGATGACACTGGGCTCACTGCTGAAATCTGAATGTTCTAAAACCACATATTACACACATAAAGACCACCCAAGGCAGCGGTACTACGATGGTAAAAAAAAAAAATGCTCACTTTTAAGTAGCTTTAACATAAATGTCCATACATGTTGACATGACAGTATGCCATTTTTTAAATTAATTTTGTTTTATCTTATTGACGTGATTGTTTAAATTCCGATCCCCCTCCACACCTTTCACATTAAAATTAGGTTTTGTTGTAGTTTTACAATACCTGTCACTTTATATAATTTGATGTTGTTATAGTTTTATCTAGCACTCTATTGCCTTCAACTGCTGCACTACGGATACTTTATTGTTTGTCTTTATCTTTATTGTTTTAATTGCTCTGTGCGCGAGTGTGAACATATATATTGTCTCTCTATATGTCTCCATATACATTGGTGTGAGAGTGCAGAGGACACATATTTTTGTCTCAGCAAGAGAGCAGCACTTCACAAAGGAAAATCCACCGTTCAACGCCAGAACTGTCCTTTCCAAGCAGTGCCTGAATGCGTCTTAAGACACCAGATACTGTATACTTTCGACGCGAACACCGGCGCAGCGCGCCAAACGCAATAACAACGGCAGATCCGCAGGCGTATACAGTATATATAATATATACGATCGGAGAGAGGCTGCGATACTCACTGGTGACAGCTGTGCCATTCCCAGGAGTAGCGTGGTCTGCTGGGTAGGAAGTCTGCGGTGCCCTGGTTCTTCACCCTCTGGGGGAAGCGCAGCAGCATGCGGGTATCATAATCCCTCACCTCTCCTCTGTAGGCCGAACTGAGGGAACAAGCAACAAAAGCAAAACGTCATAGGCGTCATCGCCAAGGCTGAAAGCAGACATCGGACATCGCAATGTGTCTCCAAACATTTGGCTCCATCTACATCAGGGGGTTTTGAACCTTTTTCATCCCAGGGCCCACTGTTTATTCAGCATTTGAGCCACGGATGACACCATCTGTTGACATTTTCACCCCCAACGGACCCCAAAACTAAAGATTTCTTTTGAAAAAAAAAAAGCAGGACGTGACGTCACAGCTCGGCTGAAAACACGGGCAACGCACAAGCCAAGTCTGGATTGCCTTTATCAGTGAGCGATAAAGCAACCCTTAAGATCTTGTCAATAATATTTTATCCCACGATTTTGCAACCCATTTTTACCCAGTGCCAATTCCTAATGTGATCCTGGGCTCTACACACCCTCCGCCAACCTGGGGAGGCAGCAGACTGGGCTCATGCTTCCTTCAAGGCATGAGGAGTCGCGCCGCCTTCTTTGCACCTGATGGGGGGGAGTTTCCCTGGTTGGACGTAGCGCATGGAAGGAACACGTTATTCCAACCAGTTCCTGTCCCCTCCATCAGGCGCCCCGGGTGGCCAGTGGAGGCAGTTTAGAGCCCAAGATTACTGCATGTTTTTTTGTGAGGGTATCTACCCTAGGGTACACAGGGAGAACATGCAACCTCCACACAGAAAGACCCTTTCACCAAACCCCGCCTCGGGTACTGACGGGCACTGATGACGCGGAAAAGGAGACACGTCGCCAGCACCCACAGCGCCACTAGCGGGAATCGAGCCCAGGACCTTGTAGCTGTGAGACGACTAACTAACCACTGTGCCACTGTGCCGAAATTCCTGCAAAGAAAAAGACCGAGGCGAATTTTTTGTCCCAGTCCAGCTCTGACCGAGAGGGGCAGAGAGCGAGCGAGGGATTGGAGAAGGATTTAAAATAACAACAACATAACTTGACAAATGATTCCACGAGGACGTATAATCCTTTTCTTTCTCTCTTTTTTTTCGTATTGAATAACGTGCGCCGTTGACTCACACAGCATACCAGTATATTCTAAACATCTCTGCTTCTGGGGAGGGTTTTTTTTCCCTGAAATGCGGCAGGGGCTAAGTGCAAATTGTGGTTTGAGACGAGAAGAAAGTACTGTAGACTATGGGGCTGTTTGGGTAAGTTTTTTTTAATGAGTTTACCAGAGGTAATGTTTTTTCCTCTCTTCTCTCTCGCTCTCTCTCTCTCTCCTAGGGAAACTGCAGTGATTAAACTTCAGAGAATTTCCACCTCTCTCTCTCTCTCCCTCTCTCCACCCTTAAGGATCAGTGTCAGAACTCTTATTACTTTACTCCACTGTGTGATGGGTTGTTGCCCCGGCCTGGCCGGCTGGACCGCAGACTCTTCAGGTGGTTGTTATGGTCCAGTGAGTCACGGCACAACTGGGCCTTGACAGGCAGGCAGGCAGGCAGTCAGCACAGTAGCTGTGTGAACCCACTGCTACCACTCGACCCACACAGCCCAGCAGCACCGTACCTTGACAGACAGTTCTCTTCGGCCGCACATCGGAGGTTGTACATCGGAACCCTCTGGACGTACACGGACGACTGGATGTAGTACGCATCCGGTACTAGATCGGGCAGTCCTGAAAGAAAGAGAAGTTTTCACCATCCATCGTTGTTTACACCCCAAAAGGTATAGTCTGGCTAAAGCCAGACCAAGTCAGCTGTTGGCCAAAAAATGCCTGTCATCAGATTGGTCTGGAATAGCTCAATTGTAAGCTCATTTCCTACTGCATAAAATTGGGGTGGCCAATCGGGACACAGTATGCAAACATATTTGAATACTAGCACACGGAAAAAATCATTAACTATCTGAGTGGTTGTTTAGGCCACACCGGCACACCATGTATAAAAAGGTATTAATAGGCAACATTGATATGATACATTTGATTTTAAATTCATGGTGGATCCCCTTTTAATCCACCCCCCAAATGCATGTTGCGGTCTTGTTTCCATTCAGGTCCTATAGAGCTCTGCAGTGACGTCAGAGCGCCTGTACCAGAAGAGGTTTTTTTTTGTATATGAATCCTTTTGGAAGCATTAGCATTACTCCAAAACTCCAAGCCAACTTGGGTCATGACAAAACACGAACACAAACAATTATATTGAGCAATGAACAAACCATTAGCAAAAACACCTTTTGTCATTGTTTTTTTGTTTTAATTATTTGTTCAGTCCAAAATATTGCGTCCTGATTCTCCCCGTGTAGGCCTACTGTAGTCTATAGAAATTGCTTTCGAAAAATCTGGGAGGAAAATGAACTTAGAAATTTCAAGTTCAAGTTTCATTTTATTTTCTCCTCCCTAAGGAGAAATTTGTCTTGGAGACAGGACCACAGCTGCAAACACAAGACAATAGACAAAAAACAAACACAATACAGGAACAAATAACAAATAACATATACACCCTAATGCTGCTTACCCCTTTGTCATCTATTTAACAGTTTTATAGAGAGGGGTACGAATGAGTGTTTATACGCCAGGGATTTACACTATTTGAGGGTGAGAGACTGAGAGTCATGACTTTTTGCATAATAGCCTACATTTTTTATTTCTTACCATACTGGTGATACCTTGTTCCGTATCCGGGTCGGGACCTGGGCCTGGGCCTCTCGTACGCGTCATAGTAATTGTAATAGGGGTTGTCTCGGTCTGTGGACTTGTACGGGTCATTGTAAGGGTCATCGCCGACCATCACGTCTTCTCCTCGCCTCGGTGATGATGACGACGATGCAGGGCTAACACTGGGCTTGTCCAGCGTGTCGTTGTTCTTGGTGTCATTATTGGCCCTTGGATGATGATGTGCTCTCAAACGTCTTTGAACCTGAGGCGGGAGCCAGCGCAGACCGTCTGCGCGCCCGGCTCCGTCTGCCGTCTGCGCAGTTGCTCCAGCAGCAGCAGCAGCAGCAGCAGCAGGCGCAGGCGGCGGCACATCTCCATCGTGGACGATGGTGACAGCAGGTCTCGCTTCTTCTTCTTGCACGTGCTGCTGCTGCTGCCTGGATGCGCTCGGACGCTGCCTCGGCGGCTGGTACTCGGAGCCGTGACTTAATATACTAAAGATCTTGCCGTTGTGCGACCACTGTAGCGTCTGCCGAAGAGGAGCCGTCCTTTGATTGTTGTTGTTGTTGTTGTTATTATGATGCCCTAGCCTTATCGATTCCTGGTTCCTCTGGGAATGCACAGCCTGCGGCGTGCAAACAAACAATAAATAGACGCATGCATATGCGTAAAGCGGCGTGCCAAGAACGCGTAATAATCCCATGTTGACGGCAGAATCCAACTGGACCGGGGAGCTGTCTCTATATGATATAGTGTCCAAACGGAGAGTTTCGAATAATTGGGAATGTCTTCTATTTTAAAATGTCTTCATTTCATTTCCCCAAAAAAGCGTGCGCAAACGGTAGGGTGAAAAAAGCACATCTGGACCAGCTCATTCCTCTTCTCCTCCGCGTAAACTCATATCGTTCTGTTCATGAATTCTGGAGTTTTGCGGGAGAACTAAAAAAAAGTGAGATGGGGAGGAGGAGTTCCCGATCCTGCTATGTGCTCACATAACGACTGGAATGGATCATCATTGGCCTACGTGAGGAGACGTTCGGACTGATCATTTGAGTTGTTGTTTGATAAGCTCGGCCAAGCAGGGACGTGAACACATAGCAGAGGGGGGCATCTTAAGCCCCATGCCCTCTGATTAGCTGTCTAATAAAACAAGTGCCCCCTCTCCAGACTAGATTGCATAGGCTGAGGGAAATTGAACTTTCTGTCACTTTCTGTGAAAAACAATAATATCTGAATGCGGCATTCACAGGGAATTGTCCGAAGTCTCCTTGAACTTGAACGCAGCATTTTGTGTTGGACAAATTTGTTTCAAAATCCATTTAATAGTAATTTAGGCTGTCAAAATCAAAATTATGGGTTCACGCCAACCTTTTGGTAACCGCCCACCTTTCGCCACGCCCACAATGAATCCATGGTATTACTTAGGTGAGTGGAGCTCGGTGGCACGCGGTTGGTCGTCCTTCGGGGTACTCCGTTTGGCCGGTTTAGGTGATGACATAACGTGAATAAGAGACCTTCATAGCTAAAGCCATGAGTATTAGTTCTCTCCGCTCATGCACGAGTAGGCCATGGCCTACTTGTGCACAACATGCACCGTCCCTCGATGTACTCTGATTGGCCGGTTTAGGTGATGACTTACAGTATATGATGACCTAATTAAGGGATCCTATATTGAGTATGTTCGAGTATTATCTCATGGAGGTGTCAGGCTACTGCAGTGCTCGTGCACAAGAAGGCCATGACCTACCCTATGTGCAATTAACTTCTAGTTCTAGTTTTTCCAGGAAGGCGCCCCTGACTGGGTTGTGCCGGAAAATAGCTAAACTACAAATAGTGCCCTCGTAGGGGCTTTCCGCTCCCCCTGCCTCTCACTCTCTGCACGTCCCTGCATATCATCATCCCCAAGAAAAAAAAAAAAAAAAAAACAGGTGCACGTGCCTGGATAGATAGACAACTATTTAGGCAATGTGAAAAGCATTCACAATATAGCTAATTCCTTGTACTCCATTCCAGTTTCAAGAATTTCCTGTAATTTAAACACAACGTCGTGATAAACGGCACGCTCGCTCTGACTGTTGAATGAACTCCTGCCTAAGTGCAGCATGCGGTGCCAAGAGGCTCTCTATTCTATCCGCACAGCAACTTTCTCATGGGAGGAGCTACGCAACCTAAACAGAAATGCCTGCATAATGGCTCTGCAACATGTTATTTTTTTCCTGGGAAACCATGAAACATCAGCACCCCCCTCTCTCTCCTCTCTGTCCTTTGGCTTCTTTCTGAAAACGTGGATGTGTGTACGGTAGGCATAGCACAGTGAGTGCTTCCCAAACAGGTTTAAAGGGAGGTTTCACTATTCACTTTAAGAAAAAAAAAAGAAAAAGAAAAACAAACAAACAAACATGATAGTTTCATCAAAAACACCTTTTTCCTGGTGACTGATAATGTCCTCCTAATATCTAAGGGGGGTGGGCTTTTTCATTTACTGTTTTATCATATTTAAAATATTGCTTTTATTTTGCTACATTGCTACTTTCCTAACCAATATATATATTTTTTTAATATTGAGTGATAATTTCACTCAAGGACACTCCCTTGAGTTGCAACACAAAGCTCTTCCCCATGCACAAACCCACTACATCAGCAGGGGCAGATGTAACATTTCCCAATTGGGGGGGCAGGAGAAAATGGTATGGGGGTGGCTCATTTTAAATATACTGTAAGCACTTTATTGAATTATCTTTGAAATTTTGGTTGAGTGCAGGCCATCATGTTTGATGGGGCAGTATGGGCATTAAGGGGGTCATTGCCCCCCCCCCCATGCCCATGCCTAGATCCGCCCCTGTTACATCAGTAACTGGTAACCCCAGACCTTTATTGAGAAGTAAAATATACAACATTAAAACAGGAAACAAAACATGAGAGCGTGGAACAAACTAGATGAGAGTTTACAAATTCAACCAAATGTTTCCATTTGTAGGCCTACACTCTCAGTTTCATACGGGGACCCCCTGAAACTCCCTCAAGGACCCCTTTGAGACTGCCAGACCCATCGACCCCACTGATGCAGCCTATGTGGCAATGATTAACACATCTGTCAAGAAATCTCCATTTTGCCTAATCACAGCCATTTAGTCTATCCTTTCTTTTGCATTTAGTTGCAAGCTGACCACATTGACCCCAAAGTCCTTGGCAAATTTGAAGCCTGTGTTGTACTCCAATAAAAACACTGGCACGTAGTTAACACCAGAGGCATAATGCCTAGTTTGGGGGAACTTAATCAAAGGTTTTCAATTCCCTCTGTCTAGTAAACCAGGGCAGCCTTCTAGAATCTACATGACTAGTGCTCAGAGATGTCTGGCGAGAGACGTCGTTAAATGAACCCTTGTGGATCCATTTGGTTTCATGTTTACGCTCTGAAGAGTTAAAATATTCATCACCTGAATTAGCCCCAAGACTACGCAACTAGAGAATGTAGAAGATTAACGGTTGTTTTGATCTGTGTGTATGACTCTTTTGTTTTCTCCGAAATCCAGCCTGGAATTGCGGACAAAAGCAAAAGAAATCTCTAGTATTGGGGTCTGTGGGGGCTAAAATGTAATCAAATGGTGGTCCGTGACTCAAATGCTGAATAAATAGTGGGCCCTGGAATGAAAAAAGTTGAAAACCACTGGACTATGTGGCTGCATAGCTGCAGTGAGCTGCATCACGCCGACCACAGTGTGTGTGTGTGTGTGTGTGTGTGTGTGTTGTGGTGGGTTGTTTATGGGTATATCTCGGTCACAGTGACAAGATTTGTTTATGGTTGTCACAACAAACACACGAATCAACTATGGTCATGCGTTTGAGAAATGATTTTAAATGCAGCATGCGTCATACGTCGATATGAGATTATGGGCTCCATTTTCGTTGCATGCTAAACCCCTAATCCCAAATCCCTTATTTCTTTTTTACTATTTTGATAAACATTTTGGAATATTTCAACATGTCAATCTATTAACACGTTGTGAGCTTGTAGACTGGCCATTTGAACTACTGAATAATGTTTTTAATGGTTTAAAAAGGCAAAGAAGTTAAGAAATAAGGGGTTTAGTGGTAACGAAAATGGAGCCCTATATTTAAACAGTTCCACCAATTTTATTTTTTTTTACTATATCATTAATGTATACTGTAAATAGAGATGTTGATTTAATACAATGCCAAAGTCCCCCCCCCCCCCCCCTCCCATTCTATTTCCTAAAAATTGAGGTCCGAAAAAAATATATACAGTACATCTGTGAGTCACATCTTTTTTGGATGTGATCCTTCATGTTTATGATATTGTTTTTGCTTTAATGCCAAAAATGGGTGGAATTCCCCTTAAATGGATTTCGATTCGTGAAAATGGACAAAAAGGGAAACAAATAACATTGTGCACGACAGTGTGCACAGTGCACAAACACATGCACAACCTTAAGACTTCAGCACCACGGACAGCGGTACGTCGTCCCCTTTTGGACCCCAATCCAACCAATTCAATTAAAATAAATAAAATAAAGCAGGCAACTCGGCCAACTCAGTATAGAGACATTTAGAGACTATGAGGTTTTCCACGTTTAAATTATTTGATCAACCCAAAAAGATGTTGTGTTTATTGTCGGGATTCGTCACAACAAACAGTGGTCTTTGTCCAGAGGTGTAAAAGGTCTAGAAATGAATACGTTGAACCGTCTATATGGAAAAAACTAACAAAGGAATTTTCTTCTGGGCCTTTCACTTGTTGGTGAGACTGTGGCGCTCGATATAGCCTCCAAAGGTCCGCCCCTGCCTCTTAGCCAGGCATGTCAATCATACACAGCGAGCAAAAATAGAAAAATTCGAGGGCCACAGCCCGCCGGACTGAGTTTCAACAGACGGGGGCGAGGATCCATGCAGGCAAAAAATAAAGCAACTTCCTTACAGGGGTATTCCACTTTCAAAAAAACTTTTATGGTCTACTCAGTCTCATGTCAACACACCAGACAGTTTATAAGTTACTCTTTTCACTATTTAGATATTTGGTGTTCATTTTAGTGTATCCGCTTTAACTTAAAACTCCATTTTAACCATGACAGATCATTTGAAAACAACCCATCTTTTTCTGGTGACTGATATTGTCCTCCTAATACGTGAAAGGGCTGTGGAATTTCATTTACTGTTTTCATTCATTTTTAAAATATTGTTTTGGAAAATATAGCTGCCTCTATATTTGGGCACGCCCACCCAAATGAATAAAAAAATATTTTAAAAATGAATTAAAACTGTAAATTAAATTCCATGGCCCTCTCATGTATTAGGAGAACAATATCAGTCACCAGAAAAAAAATGGGTTGTTTTCAAATAATCTGTCATGGTTAAAATGGAGTTTTAGGTTATAATGGGTTTATATAGGAAGTACCTGGAGGCGCTAAAATGAACATCAAATATCTAAATAGTGAAATGAGTTACTTATAAACTGTCTGGTGTGTTCACATGAGTAGACCATAACATAACCAAAAGTTATTTTGAAAGTGGAATACCCCTTTAAAAGAAATCAATGTCCCTTAACAGCAAGATAAATGCAAAGATGAAACTGCATGAATTCAATATTCTATGTGTAGCAGAGTGGCTACAGCCTCTGTCTAGTATCTGCCCCCGGACCTTTAAATGTTGTCTCCATCAGCACATAGTCAACTGTTGTTCCTCTCCTTGGTATTTACAACCATTTACTTTTACCAAAAACATGTTTTTTCTTGCTATTCATAGAGCCTGCTGCATTATTATTAGAACGGTCTCAAACAAGACTTTCCACAAAGAACAATATCCTGCACTCATAAATCCTGAGTATTCATTTCATTAAAGGGGAAGTCCACCCATTTTCAACATTCTAATGTGTCATTAGTATACCCTAGAGGTGTAAGTTCAGAAAAGTTCCCCCATTCTGTGTTCCCAAGAAATGGAGGTCTGAAGAAAACCACTAACATGGTGAAACATCTTGATGACATCATCAAGATGTATTTTCAAAATGGATTTCTTCAGATGCTTCTTTTTTCTCTCAGATGTTGAAAATGGGTGGAATCGCCCTTTAAGTACTGTATATACACATGAGGATTTGACTGCACATCCAATGCAAGACCACTATATAGGCAATTGGCTTTTTTATTTATTTTTTTTAGCCGCACTACTTGATTGTGTGTTGGCTTTGAGCGTGGATTGGGTCATGCTGCTGCGGTTCCCCATACCACTGGCTCCTCCAGAGAGAGTGAAAGTATGCGCAGGCAACGTGTTCCTGGGTTATTTCCACTCCCTTCCATGGAAGCGGCCTTCAGCCAGCCAGACAGAACCAGCTGTACTGGGTCACTGTTATTTTTCGCTCATAACTCACCGACGTGCGCTCCGTGCAGACTCTCATATGCAGTATGAGGGGGTGAGCAGAGTGTTCCCTCAGACAGGCAGCGCTCGCTCGCTCGCTCGCACGCAGCCACATCTGCAAGCCATTAACCCAGTTCTCTTTTGTCCACGTCGCTGGAATTCAACTCGCACTTCTGATCTCGGACACATTGTCCTGCAAAGAATTTAAATGCATCCACTTTTTTTTTTCGAATTGTAAAATGTGTTTTTTCCCGTTTGAGGCGACGCCCTCTGACTAAAACATCCTTCAGGAAAGGGGGAAAAATAATATAAATACGAGCTAGACATTTTTCTTGCAAGTCCCCCTTTCCCTTCCCTTCCCTTCCACTGGGCATGGTGCTAAATGTAGTGTAAAATCAACACCAGTTTTCTAGTGCATCACAAACCCGACATCTGGCCAGTAAATGCCGACCTATAGCCACACCTGAGACATTAAACAGCAGCCGGCTTCTGAATCTCAGGAAATGTGACTGTAATTCACCCAAGTTATTCAACAGGTTGGTCTTACATAAGTCGACATTTGATCGATTGATCCATTGATTGAGACTTGTATTACAGTAGATTTCAAGCACAACAACCCAATACAACAAATAGTATGTTTATATAGCACCTTTATCCAAGGCATAGATTACATAGATAGTAGATGTACCCATTCACGTACCAATGGCGGAAGAAACCATGCAAGGTACTGATCAGCACATCGGGAGCAATTAGAGGTGAAGTGACACATTGACACTAACTCTGGGGGAACCCGGATTCGAACCAACAACCTTGTGGTTACCATCCTGTGACTACCAACTCAGTGGCCTTGTGGTTAGAGCGTCCGCCCTGAGACTGGGAGGCCGGGGTTCGATTCCCGGTCGGGTCATACCAAAGACTGTAAAAATGGGACCCAATGCCTCCCTGCTTGGCACTCAGCATCAAAGGGATGGATTGGGGGTCAAATCAACTTAATGATTCCCGAGCGTGGCGCACGCTGCAGCTCACCGCTCCAAGAGATGGGTCAAAAGCGGAGAACTAATTTCACTGCGGTAACGTGATTGACTAATCTGAGGACTTTGACTTTGACTCTACCCCTGTGCCACTGCCACCCACCGTTAATTGTGAGTGGATGACACCATAAAGCATTTCTACTTGTTTGCGGATTTGATGGATTCAAGGGAATCGCTTGGCTTGATGCCCGTCGGTAGGGCGTTCCATATTAGTGAAATGCATAGTCGCCTGCTTGGGCCGAATCTGCGTTGCACATGGCGCATAACAATGGCAGTTATCATTACTTGAGTGTTCGTTGGGTCAGTATAGCAGGAGCTTCCATGTTCCTTCAGCTGTTTAGTGCAAGGAACAGAAAATGCAATTACCCCTCTCCAAAAGTCCCTCCCTAAACTGCTATGGTCCAATCAAAGCATAACACGTGATTGACAAACCTCTCCACCAATAGTGTTCCGATAAAACATTGTTTTTCTAAAAAAATAAATAAATGTCACACACAGACTTTCCACTCCATACAGCATACAGGCCTTGTTAGCGGATTTGGAAGCAATTTCCAAGGTCTGCTTCCAAAAATGAATCAGTATTTAATGTGCATAATGTCGACAGTATTTACATTAGAATAAATGAGCCAAACTGGAAAGTCTCTCCCCAGTGTCCAACCGGCGGGTTGGACACTGGAGAGAGGGCGGGGCTTATGGAAAAGGTCTATTGCGTCTAATCAGGAGAGAGAACTCAAATGAAATTCGATTGAATGACACAAATAAATGAGCATTCACATTTAGGCCTAATTTACACTGGCAATTTACACTATCCTGGATCAGATCTGAGCCACATCAAGATTGAAATCCGATTTGTTTGAATGAGTCATGTCTTAGATCGCATGTAAACCGTTCGGATTTACAAATATGAAACCAGGCCTTGGAAATGGAGCACTATAAAGTGGAAGTGGATAGCTGCCATTGACACCTACTGTATTTTAAACTGTTTATTTTGTCATTTCCAAAAACACAGCCTCAGTGAGAAAGTAATGATGGTTTCCATTTCTCTTTGCACAGTCATGCCTTTCCCCCCCTTTTTTCCCTAACACCTCTATATTTTAGCAGGATGATATCACCAACTTCAAACAGGACCACACACACTCATACGCACACCAACACGTTGTCATACGTCATCATTCAACTGTACAAGCCGGTGGTAAGCTTGAGTACTGTATTTGCTTAAATAGTATCAATTTCCAATGTTTTTCTTCTACTCCACTCGGGTGTACATTTAAGCTCACAATGGGTTGCATCGCGATGCATCGGGAGCTTGCAGATCTGCTGTTTTCAAAAGATAGCCTATAGTTGAAATACTTGAAATGGGACACATGTCTGCACATGCACAAGGATATGTTTAATGCTACATTCAGATACCATTCAGATTACTTTTTGTACTTTCAAGTCTAGACTTTTCAATTCTAGACTTTCAACACTTCTGGCACCGCCCTGTTGGTCATATGAGGTACTGCACAGAGTCATGATACAAAGTACAAACTCCATTCAGAAACCTCCAGCGTTTTTCCACTGAGAGTTGAAGCAGGAAGCAAATGCAGCTGCTCCAGGAGCACTCATATCAACCGATGGAATTTTTGCCCGCGATGCGGTCAAAAATGGAGGTGCATTTCACAAAAGAATGGGCTATTTCGAGAAAACAGCATGGAAACATTTTCGTTTTGTTTTGAATGGATCCCAATGGAGTGGCGGAGGACTATATGGTATATCAGACAGATGGTAGCAATCTGCCTAACAACCGGGGCGTTCCATTGGTGAGTGTCGGGCTGACAGCTCGTTGACAGCTCGTTTATACAACTAGTAGGTGCACATAGACTCTGGCATCGGCCAGGTGGTGGCGCTAGAGGTGCGCCGGCGTGGTAGCTTGTAACAGAGCATTACTACAAGGCAGTATTGATACTTTTACTGAAGTAAAACTTGCGACTATACTCTTCCCAGCAACTGCTATAAGAACTGGGTTGAGACTGAGAGTACACCTGCTGTTTGCTCCTCAGCAGCCACTTTCCAGGAACATCTAATCCCTGCTGTCATTTAACTGCAATTAAGACACAATAACTGTTTACCAACAGTGAATTCCTTCTCTAACACACAGGCGGGAACACACACACGCACGCACACACATACTACACTTGCACTTAGTTGACTAACACACATACAGGCCTCTCAGAACTGTGACAGACAGAGACAGACAGACAGACAGACAGACAGACAGACTGAGTTTTTTCCCCTTTATTTTCATAAATGATAGGTTTTCATTACTTCTGGAGGGATGCTTGAACCCCCCCTCAACACACACACGCACGCACGCACTCACACACATCTTGGTAGTGGTCTACGTGGCACTCTGCACGCGTAGACTCAGCAGCGAGGAGGAGGAGTTGTTTCACTCACAGACCACAGCGCAGGGTCTCACACACACACACACACACACACACACACACACACACACACACACACACACACACACACACACACACACACACACACACACACACACACACACACACACACACACACACACACACACACACACAACACACACACACACACACACACACACACACACACACACACACACACACACACACACACCTCCCCTAAATATCACCCTGCCTCTCACTGAGAAAAGCTTCTAATTTGGGCTTCCCTATACAAATCTGGCTTATCTGGCTGGAAAAACAAAAGGGCCACAAGTGAAAGTAATTAATAGTTATAGGGCATTTGGTCAGATGTTGGACAAATCTGGGAACTAAATCGCCACCAAGAAATGTCTTTACCAGTGTGTTTAACGGTAGGGGAAGTGATTTCACTTTTGTCAGATATCACCCAAAAAATATTTTTTTCCTGTTAAAATGCTCTATTATAAGGTGTGGAAACCACATATGGAGTTTCCCCCTCCCCCACGTTAGCAGAGGAGCTAATAAAAGTTCCCCAGGTCACCACAATTCTCCTCCAATCAGGAGAGAGCAGCAGGTTCACATAGTGTAGCTACTTTTGGGGGCCCTAGTGCACCAGGCTGGTACTACACCATGAATTTCAAATCACTTCCCCTACCTTTAACGGTGTCTAATAACATGTACTATTTTTTATATATATAAATTCACCTCCTGTGGGAAACCTCATGAAAAAACGGTCAAAGTCAGGGTACTAGTCACAACCTATAGAAGGCAAAACATGTAGAATGTCATCATGCTTTATATAGCATGCGATATGTCTAACTAGGGGGTTTTCATGATGTTGAATCCATTCCAAAAATTATTATTTATTCATTTATGTATTTATTTATTTATTTTTTTTTGGGGGGGGGGACTTATTGGGCTAAAAACAGCCATAGCACTTGCCCAAATGTGCTGACTACGCACATTTATGATGACAGGTGTGTCTGTTTTCTGAGAAGAATAATGCTGGGAATGGATTCTGTGTCATGAAAAAACCCTAGTTACACATATCATGCTGCATAAAGCATGACGCCAATTTGCCAGATTTTCATAACTATATAGCCCTAACTATATGGCTCAGAAAGGGTGCATCTGTAGTAGCCTACAAGTGGGCGATGAAGTTGCACATATACCATTTTCAGTTACAGGACTTATATTAGGCAAGCTGCATCAATAACAACATCAGTTGTTGTTGAAGTTGCAACAGACACGCAGCATGGATAAAGCTAAAGGTCTGACTAGTAAGGTAGTAGCAGTAGGAGTGTTTCAAATAATTTTAAATATAAGCACTTTAATTTGTGTTTGGTGGGGCAGTCTGGGTATTTAGGGTGGCATTGCCCCCCATGACCATGCCTAGATCCGCCCCTGGAGTGACCCCCAATCCAACCCTTGATGCTAAATGCCAAGCAGGGAGGCATTTTTTTTTTTGTGTGACCCCAGGCGGGAATCGAACACTGACTTCCCAGTCCCAGGGCGGACAGTCTAACCACAATAGGACCATGCCCATGTAATCACAATATAATTTATTCAGTCACCACCCACATTGGTGAATGAAGAAATTGAATATTGTGTCTCGACCCTTTGGTGTGGTTAGGGCTTATAAGAGAGGAACATTTCAGAATGAAACGTAAGGCCTACAAGAAAAATCCAAGTATGTACACATTGCATATTGTGAGATCATGACAGTAAATTAAATTCAATATTATGTAATTTATTTGACATGGAGCTCTATCTAGAGGAGCCGTACATTTAAATGTATATTTCTTAATTTACGTGTATAGTTATGGCCTATTATCGAGCACATCAGATATAAAACGTTTGCCTGCAACGGAATGCATAGTTCAAAACTACCCCAAAATGCAAAGTACAACTTGACCCGATCCATGCCTATTATGGGCTGACACACATCATACAGGAGAAAGGAAAATAACCAGGGGCGGATCTAGGCATGGGCATGGGGGGGAAATGCCCCCCTAAATGCCAAGTCTGCCCCACACTAAACACGATGGCATGCAAAACAACCCCAGATATTTGAAAATTAAAGTGCTTATAATTAAAATTATTTGAAACACTACTACTGCTACTAAGTAACTACACCACTAAACAAACAGCATTTCATATTTCAAAACAGAAAACTCTCGCTTTATGCATGCTGCGTGTCTGTTGCAACTTCAACAACTGATGTTGTTACTGATGCTTAATTGCCTAATAAAAGTCCTGTAACCAAAAATGGTATGGGTGCGACTTCGGGCGATGAAGCCGCCCCCATACCATTTTCTCTTGCCCCACCAATTGGGAAATGTTACATCCGCCCCTGCCATACAGGAGAGAGGAAAATAGCGGATGACCGCAGCTACTATGAAAGCATTTGAATGAGAGAAACATGAAACTTGAAGCCCAGGAAGAATTGTATTAAATCCTTGCCTGTATATTGAGATTGCTGCAATAAATTTTGAGACCTTGTTTTTTCATGTCACAGAATTTTCTGCAATGCTTCATGCTCTGAGAAATACAGTAGGGTAGGAGATTTGTGGAGAAATGTAGCCTACAGCCCATAAAAATAACAACTGTCCCAAGCAAACAGAGAGGTCTAGAGTCCACGTTGCTCCTATGCCCAAATAGCAACTGAAGTGTGGTGTGCTATAACAATGGTTTTCAACCAGTGGTCCGGGAGAGAGAGTTCCAGGTGGTCCCCAGGCTAAATGATGGACAGTTGCATCTCTTGACAGCGTAATCGATTTGGTTTCATGTTTACACTATCAAGAGTTAAAATGTTTATCATCTGAATTAAACCACTTAATTAAGAAGTGTAGACAATTAGAGAATGTAGAAGACCTGGAATTGTGGAGAAATCTTTGTGGGAAAAGTTTGTGGGAGGTAAGATATCATCAAATGGTGGTCCGTGGCTGGAATGCTGACTAAATAGTGGGCCCTGGTATGGAAAAAAGTTGACAACCACTGTGCTATAAGGATACAGAATGGGATAACCGAGTGAGTTGGATATTCATTCAGTTGCACATTTTGTGCTGTGCAAACATATATTTTCACCTGAGGGTGGCACTAGAGGGATTCGAAAGCTCCAAAACCTTCCATCCCTTATCTCAATGGTTCCCAAACATTTTCATAGAAAGGACACTCCACCTCCTCCAATGGAACAGATACGCCGGGACGCACATAAAAAAAAAAAAAATTAAAAGTAGAGTTGTGCTCACTTTGATGTCTGATTATGTGATCATATTGTAACTATCGCCAGACATGCTAATTCAATAAGGAATGCCGGTTTGTCAAGTGTCCCAACCTTTGAGGTAACACATCAGATCACAAAATGAATTAAAACTGTTTTAATGTTGTTCCAGCAGTAATCATCTGCTATTGGCCATTTGTTCTGTCACTGGAGGTCTTTAGTAAATATTTGGGTTAACCAAATGAGAAGCAGGCAGAGGTCATTTTGTCAGCTTCATCAAGTAGAAGATGAACAGGCTAAGAATGTGAGTGCCAAGAGAACAATTAAGTTATTAAGGAATCAGATATGCTACAAAAAAGATGACAACTAAGTACAATTCTATCTACAAGGTAAAGCAGGGGTGCTCAAAAGGTAGATCATGATCTACCACTAGATCACACAGACCATGCAGGTAGATCACATGACAGTCCCCCCAGCACTTGGACCCTTATAGATCTGTAAGTCTTGCCCCCGTAAATGCCCAGTCTGCCCCACCAAACATGATGGCATGCAAAACAACCCAAGATGTTTCAGTGCTTGTATTTAAAATGGTATGGGGACAGCTTCATCTAGGCCAGAAGCTGCTTGACTTGCATTTCCCTGACCTGCTACCTGTTAACGTAGCCACATTGTTTCTTATTGGAAACCAACGTCAACTAGTGTTTTTCCCCTCAAACAAACCACAGACCAATCAGAATTCTCGGCTGCATTTCAACCTTCATACGTCCAGCCTACCTGCGGGGATAGGCTCCTGGCCAAACTGATTTGTGAAGTGACATTTCAGATTGTGCGTTAAGCAGAAAATGACACTGGATACCAGGCTACACTGAAGCCCATTTTGAGGATTACAGTAAAACAAGACAAAAGGCATTAGTCGAGGTATATTTATAATGTATATGCAGTTCATAAGGTACAAATACAATATTTCTTCACAATTGCAGTATATCCCTAGAACACCTAAATTAATTTTTGTGACGCCATCGCTGTCTATATTTTATCTCATGTTTAGATATTTTACCCAATGTAAAATATTTAATAGGCTAAAAAGTATTTCTCCTCATAATATATGGAAGTTAATACACGGCGAGTTGGGTTACTGCTCTTTAATATTTCATTGTGACTTAAAAAAAACAACAACATTGTTTGGAAGGACCTATCTGGGGTGGTGACAAAATTGGATAAAAAAACATGCTAATTATTAAAAAAATAAATAAAAAAATAAAAAAAAAAAAAAAAGAAAAAGAAAGAAAAAAGAAAAAAAGAGGAATTAAGTTGGGAACTTCTCCTTTGTACCAAACATTCCCCAGACCTGTGAGATTGGTCCGGTGAAGATTTTTTTCTATCACACTACCGCTAAACACGGCTCAAATTCACCTGAAACAAACTAAGGGGCCCCTAGTTTGTTTCATGTGAATGTGGGTTTGTTTCCCTGCATACACCACTAGCCCTTTATATAGGTGTCACTGTCTTATATACTGTCTTATATTAACTTTATTATCTTCACAAATACATTTTTCCCATAAGGGCAGACATCAGCAACATTATGACAATCACCCGTGTTCAGTGTTCTAGGGACATGCTCTTTCATAATACTGGTACAAAAAAATATCCATAATGAAAATAGGTTATTACACAGACCTAAAAAAAACAATCAAAAACACTCAATTGTGTTCTAGAGACCTTTATACAGTGCAATTATCTGCAAATAATATGTATATTGCTTTCAAATCGGTAGTGAGTGTGGAACTATAGTGGTTCTCTGGAATGAATCTGGACCTATAGTGGTCCTCTGGAGTGAGTGTGGAACTATAGCGGTCCTCTGGAGTGAGTGTGGAACTATAGCGGTCCTCTGGAGTGAGTGTGAAACTATAGCGGCCCTCTGGAGTGAGTGGTCCCCCTGGAGTGAGTGTGAAACTACAGTATAGTGGTCCCTCTAGAGTGTGGAGTGAGTGCGGCCCTCTCGATCTTCAAAGTTTCCCAACTATGATGTGTGGATCTAGGGGGAAGCATAGAAGAAAAGTCACTTTCACAGAAAGATAGCCCACAAACCAACCGTGACACGAAGTATCGGAAGCTTATAGAGTCACTGTTTTGGCACGCGACAGAATTGTTTTGGGGGTGAACCATGGTCTTGTTACATAGCTATAGTCTCAGGTTTTCAGATGTTGACTTATATTACCGCACAGTTACGCTGTGGTTCATTTTCACAACATTGACTTTTTGGCAAGAGTTGAAATTTAATTGGTGAAGACATACATCAGTTGATTACAGGCCTGGATTGGATGTAACATTTCCCAATAGGGGGGGGTCAGGCGAAAATGGCATGAGGGCGGAGCCACGGGCGATGAAGCCGCCCTCATGCTATTTTCAGTTAAACTCTTTGGTTATGTGACCCACAAGATTTATATCTTATACAGTACTTATATCAGGCAAGTAAGCAAGTAAGCATCAATAACAACAGCAGTTGTTGTTGAAGTTGCAACAGACATGCAGCATGCATAAAGCTAATGGTCTGACTCAGGGAGTTTTCTGTTTTCAATGATGAAATGCTGTTGGTTTAGTGGTGCCACAATTAATTAGTTAGTAGCAGTAGTAGTGTTGCAAATCATTTTAAATATAAGCACTTCAATTTGAAATATCTTTGAAATTTGGGTTGTTTTGCATGACATCATGTTTGGTGGGGCAGAGAGGACATTTAGGGGGGGCATTGCCCCCCCATGCCCATGCCTAGATCCAGTTGATTACCTCGTTGTCCTGAAGCTCCTGGTCAGACCAGTGATCCAGTCCGTCAAACGGCTTCTCTTGGGGCATCGGCTCCACCTGGTTGGCTCTGTCACTGTCTTCATCCAACACATCCTCCTCGTCCTTCAGGGAGAAAATGCATATTCAGTTCATCTTTGTCTCACAGTTGAGACAACGTTATGATCTCACAACAAATCCCACAATTGATTTGTTACTTTAGACGAAATTATAATAGTGCTGTACAATGAAACAAAAACAGACCTCATGTCCTTGGACTTCAGCATCGTTTTCTCCTTGGCCTGCAACACAAACAACACAAACATTATTCAAAAACATAATTTGCTCCTATATTTTTGCAGCTATATTGAGCTATTATGTGTGTGTGTCATTTATTTTTTAAACCAATGTTTTATCATATAGGAAAGCTGTTGGTGGAGAGGTTTGTCTATCACATGATATGCTTAGCTGTGATTGGACCGTAGCAGTTTGGGGAGGGGCTTACTGAACGGTCTATTGTGGACAAAAACAGAATCTTTAGATTTGGGGTCTGTGGGGCTAATTCTTCTATTACCACCGCGTCACAATGTTGGCTGGTGCGTTATCCAAACAAATGTATCACATCAAAAAAGGGGAGGTGGGTCGCACGACAGGCTGCAGGAGAGTTGTAGTTTATTAATTTCTGCTTACATTTCTTTGTACTTTGCAGTAGATGCACACGACAGTTTCAGCCGTGCCGGCCTTCTTCAGGTGTAAAGGTAACAATGACAGTCCCTTCCTTATGTAGGGTGCTAAAAATCTGTTAAGGTGTGTGTGGTTTGACAATTATGGTTGGCACACCCACCCGGGTGTGTCCACCATCAGTGGTTTGAACAACAACTCTGCATTCTTAGAATAAGGGTTAAAATTACAAATAGGATATCCAATAAACATTGTACAACAATTTGTTTAAAGTTTGCTGAAGACATCAGGCTCAAGGAGCCGTTCATAAGTCAGCCACACTTAAAAAACAAAATAATAAATTTCATAACACTGCATAAAGTACAAAATAGGGCCTGTATTCAGCAACTGGGAAACCTGTGGGGCTAAAATGTCATCAAATGGTGGTGGTCTGTGGCTCAAATTCTGAATGAATAAATAGTGGGCCCTGGTATTGAAAACCAGGTTGAAAACCACTGGAATGTGACCAGTGGCGTTTCTAAGCAATTTAGATCACATTCATGTTCATATTTTCATTCCCCAAAGGGATAAAAAATATGAACTATTTTTAAACTAAAGAACATATTATATGGATTTTAAATGTTCAATTCTAGTATAATGCATTTATGCATATGAACAAAGGGATCCTTTTAAAACATGCCCGGTGGTCGCCCCGGTGCTCCCCCTCCCCTCATGGTGCCCCAGGCAACTGCCTAGTCTGCCTAATGGCAAAAAACGCCCCTGAATGTGACTAGATCTCAACAGGCCTAAAAATAAAGGCCCGGCCCTAACTGATCAGGCCCAAAGCCCAGCCCGGCCCGACTAATTAGCATAGTTTTTAGGCCCGACCCGGCCCTAAAATGTCGGGTCAGGTCGGGCCTGGTCGGGTTTGGGGAGAATTTTAGAGGTCTACACAGAGTAAAAGTGAAATGCCAGTCAGCACCATCTTCATAATAGATAAATACACAGGCAGACAGATCAGAACTATTATTTTTAACAAAATAAAATAATTCAATAAATATATTTTTTTAGTGCTGGGCAACGATTAATTTTCTTAATCGCGATTAATCGCACTGCTACCCTGGAGTTAACTCGATTAATCGCGATTAAAATGCCTCATTTGACCACTGCCGAAGGCATCCAAAATGTGTGTCTACTACCTAAATAATGGCCAGGAATAAGTCCTTGACCAAGAACCTTATGATACCGTAAATCCTCTTTTATATGTATGTAAAAATGGACCCTCGCGGGTCCATTTGGTTTCATTTTACGATCTCAAGAGTTACAGATCTAAAAGGACCACTAGCGGTCCCCGGACCACTGGTTTAAAACCAGTGGTTTAGTGTTTCCCCCAGAAAATTGGTTAGTCAAGGTGGTGAGGCTT
Organism: Benthosema pterotum; assembly: GCA_039105355.1. Lineage (NCBI taxonomy): Eukaryota > Metazoa > Chordata > Actinopteri > Myctophiformes > Myctophidae > Benthosema > Benthosema pterotum. The sequence continues at coordinate 10,243,968 of CM076985.1, forward strand.
CGAGTCTGTGCTCGTGCGCGTGCACGTCCGTGCATGTGCGCGTGCATGTGATGTAATTACAATACCGTAGGCTACACTTTGGGGTGAAAAACAGCAACACAGCCCCTCACTCATGTGTTTACACCACTCACCTCTATAACAGCTACTTTTCACCACTATCATCATCTGACTCCAGGCCCTGACCTTTTATTCTAAGGAACCAGATAGGCCATTACGTTTTATAATTAATTTCTTTCCTTTTCAGGTATAGGGTGTCATGACATGTCTTTCATGACATGTCCTATTTTAACAGGCTTAAAAGCACATCCAGCATGAAAAGAGACATTGAGAGAACTTTACAACAGAATGCCAACTGTATGGGACTATTAGGACAATTGGCAACTGTAGTCTCTCAGTCACAATGTGGGACAGGGTCTCAATTTGTGGGATGACTGAAAAGCTTTTTAAATGACTGTCCCATGCAAAGAGGGACACCTGGTCACCCTGGGACTGTCCCAGATCTGGTCACCCTTCTAACAACACCCGACATGACACATACATTGCAAGCCACTGAGGAAATGCGAGGCTGCATGAGGGATCGGCGATTCGTTGTATGTCTCACTCGTGTCTATGCGAGAGTCAGCGCTGTTATAGTCATGGTGGATTATATCGTTATAGTCCATGTTGGTGGCGAAGAACGTCGCAACACTTAGGGGAAGATCGAGCGTGCCGCGGTGGGTGGAATCGGGTTAGAGAGAGAGAGAGAGAGATGGGCCGGGCGAATGTGGCAGCCTGTCGCTTGTGTGTAGACAGCGTTTTACATAAGGGGGCAGGGGCAACCTCCCGTATGAGGGCACTTCTGTGTTTTAGACATGCGAAAGAGCTGGGGCTGCAGGCCCCTTTTTAATCTGTGTGTGTGCACGTACCTGTAGAGTGTAGAGTGTAGACTGGCAGCGCGGAACAGTGTTAGCGAGCCGAGGCAGCGTCGCATGCGAAATATAACTGATCTACAGGTTCATCAAACGTAGGCAAGGCGGGGGAGGGATTTGGTCAAGGCGGGCGCCTTGATAAGAAAGCGCTGGGGGAAACACAAAAAAGGCGAGCAGAATCGGCAGGAGGAGGAAGAGATCGCGGTGTTCTGAACTGCGCATTGGATAAGCCCACACTCGCAGACCAGTCCAATAGACTCTATTGGACTGGTCTGGCCCCATGAAGTGAACGGAGGTTGCGTAGTGATTACTCTATGGCGCTGCTCTGCTACTGCTGTGCAGACCCAGAGCCATCAGAGTTGCGCCATTGAGGGGTCAGAAACCGTTCGCAAATAGGGACAAACTGTAGGTCTATGGAGTGCAGATAACGGCGATGTTTTTTCTATCGCGCGACATGAGTCTCGCGATAACGTAGCACGATATCGCCGATATCGGCACGGCCCTGATTTTTTTCATGGCGAGCCCTAAGCCCGACCCGGCCCTACTGATTAGCATAAATTTTAGGCCCGAGCCCGACCCTAAAATGTTGGGTCGGGCCGGGCCTGGTCAGGTTCGGGCAGAGTTTGAGAACTCTAACCTGAGCGCTGGGTGCAGCCACGGTCGCCTGCCTGAGTGCTGCAGCGCCGCTCTCTCCAGAGCTGCAGGTTCAACGTGGGGATGGTGCTGCAGTCCACCAGCCGGTTGCTGCTGGACAACACGGTGAAGACGTCCCGAGGGATGGTGCGGATGCCCGTGTTGTCGCAGATGATCCTGGCCAGGGTGGTGCGCCGCAGGGCCGCTCTCTGGGCGGCGCTGAAGACCCCTGGGATCTCGTACCACAACCTGGGAAAACACCGCACACATTATGATTCAATGGCCATCGGGAATATAGGCTGCGCGTCATGGCTGGATGCTGTAGAATAGATGCAATGGAGAAAAGCGGTGCTGAAATGATCGCTTTTAACAGGAGTCAACAGAGAGGATAATACAAAACAGTCACAGGAGACAAGCAGGCTGACAGGTGACCAAGGGAAGATTACAAGGAAAACAAAGTGTCGGCGCAATGGTTAATATAACAGACGCCTAAGTACACTTCAGAACGTAACTTGCAGCATGAGGGTCTATAAATTAGCTGTAGCCAATAGCTATGCTTATAATTGTAGAAAGCAGTGAAACCGTTAAAACACTAAATAGGGGTTCATTTTGGCTACCAGAACTTCAAAATCTCTTCCAAATCAGTCAACAAGGCCTGCCCTGTGCACAGTGTGCAGTGAAATATACAGTGTGTGTGTGTGTGTGTGTGTGTGTGTGTGTGTGTGTGTGTGTGTGTGTGTGTGTGTGTGTGTGTGTGTGTGTGTGTGTGTGTGTGTGTGTGTGTGTGTGTGTGTGTGTGTGTGTTTGTGTGTGTGACAAGGTTTTATTGTATAGGAAAACCATTGGTGGAGAGGTTTGTCACATGTTATCCTTAGCTGTGATTAGACCATCGCAGTCTGGCTCGGGAGGGGCTTACTGAAAGGTCAATTTCAGAATCACTGAACCCAGCGATTCAGTTTTAACATATCGTCGTTTAGACGTCTTCCATTGGGATTTACATTGGACAACGATGTATTTTGACCAGGGGCCGATTGGGGGGTCAGGAGAAAATGGTAAGGGGGCAGCTTCATGAAGCCCCTCCCATACCATTTTCTGTTACAGGACTTATGTTAGGCAAGTAAAGCATCAATAATAACATCAGTTGTTGTTGAAGTTGCAACAGACACGCAGCATGCATAAAGCTAAAGGTCTGACTCAGAGAGTTTTCTGTTTTCAATGATGAAATGCTGTTGGTTTAGTGGTGACACAGCTGTAGTTAGTTAGTAGCAGTAGTAGTGTTTCAAATCATTTTAAATCGCTCACCTGTCTCCTGCACGGATGTTCCGGAACTGTCTGGCGATGAGGCAGGTGAACAGAGGTCCGACGCGGGAGTCGGCGCTGAACGGCTCGGCCACGCCCCCCAGCCACACGTCGATGTTGTCCGGCGTGCCGTAGTGCTGGAGCAGGCGCCGGGCCAGGTCCCGGTTCCCCAGAACCTCGCCGAGCTCGGCCTCGTTTCTGGGCTGAGAGAGACCGCATTCCTTGCGCCAGGCGTTGTAACCTTGTGAATGAACGGGAAATGGTGGTTTTATTTATTATCCCAGAGGAAAAAAAATGCTTCAAGCTCAGAAGCGTCTCTTGAGCGACGACGTTTATTTCTCATTTTAAGATTACCTCCTAAGATGAATACTAGGATCCATAAACGAGGCAAAGCTGAAGTCTCTCCATTGGCTGCTACAGATGTATTTGAGCTGAAATCTTGCTATATGCGTAAATATAGCAAGATTTCAGCTTTGTATCATGCATCTCTCAAATACAGCTGTAACAGCCAATGGGGAGACTTCAGCTTTGCCTCATCGTATCCATGGCTGAGGGAAGTAGGGGTGCTGGGGGGGCTTGAGCACCCCCTTTTTTCAGACACGGCCCCCCTTGGACAGGAGGAGGAAAATACTAGTTATTTTAATCAAAACAGATTCCTGTTAATAGGCCTTATCAGAGGCTAAGGTACCTGTGTCAGTTAGCTCATGCATGTGGAGAGGGAAGGTAAAAGCCACTTTTCCGTGTGTAAATGCATGGAAATGTGTGTACACAATGCGCATTCACACACATTTTGCGTGTGTGTGCATTTTGCAGCACCCCATAGTGAACGTCCAGCACCCCCTACTGTCAATATCTTCCCGCGGCCATGATCGTATCTCTCAAATACAGTACATGTTGTCAAAACATTCGTCTGGCTCATGACAAGGCAATGCTAGTGTGTGTGGGGGAGGAGGGGGGTTTGTGTGTGTGTTCATGCGTGCGTGCGTGTGTGTGCTTGTCAGTCTCTAGCGGTTTCATCCTAATGACCCAATAAGAGCGGAGGTGAGGCGGAGTTCGATCCAGTTTGTACAAACACAGTAGTTTGTACAAACTGTTACTTAAGACACCTTTAACGTGTAATAATGTATTGTCATTGTACCGTACCAGGAAGGCCGTGGTCTCGTCCTCTGGCCATGTTGAGAGCTCCCAGGTCCAGAGCCACTTCGAAGATGAACTTGAACAGCTTGTCCCTCACGGCGTCCACCAGCATGGCGTCCTGCGTGTTGAGCTTACTGGGAGACCTCACCATGCCACGCAGCACCGGGTCAATGCCGCCTGACGATATAGAAAACAAAGTAAAGAATAAAAATAAAAAACACAAATATAGGCCTACTTTATGAATTCATTTGTCAACTTAAGTTATGTAGTATCAAAGTAACTTTTTTGGGACTTTTTTTGGTGAGTGCCCCAAGCAGCCAAAGTGTTAACTTTCATTGTAAAATAGCAGGCGTTCACGAGTTTCCCGAGTTTTTAGGGGGCACCAAAGTAACTTTTTTGTGACTTTTTTTTGGTGAGTGCCCCAAGCAGCCAAAGTGTTAACTTTCATTGTAAAATAGCAGGCGTTCACGGCTCACAGCGCGCCACAGAGTGGCGCGCTGTGAGCCTTGAACGCCTGCTGGGGAGAATGTGAGAATGTGAGAATGTGAGAATGCAGCACAAATCTTTCGGTATGTTCTTTCGGAGCGAATGTTTTGTACAATCTAATAATGTCAGAACGAAATGGGTTTTGAAACAGTTGCACAGTGTTGACACATCGAAAAGACGCATTATGATGTAATTTCCCTTTCATTGTCAATGGCAAAAAAAACAGACCCGTCTGAAGCAGGTCTTACTGTACATTACTGTACTGTGGGCTACTGTACCATTGGCTACTGTATATGCCCTCCACCCTGGCCTGTGTGTGTGTCTGCATGTTAGCCTGTGCAACAGTGACACTTGGTGGCGAACAGCCACACACACACACACACACACACACACACACACACTTCATCGTGTGTCCTGTGTCGCTTCACGCCACAGCGATGAAGCCGCCCCCATACCATTTTCAGTTACAGGACTTATTTTAGGCAAGAAAAGCATCAATAACAACATCAGTTGTTGTTGAAGTTGCAACAGACACGTGATGTGATGGTTTCAATGATGAAATGCTGTTTGTTTAGTGGTACAACAATTGTATTTAGTTAGTAGCACAGTGTTTCCAATCATCTTAATTATAAGCACTTTAATTTGAAATATATTTGAAATTTGAATTGTTTCATGCCGTCATGCAGGGGCGGATCTAACATTTCCCAATTGGGTGGGGTGGGGGGTGGGGGGGGGGGGGGGGGGGGGGGGCAGGAGAAAATGGTATGGGGGCGACTTCATCGCCCGTGTCGCTTCGTGCCACGGGCGATGAAGTCGCACCCATACCATTTTCGGTTACAAGACTTTTATTAGTCAAGTAAAGCATCAATAAAAACATCAGTTGTTGTTGACGTTGCAACAGACATGCAGCATGCATGCAAGCTAAAGGTCTGACTCAGAGAGTTTTCTGTTTTCAATGATGAAATGTTTTCAATGATGAAATGCTGTTGGTGTAGTGGTGACACAACTGTAGTTAGTGTGTTTGAAATCATTTTAAATGTAAGCACTTTAATTTGAAATATCTTGGGTTGTTTTGCATGGCATCGTGTTTGGTGGGGCAGCCTGGGCATTTAGGGGGGCATTGCCCCCCCCAATGCCCCCTGCCTAAATCCGCCCCTGACACACACACACACACACACACACACACACACACACACACACACACACACACACACACACACACACACACACACACACACACACACCAACTACCTTCGAACACCAGTCTCCAGGGGGTGAAGAAGGCCTGGAACAGGGGGACGTTGCGTACGCTGGCCTCCCGGTAGTTCTGGTCCAGCCGGGGCAGGACAGGCTGGATGGTGTTGTGTGCGAAGCGGTATGCCGCCGTGGCGAACACGTTGGACACGCTGGGGTCCACGCTGGGGTCGTAGCCGTTGTACGGGCCCAGCGCCGCGAGCCCCGCGGGGCCCAGGATGTGCCGCAGGTAGTCCCGGAACACGATCACCTGGAACACATGAACAGGTGGGGTCAGGGGCGTTTTTTTGCCATTAGGCAGACTAGGCAGTTGCCTAGGGCGTCATGAGGGCACTGGGGCAACCACCAGACATGCTTTGAAAAGGGTCCCAGGCTAATAAGCCTCATATGGATAAATACATTATACTTGTCCTCTATAACTAGAATTGAACATTTAAAAACACATGTTAAAAATATGTTTAAAAATAGTTCAGAATTTTATCGCTTTGGGGTTGCCATTTTACTGTGCCTGTCATAGGTAGGACGTCACAGGAGATTTTCTCTGGAGCTACAGGGAAAATCTGGGGCTCCAAATTGGGGCTCCACTCCCGGGTCGGAAAACTAAGTAAACGCATAAATACTGCAATGCACTGCAATGCACTCCGTTGCAAGTATTAGGCTACCTTCAAGTAGCCTTGATCTCCAAGCTTACATCCACGCTGCGAAATGAAAGCCTGGACCCAGGGTACCCTACAGCAACTAGATTTTTCAGCCAATCGCGGCGAGGTGTTCCCGAAAATATACTGTATACCCCTCGGAAACATTTTATTTCTCCCTTTGTGCTTGCAAAGCCGTTGTAAAGGTTTAATAGATGGACTTGTGTGCACTTTGCATTTTGCACGTAACTGTTTTGTTAGTTGAAATCATTTTTTCTGCAAATAAGACTGAACAAGTCAAGACGCTAGAAACAGCTGCAGCATCAAAGTAGAAGCAATGTAGAGAGAAAAAGGCAAAAAAGCTAAAAAGTTGCCTCTATTACCTTTAAAGGCTTCTTTGTTTTTCAAAACTAAACAAAACACCCACATCACTGAATGCTCCTTTAATTGCATTAAATAATTTGCAATATTTCAAAAATGAACTTTGATTATTAGTCGTGCATGTTAAAGTTCGTATGTTCAATTGTTTTTCTCGACTTTTCACTGCGCGCGACTTGGGAAATCAGTGAGAAGAGGTCCGACATTCAAGAAAATGTGTACAGAATTTCTGAAAATAGGTGGTAATGTTATTACCTGTGTGTAGGCGCCGTTGATCTTGCGAGCCTCTTGGTAGATCCTGTCGCCGCTCCACTGGGGGTTGATCCTCTTCAGCCCGCGGGCCAAGCGGTTGTGTTCGCGCACAAACAGTGTGTGAAGAGACGTCAGGTAAATGTTCTCGTCCACACGGGTGTCGCCTGGAAAACAAGAGCAACAGAACAGACGACGACCCAGAAACTTAGAGGTGTTGTGTGGACACGATGAAAATTTCCTCCCCTTCTGTGTTCTAGAAATGGAGGTCTGAAAAAAATCTTTGACAAGGTGAAACACTTGATGACGTCATCAACTTGTGTTTCACCATAATAATAATACGTTTCTTTTTCCTGAGAGGGTACAGAACCAAATGGATTTTAAAAATGGGTGTTATTCCCCCTTAAAGGGATTGTGACATTAAAAACAAGTTTTTGTGTTATTTTTTATTTATTAATTTGTTTGTTTATTATTCATTTACTGGTTCAAACAAGAGCTCTGATTTTACTTCAATTTGTGAAGTACAAGCGTAAGAGCCAGCAAATCCCATACTGTATATCTCAAGGGGATTCGCCAGCAGATGTCATTGTTTTGCCCATTTTCCATTGCAGCTCAAAAACACAGCTCAAAGATTAAATTATGACCATTTTTAAACTTATATGTGTTTTAAACTTTCGATTCTAGCTATAGAGGATAAGTATAATGTACTTATCCATATGAGGCTTATCAGCCTGGGATTCTTTTAAGCAGGGGTTTTCAACCGGTGGTCCGGGGACCACCAGTGGTCCCTGAGAGGGTTCCAGGTGGTCCCCAGGCTAAATGATGGAAAGTTGGTTAACCAGATGGAACTCTTGAGAATGTAAAAATGAAACCAAATGGACCCTTGCGGGTCCATTTGGTTTCATTTTCACACTCTCAAGAGTTAAAATATTCATCATTTGAATTAGCGCCACTTAATTAAGAAGTTTACACTGTTTTTTCTGCAAAATTGTGGAGAAAACCAAAAGAATTCATTAGTTTTAGGTCTTTTAGGTTAGTTTTAGGTCTGAAAAAGCATGTCCGGGGGTCGCCCCCCCCGGTGCCTAGTCTGCCTAACGGCAAAAACGCCCCCTGCACTGACCTGCGATGAAACAGGGCACCTCTTGGGCGTCGGGGTTCCTGGTAATGTTCCTGCGCGTGGCGCACATCCGGGCATTCATGGGGTTGAAGGGCAGCAGCTCGCGCCGGCCGTCCCGGAAGCGGGCGTTGACGCGCATCAGGCCCCGGTCGTTGGTCAGGTCGCGGAGGAAGCCGGCCAGCTTCTCCTCGGCGCCGTACACCTGGCTGAGGTCCAGGAAGGCCGTCAGCGCGTTCATCTGCTCCCGCGTGTTCGGCTCGCCGCCGAAGTTGAAGGCCGACGTGCCGGTGCCGCAGGCGGGCGCCGAGCGGAACGACGGCAGGCAGCCGTCGTGGGGGAAGGGCCGGCGCGGGTCGTCTTTGGGGAACTGTTCATTTGGAAAAGCATGAATTAGTAACACTCCTGGCGCCACCCTGTTGGACCTACGAGGTACTGCACAAGTGCACAGTGCCGTGATAGAAACGCTGTGCAGGAACTTCCAGTGTTTCTGCACGGAGAGAGTAAAACGGGAAGTAAACGCGGCTGGTCTAGGAGTTAGGTTGATTTGTGTGCTCTCATATCAATCGATGCAGTCAAAAATCACTATAGACCTGCGCAGTGACGTCACCAGCCCTGTTCCACTAGTGGATTCCTCATTCATTTTCCTCATAGACTTTTCGAAAATGGTTAATAAAGACACGATTGCGCCACGGCCAAAGCCAACTCGGGTCATGACAAATGATTCATGACAACAAACACAATATCGTTATATAAAATATAATTAGCAAGAAGTATAAAACGGCATGATACAAGACTTTTTATTTCATTTGTCATCATTTGTGTGTGCCATCATGATTCGTTGGCTTTGTCCGCGGCGTAATCGTCTTCATCTGGAACAGGTGATGTGACGTCACTGCGCAGGTCTATAAGGACCTAAATGAAGGGTGCTTTTCAGAACAGAATGGATTAAGCCCCTTATGCGTAAACTTCTTTGCCTTTTTTACTATTTTGGAAAACAATTTTTAATAGATCAACTAGCCAGTCTACATTGACAACTTGTGAGCTTGTGTACTGGCCATTTTAAATATTAAAATGTTATTCACAATAGTAGAAAAAAGGCAAAGAAGTTTACGCATAAGTGGTTTAGCGTGTGACGAAAATGGAGCCCCAATGGAATGCAGGAGAATACGAGACGCACGATAGCAATCTGCCTAACAATCGCTGTGGTTGATTTAGGCTACGGAGTGTATCAAAAGGTTATAAAAGCAACATTTATACAATACATGGATTTTAATTTCATGGTGGGGCCCCTTTAAAGGGGAACTCCACCCATTTTCAACATTCTAATATGTCATTACAGTAGTATACCTTAGAGGTGCTGGGTGGACATAATAAAAAATGTTTCCCCATTCTGTGTTTCCTAGAAATGGACGTCTGAAGAAAATCATTGACATGGTGAAACACATCTTGATGACATCATCAAGATGGATTTTCACCATGTTAATGGATTTCTTTAGACGCTTCTTTTTTCTGAGAGCATTTGTACGCTCTCAGAAAAATGTTGAAAATGGGTGGAATTCCCCTTTAACACTCCTAGTGCTGCCCTTTTGGACCTACGAGGTACTGCACAAAGCTGTGATAGAAACGCTGTGCAGAAACTTCCAGCGTTTCTACACGGAGAGTGAAAGGGGAAGTAAAGTAAATGCGGCTGGTTTAGAATGGGTTGAAACATAAAAAAGGCTAGAAAAAAGGACACCACCCACCACGACGGGGATGCAGGGCTCCACGTCTTCGCAGCTCTCGTCGCAGTTGACGCCGTTGCTGAAGGAGCGGATGCTGGGAGAGAACGGCGTGAAGCTCAGGTCGTGGTCGTTCCACTGGCCGAAGAAGGTGGTCATGAGTGTGTTCTCCCGGTCGCTGACCACCTGCGCGTCCATCGTGCGCAGGATGTTGTTGGAGACCGTCCTCACCTGACAGGGAGAAGGAGTAGGATTTGAAAAATAATTCAAAGGTTTTGTGCCACATTTTCACCATTTTCAAAAATATCAGACCTACAAGCTCATATAGCGCACCACTCCGTGGCACGATTATGCTAGTAAAGCTTAGAACACCAAAAGGTGTTTCCCACCAAAAAGGAGTTAAAGAGTGTCACGATGTTTTCCCCCATCCTAAAACATGATCATTATTATTGTTAGACTCAACAAAAATATAAACGCAACACTTTTGTTTTTGCTCCCATTTTTCATGAGATGGACTTAAAGATCTAAAAGTCATTCCAGATACACAATAGTACCATTTTGACAGCATGTACCAGTTCCCACTAATATCCAGCAACCTCACACAGCCATTGAAGAGGAGTGGACCAACATTCCACACACCACAATTGACAATCTGATAAACTCTATGATGTTCGATGAATATGTGTTGCACTGCATGAGGCAAATGGTGGTCACACCAGATACTGACTGGTATGGAGTCCCTAGACCCCCAATAAAGCAAAAAAAAAAGAAGTGCACATTTCAGGATGACCTTTTATTGTGGACAGTCTAAGGCACACCTGTGCACTAGTCATGACGTCAGATCTGCTTTGCTGAGATAATCCATCCCACCTCACAGGTGTGTCACATTAAGATGCGGAAGTGCCCACTATCACACATTTAGACAGATCTGTGAACAATGTTTGAGAGAAATGGTAATATTGTGTATCTGGAATGAACTTTAGATCTTTAAGTCCATCTCATGAAAAATGGGAGCAAAAACAAAAGTGTTGCGTTTATATTGTTGTTGAGTATACATGAGGTATTATTGTTATTAACAGCCTGGGCTACTATTTGGTAATCTACAGTATGTACAGTGTATATGGATTTTTTTTGCCCCAACCCTAAGCCTCACTACAGCCTACCAGTGGCAGCATGACGTTGTTGATCTTGTTCCTGGAGCCTTTTGTGAGGAAGATCCCGTCGTCGTATTCGGCAGGCAGCCAGCGGACGAACGGGGTGTTGGACGCCCCAAGACGAGGGTTCTTCCTAAAAAACAAGATAGATCAGCATTACTTTAGTTATTGAAAAATATCAGACTTACAAGCTCATGAGCTTGTAGGTCTGATATTTTTGAAAATGGTGAAAATGTGGCACAAACACTGCGCGGAAACGTCCAGCGGTTCTCCACGGAGAGTGAAACGGGAAGTAAACGCGGCTGGTCTAGGAGTTACGTTGTGCTATTTGTGTGCTCTCATCTGAATGAATGAATGAATGAATGAATGAATGAATGAATGAATGAATGAATGAATGAATGAATGAATGAATGAATGCCTTCACTCCAGACTCAGGGTTCATATAGAGAACACTCACATAAGACAGAATACAATACACAAAACATCCAATAAAAAGACAGTCCATATGTACACAGGTTCTTCCTAAAAAAATAAACAAACAAGCGAATAAATCCATAAATAAACTTGAAAGTCGTGCATTTGATAGATCCAATAGACCTTGCTGTAAGCCCCGCCCCATCTCCCCACTCCCCAAGTGTCCAACTGGTTCATTTCTCGGGAACCACACCTTGAAAATCTTTTTGAAAAGTACGTCAACGCGGCATGCCGTATTGATGCACTGGAAAAATGTGCGTGTGAAATGTATGTTTTAAAAGAATGTCTTATCATATAGGAAGCTTAGCTGTGATTGGACCATAGCAGTTTGACGAGGGAGGAGCTTACTGAAAGCTTTATTGGCACCACAAAGATTTGAGTTAAAAAAGCGCACTCTGAAAGCATAATTATACCAAGATTTGAGCCACATTTTCACAATTTTTCAAACAAACAGCATATATACAGTAGTTCTGCTATTTTTCAACAGCCAATGTATAATGTAATCCTTAAAAACACCAAAAGGGGTTCCCTATTCTGATCCTTTAGGCACTCAGCCTAAATGTTTCTTCATGGAGTGCATATAGTATCTTGATGGATAAGGCTCTAATCTACCGTATAATGCAGGGGTCGGGAACCTTTTTGGCTGAGAGACCCCCCCCCACTCATGGCGCCTCAGGCAACTGCCTAGTCTGCTTAATGGCAAAAAACGCCCCCGGTTAGAGGCAGTTCTTACAGGTTGTTGCAGACGCCGGTGATCGTTCGGAACGTGTTCAGGTTAGGTGTCGTGCCACACGACGGGGCGCGAGTTCGAGCACCGCATCCCGTTATCTCAGCGAGGCTCGCCAGCTGCTCCGGAGTAAGAAGATCTGAAAATAATATGTTATATACACACACAGCGCTTTGTTATAATAATGCAGTGGTTCCCAAAATTCCATGTTAAAAACGAATTACACTAATTTTCCTTTTTTTTCTCCGGAGAGAATACAAACGGACCCAAACTTGATGTCATCATGTTGTGTTTCACCCTGTTAATGATTTTTTTTTTTTCAGACCTCCATTTCTAAACCCCTAAAATGATGGCATTTAGGCCTGTACAGAGCCCCATTTGAAAAAAATGGCAGTGGGGACCCCCAATTTATATACTGTAAAATCAAATTTAATTTAGGTTCTCTTGGTAAACGAAACCAAGAGAACCTATAGAGATGTAGACCCCTAAGGGTATGAACCAAAGTAGAAACAAATGAATGGGGAATACGTTTCTGGGATGCAGGCGACTACTCTGCACTATCATAGAGGCAATGCTAGAGGCCTACAATAAATATTGTGAGCTTAATAGACCTTTAGGTAAGCCCCGCCCTCTTGTCCGCCCTAGGACACTTTCCAGCCGGGGTCATTCATTCCAATGTAAATATCATGGACTTTACACAATAAATACTGCTTCATTTTTTTGGAACCAGACCTTCAAAATCTCTTCCAAATCCATCGACAAGGCATGCCCTATGCAGTGGAAAAATGTGTTTATTTTTTTTAAAACAATGTTTCATCATATAGGAAAGCTATTGGTGGAGAGGTTTGTCTATCACATGTCATGCTTAGCTGTGATTGGACCATAGCAGTTTGGGGAGGGGCTTACCTAAAGGTCTATTGCACATTTGCTATAGGTTGCACGAAAACGACGCCGAGCGCGTCGGTGCGTTTGAGCACAGAAAGAAGCCTCATTGCTGACCTGTGGCGTTGAGCGAGCGTTTGTGCACGTGGTGCACCTTGTCGTGCAACAGCCGGATGGTCTGGGCCATGTAGTCTGCGGAGCGCACCGCCTGGCGGGTGTCTCCGCGAGGTTGCTTCATGAGGCGGAGGGTATCGGAGGGGCTGACGTGGTCCCCACGCACCCTGCGCAGGCTCCTAAAGAGGAACGTCGGTGAGAGATTCGAGCAAAAAAAAATATTACACAAGAAGGGGTGGTTAAAGAGGAAATTCACCCATTTTCAACATTCTAATATGCCATTAATATACCTTACAGGTTCTGGGTGGACATGATAAAAACGTTCCCCCATTCTGCGTTTCCTAGAAACGGAGGTCTGAGGAAAGTCATTAACACGGTGAAATACAGTACATCTTGATGACATCATCAAGATTATTATTTCACCATGCTAATGGATTTCTTTAGACGCTTCTTTTTTCTGAGAGCGTACAAATGGAACTAAATGAACCTGTTAGGGTTCATTTGGTTGCATTTGTACGCTCAGAAAAAAACATTGAAAATGGTTGGAGTTTCTGAACGCAATGCAGAAGTGCATTCATGATGTTGAAGGAGAATTCCACACCAAATCACATTGGGCATCAATCTACCTTGATTACTGTGACATCATATATATTGCACTTGATTTTTATCATATTCCCCCTTTTCTACATTTCACCCTTGAGGTCCCAGCCCCTTCCAACAGTTTACATTGGTGCAGGTTGTCTTTATTCTAATGTGGGTATTTCTGTAGCTCCAAACTTATATTTTTTCCACACAGGAGACTATCTTGATCTTTGTGTACAACACATTATTATACCGTATATACCGTGTGCAAAAAGCCACACCAATGTGGCTTTTTGCAACTCCTTGCAATCATGCAACTTGTGGCAACCATTAGGCCCAATGGCACATTGCAAAGAGGTAACATGCAACTTGTTGCAACCATTAGGCCCAATGGCACATTGCAAAGAGGTAACACGCAACTTGTTGCAACCATTAGGCCCAATGGCACATTGCAAAGAGGTAACATGCAACTTGTTGCAACCATTAGGCCCAATGGCACATTGCAAAGAGGTAACACGCAACTTGTTGCGACCATTAGGCCCAATGGCACATTGCAAAGAGGTAACATGCAACTTGTTGCAACCATTATGTCCACTGGCACGTTGCAAAGAGTTGCATTGGTGTGGACATAACTGTCATAACTGTCCTGTTACAGCTGCATACAACAGTGTGGTGTTCACGCTATACAACCATTGGCTTGCATAGCTCTTCTTGCGTCCATGTGATCAAATCTTGCCAAGCCTTTTAAATCAAGCCATTTAAAATAATGTTGTTAAGGGAAATTAGACTTTCAAACAAACTTTTGGTAATTTTAGGGTCTTCTCAGGCTCATGTGAACACCCCAGGCAGTTTATAAGCTACTCCATTCAGTATTTAGACATTTGACATTTTAGCTGCCCTGCCCCCCTTCCTATACAAACCCATTATAACTTAAAACTACATTTTAATAGATTAATAGATTAATTAATTACTCCATAATAGATTAATCAAAAAACATTGAATCTTTTTCTATATTGTCCTCCTAATACGTGAGATGGCTATGGATTTTCATTTACAATTTTCATTTATTTCAAAAATATTGTTTTGGAAAATGTAGCAACCTCCACAGGGTGGCATGCCCCTAATTGCAGGCCAAACGAATAAAACAATATTTTAAAAATAAATTAAAACGGTAAATAAGAAAGCACGGCCCCCTCATGTATTAGGAGGACAATATCAGTCACCAGAAAAAAAGATGTGTTCACATGAGCCTGAGTAGACGGTGAAATAACCAAACGTTTTTTTGAAAGTGAAATATCGTTTGAAGTTGCAGTAGTGGGTTTAGGGTTATATCAGTGACTCACTCTTCTCTGGAGTACTTGTAAGCTTCATCAACAAGTTTCTTTGCCTCCTTGAAAGCATCTTGAAGGTACGGGCTGCCCAGATATGCTCCTGTGAAACCATAAGAAAGATGTACTGTCAGGTTCCATACCATAGAAATTGCAAGGCTTCTGCAATGTCCATATACTAGCAATAACCAACACATATGTTGAGCATACATACTGTACATATATATGTATGTACAGTATGTATGCTCATATACAGTATATAGAACTATATTCATTGAACAAATATCTGCGGTTATTTGTGGGATCAATGTATATGCCAATCACACCCGGTCCCGATATTATACAGTGAAAAAATGTCTAGTGTTATTACATTTTTCACTATTATTTTTTGCTGTTAAAAAATGTTTTTATTTTGCTAAAGAAAAAAAAGGAGAAAAAATGGGGCTGTTGAATGATTAAAAAATAATAATCAGATTAATCACAGCTTCAAAATTGATTTAATCACGATTAATCACCATTCAAACTATGTCCATAATATGCCATGTTTTCCTGTACAGGATTCGAACATTAAAAAAAAATCTGGGGAAAGAAATATCTGTTTATTTGTTTCAATATTTATCAAACTAGGTGATCTACAAGCCCCCAATGCTTGTAGATCCCTCGACCTATACTGTATGGCTTTGGTTACAGGGAGACACACAGCTATACAGTATTCCAAGTCCGTGTCCACATTAATTGAAAGATTTTAATCAGATTTACCAACAAAATGAATTAATGCCGTTAACTTTATATACGATACCTGATGGAGTGGAATGGCAGTGCATGAAGAACATGCCCAGGACCAAAAAGAGACAGGGATTCATCTCTGAAGGAAAAAAAATGATGGGAGACAAAGGAGAGAGTAAATATACAACAAATCTTTGCAAAGAAATTACAAAAAAGAAAAATTACAAAAATGACCTTAAAATGCCTTACCTGGCGCTTTGATGGTTCTTCTCCTGAGAAGAAGTAATCCTCTGGGTCACTAGTAGTGGTATCCCGGCAGCATTGACCCCTACGGCCACAACAGCCCATACTTATAGTCCCCAAAAAGCAGTAGTAGTTCCTTCTTCCCCCTTATTTCAAGGGGTAGTTCCTTGTTCCTTCTTCTCGGATAGTGGTGAGTTCACCGAAAAAGGATCTATAAATGGTTAACATCATCTGTGTGTGTCCGTGCACTGCAGGTGTGGTTGACAGTAAGCACTCTTAACTGTAACGCAGCACCTCCCTGGGTAAATAAGGAAAGAAAAAAAACAACAACCAGGGCTTAATTCTTCCTCCATACTCATTAGATCATAAAAGACCACTTTTCAAACACATATATATATATATATATATATATATATATATATATATATATATATATATATATATATATATATATATATATATATATATATATATATATATATATATATATATATATATATATATATATATATATATATATATATTAGGTAGTTGACCTTAACCACTGGGTTCAAGCCTGATGTGCCATTCATGTTCCATTCATCTGAAAATGTTGCAAGTGAAAGGGACAATTTCAAATGTGGCAAGTGACACACAATGCTGCAAGTCACATGAAGATGTGGGGGATTTTCTTTAAACAAAAGGCAAATTACATTTTTGTCAACACTTCATTGAAAAAGAATTTTAAAACCTTTATATTATATATATATATATATATATATATATATATATATATATATATATATATATATATATATATATATATATATATATATATATATATATATAACATACGGGTTATCAGTCTGCCAAATGATGTACAAGTACAAGATGTGAAATGAAATGAAGCAAATTACACTACAGTATATGTGTGTGTGTGTGTGTGTGTGTGTGTGTGTGTGTGTGTGTGTGTGTGTGTGTGTGTGTGTGTATATATATATACGGTATGTATATATATATACTGTATGTATATACTGTATGTATATACTGTATGTATATACTGTATATATATATATATATATATATATATATATATATATATATATATATATATATATATATATATATATATATATATATATATATATATATATATATTAGGGCTGTTGAATGATTAAAAATTTTAATCAAATTAATCACAGCTTCAAAATTAATTTAATCATGATTAATCACCATTCGAACTATGTCCGAAATATGCATGTTTTCCTGTGCAGGATTTGAACATTTAAAATGGAAACAGAATCTGTGAAAAAAATAACCATTTATCTTTAAAATATTTATCAAAATAGGTGATCTACAAGCCCTCAATGCTTGTAGATCCTCCAGCCATACTCTATGGCTCTGGTTACAGGGAGACACACAGCTATATGTCTCCGTAAAACCGTGCTCTACCCTTTTTTTCAATGAGAAAATGCTCAGTGGGTTGAGTCAGTGTGCACATGAGTTAATTGCGTTAAAAATTTTAATCAGATTAATCAACAAAATTAATTTAATCCCATTAATTAACTATTTTCAACAGCCTTAATATATATATATACTGTATATATATAGTAATATTTGTTTTCATCATTATGGACCCGCAAGGGTCCATTTGGTTTCATTTTTTACACTCTCAAGAGTTAAAATATTGATCATGTGTGTTAACCCAAGTCTACACAACTAGAGAATATACAATATTAATGGTCATTTTGATCTGTATGTTTATACTGTATATTCCCTTCCAGGCAAGCATCTAGCGCATTCTAGTGTATTTTGGAAGTCACACTAGTGCATTTTGTATTTTGGAAGTTGCCAACACTGTCGGAATATCAAAGTTGATATTCATCATCATCATCACCTTTATTTATACTCGGAAAAATGCAATTGAGGGCAAGCCCTCATTTTCAATGCAGCCGAGGTTACAATAGACAAATACATAAAATACAAACAGTTCATATAAATAACAAGAACAGAGAGTTAGAAAAAATGGGTAACTGAACCCATGAGAATAGAACGATAAAAATAAATCAATTATAACACAGACAGTCATCATACAATATATTCTGGAGCAAACCCTTGAATTGCCCGAGAGATGGTAGGGAGGTCAATTTTAAAGAATTTTGGAGATCATTATATTCAATGGCTTCTAGCAGTCAGTGGCTAATGTGTTTTGTCTTCCATCATTAAAACGTTTTGAAATTCTTCTGCAATAAAGTGTCGACAAACTTGTGTGTCACTTCAACTTGCCACATTTGAAATTGTCCCTTTCACTTGCAACATTTTCAGATGAACAGGACACAGCGAATCAGGCTTGAACCCAGTGGCTGGGGTCAACTACCTGATTTTTTTTGTTTGTTTGATGTTTTGGAGGAGGCGGACTGCCCACAACGTAAAATGTAACCAAATTTGGTTTCATTTTACGATCTCAAGAGTTACAGATCTATAAGGGTCCATTTGCTTACCAATTGTCCTTTCTATAAAGGAAGGAGGCGTCTATAATAGGAGGAAAAATGGTGAAAAATTAGGTTTTTTTTTTTTTTTTTTTTTTTTTTTTATCTCTGCCACCTGTCAACCAATTTCACCCCAACTTACCAGCAAAAAAGCACTACATTTTCCACCAGGGGTTTTTCACTAATTTGGGACCCCCTTGCGGGTCCATTTGGTTTCATGTTTACACTCTCAAGAGTTAAAATATTCATCATGTGAATTAGCCCCAAGTCTACATCACTGGAGAATGTAGAATAGACGATTAAAGGTCATTTATGATCTGTATGTTTGTCTTTTGTTTCCAAAATTTAGCCTGGAATTGTGAATAAATAGTGGGCCCTGGTATGAAAAACGTTGAGGAAAAAAACACTGCTGTAACAGAACCCACTCCACATAGTACATACACATAGCAAAAATGGCTTCCTCCATGGTGGAAAACAATACACAACTTACTGGAGTTTCAGCAACATAAGAACACAGAACCGCTCTCACAAGCAGGGTTGGTTAAGAGCGTGTAACACTACTTGTTGGTTGAGACTTTACAAGAAATGTAGCCATTTCTTGGTTTATCAAAATGAGCTCTCTGTCAACTCTGTCAACTTCACTCAAGGGCCGCCCTAGGCTGTATCAGTGAAGAATGAATGAGTGTCAAAAACGGTAAAGCCCTCTAGTGGTCAACTTGTGAACTGGTGTTGAATCAAATAAAACCCTCTAATGGCAAAAAAGAGTATTTTCGACACCATGATAGTGTATCTAATCTAATCTAACTATAATTAAGCACTCTGTCTGTCTGTCTGTCTGAAACAGGCATAAGTCGTCACTGACTACAGCAATCATTCTGAGTTTTCACATGCTCATTGAACATAACATTAGGAAGAGACTAACGAAGCCCTTTTCTGAAAATAACCAATTGTTAATTAATAATTAATATAATAGTTATTTCCCCATCGACTTAACACGGCAACGTCCGAACGCCCCCTAACGTCACGCATCACATCACGGGCACCGTTCTCAGTGTAACCCCACTGTCATGCGGAGTCGTTGCTGGAGGAGCGGTGTTGCCGGAGGAGGAGAACGCTGCCACAATGTGGATTTACGATACGCCGGGAAGGAAGTGGGATGGACACTTGACGTGCGTTCAAACTGGACAGTTGTTTGTTTCCATGTCGCTTTTCACTGGCATGGCATTCAAGTGGCCAGCAGCAGCAGCAGGAGACCCACCATGATAGCGGAGGGTAACCAACTCCTGCGTCATGGCAACTACAGCAGGCGCATTTCTTTCCCTGGCCGCCTCGCAAACAAAAACGGCCCATCTACAATCTCACGCGACCGCAGTTTTCATATTTGTTGAGTTCTACAACGGCAGGGACATGCATATTTTGCGATGCGTGTGTGCGTGTCTGCCACCAACTACAGGGATTTTCTCCAGCTGCAGGCTGCAGCTTCCCCGTGCCCGATGCACGAACAGCGCTCGAGCGCTCAGTTTCTGACCCCCCAATGTCGCACGTATTACTCTACATGCCAATGATGTCGCAACGTTGACTCTGCATGCCCTTGAACGGCCAGAGTTTTACAGACAGTAGACAGAGTTGCGACAACTCCATAGACATGTACAGGCAGTTCGCCCGTTCAGGGTCCATTTGGTTTCATTTTTACACTCTCAAGAGTTAAAATATTCATCATCTGAATTAGCCCCAAGTCTACACAACTAGAAGATGGACAAAAGCAAAATAAATCTTTACTTTGGGGTCTGTGGGGCTAAAATGTTCTCAAATGGTGGCAGTGGCGTTTCTAAAAATCTGGAGGCCCCTCTGCAAGGTTTAGGTGAGGGGCCTTTTACAACAGTTACACAAGCACACAGCGTGCGACACTTTGATATGGATGGGCTACTGATTGTGTGTGTGTGTGTGTGTGTGTGTGTGTGTGTGTGTGTGTGTGTGTGTGTGTGTGTGTGTGTGTGTGTGTGTGTGTGTGTGCGTGTGCGTGTGCATGTGTGTGTGTGTGTGTCCACTTTCTAAACCAGTGGTTTCATGATGTTCACACAAACACCTACTTTAATGCAACAAAAACATTTATCACCAATTAACTACACCTTAGGCTTGCTTTGCTATCACTGCTTCCCCTTTTCCCATGATCAAGTACAACTACAGCAGTACTCCATCAAAATACTTACATTATTGTTATTGATATTAAATCACATTAACCACACTAGATCATTTGGTGTTCATATATTCACAACGGGTAAGGTCCTAGTATTATTTAATTGGTGACACCATTTTTCATAGGGGTTACACTAACCCTAAACATAACCTCAGTAAAATATGCCTAAACCAAGGTGTTTTTGCTGACCTGCAGATTCTGTATAGGAATCTATTTGGTTGACCTTTTTGATTACGTTGGTGGTCATTTTATCCCCAGAAAGATTTGGCTCCAGGATGAATTGCATCAGGAATAAAGGTTAAGGGTCAAAGGCCAAACACCATTAAAGGGGAATTCCACCCATTTTCAAAAATTTCCTGAGAGGATACAAATGTGAACCAAATGGACCCTAGTGGGTCCATTTAGTTCCATTTGTACCCTCTCAGGAAAAAGGGGTCTGAAAGAAAAATCATTAACATGGTGAAATACATCTTGATGATGTCATCAGATGTATTTCACCATGTTAATTATTTTTTCAGACCTCCATTTTTAGGAAATACAGAAGTGGGGGAACTTTTTTATCATGTCCACACAACATCTCTAAGGTGTATTAATGACATATTAAAATGTTGAAAATGGGTGGATTAACCCTTTAAAAATTGTATTAGGCTACTGGTTAAATAAAGGTTAAGGCCTCCAATGGCCTATAACCATTGAGTGCCATAGGAGGTTATTATGTAGCATACGTCCCATTTCTTAAAGATATTTTTGGTGCCTTTTTCCTTTATTGATACATTAACTGTAGGTAGACAGGAGCTGGATGTAGCACAAACTCCACACAGGAAGGCTCTTTCACAAACCCTGCCTCGGGTGTGGACACTGATGACACAGAGGAGAAGACAGGTGTCCAGTGCCCACAGCATCCCCCGCGGGACTCGAACCCAGGACCTTCTAGCTGTAAGACAACAGCACCACCACTGTGCCACCGTGCCCCTCCATCGGGTATTTTAAATGGCTGGAAAATGTACATAAGTCTCAAGTGGTTTATAATGTCATCTTTGGAATAATAGCCTACTCAATTTACAAAGTATACCTAGTAGAGGACAGACAGGCTTACAATAGTGGGGCCCAACTTGCCCATTGGATAATCCTCCCCAACCCTACACCAGTGATGGGCAGTAGCTTGTTACAAGTAGCTAAACTACATAGCTTAACTACATTTTCCTGTAACTTGTAGTGTAGCTTACTACATTTGTTCTGGGAGTAACTAGGATTGTAGCTATTACTACATTTTCCCCACACATTTTCAAATTCCACCCATTTTCATGGGTAGAAAACCTCTAATATACATCCCAAAACCTAAACATGCCACCATCCCAGGTTCAAACCCAACCCTAAATTATTATTATGATTTGTATTCATATTATTTTATTATTTTGAAAGTTGTACATTAAGTTGAGATATATATATTTACATATGCAGCAAGCTACATCAAGCTACTTTTGTCGTGTAGCTTGTAGTGTAGCTTGCTACAATTTTCTGGGGATATCTTGTAGTGTAGCTTAGCTACATTTTTTTCGAGAGTAAAGTAGTGTAGCTTATTACATTTTCCCAGTAACTTGCCCATCACTGCCCTACACAAACTACCTACACTGTACATGGCACATAACACTCTCAGAGTTACAGAGACCACAAGGGTCACTGTGGTTCCACGCTAACATAGCCTGTGAGAAACATTAAAGGGATAGTTCAGATTTTTTTTTTTCCCAAAATACCAGCACATCCTTCATTCATTTTTTAACCCTTTAAAGGAGAAATCCAGACTAAAGCATCAGGTCTACCTTTATCCTATAGCGACATATACATTGCAGGTTGTCTTTATTCAAATTTTAGTAGCCCCAAACCTTTTTTCCCCTCTCACATATTTTTTCCACACATATTATAGTGATACTCATGCTATGCAGCCTTTACATGTAATCCCAGAGGTAATCTTTAATCTATTCCACCTCCTCTCCTCCCTTCTGCCACTCTCCTAGCTCTCCAGTCACTCAGGTCGAAACTTTGTCATGTAGCCTAGTGTGTGCTGGGTAAAATAATCTGTCCCGATTATCCTGTAGTGTGTGGTTGATGTGATGTGTAAAATAATTTTAGCGCTACTAAAATACCCGCATTAGAATAAGGAATATTTCTATATCCTTAGGATATTTCTATATTCTTGAAGAGGGCAGACAAAGGTTCCTCAAATATTACAACACAAAGATGTATACTTTATTGTGCATTTTACACACAGATGCATTATCTAAAGCACATACGCTGCGCCCATCAAGTCTTTGTGTCAATTTCCCACGTGCAAACGATGTCAGTGTTATTTGCAACATACACGGGAAAGGAACTGTAACAGAAACGTTGCCCAAACATCATCTTACAGTGTAGCATAATACTGAAACTGGTGGTTATTTTTTCGCAATGATTTCACCAGATTGATGGTCAAAGGTGGTGTCAGTACTAATTAGGCAAATAAAAACAGTTTGCATGGACCCTGGAACCAAATGAACCCTAGCGGGTCCATTTGGTTCCATTTGTACCCTCTCAGGAAAAAGGGGTCTGAAAGAAAAATCATTAACATGGTGAAATACATCTTGATGATGTCATCAGATGTATTTCACCATGTTAATGATTTTTTCCATTTTTAGGAAATACAGAATTGGGAGAACTTTTTTATCATGTCCACACAACATCTCTAAAGTATATTAATGACATATTAAAATGTTGAAAATGGGTGGAGTTCCCCTTTAAGCATTGTGTGATAGCTATTGGGAAAAAAACAGCAGTTCTACAAACTCGTAGTGCTGCAAGCTTGTAGAACTGCTATCTGCTTCTGGGAAAAAAAACGTTAAAATGTGACTGCAAATCTTATCTAAAAATCTAAATACATATTTTTTCAGAGGGAACATTTTTAAGTACTGCATTGGGGGTCCTTGACTCCCAATGCAGTATGACAGACTGAGATCTTACTGGGTTAATAGCAAATAGATCATACCCAGGATACTGGAACACGCAATGAACATTGCCATTATCTGACTGCATTACTGTACATACAGTGGAGTTCCTGGGATCAAAGTACAGTCCGGACCGGCCTCTGAACTTGTTGAGGAAGCAAAACGTGTTACGGTTACAGTATGCACAAGAGTCACTATACAATCATGTTTTTCATTCAGAGAATCATTTATCTAGGTGACTTGACAATAGCCTGGCTGCAGCCACACACACGCAGGTGGACCTCACCCATTCCACTCACTCACATCAGCATGAGGAAATGCTGTAGCTGTACGCTCACAAAGTGAGGAAACCTAAGCTATGTCCTAATTTCACCATTTCTATTTCACTAAACTGCCAAGTTGCATGATTCAGTATTTAGTAAGGCCGTTGAAAATAAGTTAATTAGTTAATTTAATTTTGATGATTAATCTGATCTGAAAGTTTTAACGCAATTAACTCATGTACACACTGGCTCAACCCACTGAGCATTTTCTTATTGGGAAAAAAAGGGTAGAACACGGTTTTGCGGAGACATATAGCTGTGTGTCTCCCTGTAACCAGAACCATAGGGTATAGCTTGAGAGATCTACAAGCATTGGGGGCTTGTAGATCACCTACTTTGATAAATATTTAAGAAATAAACAGATTTTTTTTTCTTCTTTTTCAAATGTTCAGATCCTATAAAGGAAAACAGGCATATTTTGGAAACAGTTCGGATGGCGATTAATCATGATTAAATTAATTTTGCTGTGATCAACACCACTAGTATTTAGATAGTTACAAGTAATAGAGGCAACTTTTTAGCCAAAAATCAAAATAGCTATCTAGCTATATATCCATACCTACAGTATGTATACAGATAGCTATCTTTTGGCTTGCTTCTACTTTGATGCTGCAGCTATTTCCCTGCAGACACTTGCTTCGACCTGCAGACGGGCAGGTCAAACGAATATCAAATATCTAAAAACTGAATGGCGCAACTGTCTGGGGTGTTCAAGTGAGCTAGAGTAGACGATAAAATGACCAAAAGTGTTTGTTTTTTTTTTAAAGTGAAATACCAAATGGACACTTACTGGTCCATTTGGTAAGGGGGGGGGGGTTTCTGTCCTGCTGAAATATTCTGAATAAGACATTTGCAATATAACATTTGAGTTTTGTTAGCTGGGGGTAAAGAGGGAAGGCAGTATAAAGCCGTATGTGGAGTGGGCCGTGGCTTCTGGAAGGCCTGCAGGGACCCCCTTATAGCTGTGGGATCTATAGGGAGAAGCACAGCGGAAGAAAGGAGAGGTCACTGACCCGGAAACATAATGTGAACAACACTTTATGTGATGCTTCTAAGAAAGAACGCAACAGAGTTGCATGGCAGGAGAAATTTTTATCAGATATTTGACTGAATCTGGGAACTAAATCGTTAAAACCAATAAATGAAACCTCATAAAAACAGGCTAAAGTCGGGGTACTAGTTACGACCTATAGAAGGCAAAACATGCAAAATGTCATCATGGTTTATGTAGCATGTGATAGGTCTAACTAGGGGGGTTTGCATGATGCTGACACCCATATCACCATGATGACATTTTGCATGTTTTTCTATAGGTTAATGACTAGACACCATTAAAAACACGTTGGTGAAGACCTTTCTTATTAACGATAGATGACTTTCGCCGACTATATCAGTTGATTACCTCGTTGTCTTGAAGCTCCTGGTAATCCAGACCATCGTAGCGCTCTTCCTGGTACATTGGGTCCACCTGGTTGGCTCGATCGTCCTCGCCCAACGCATCGGACTCATCCTGGTGTGAGTTGAAAATCGGAATATCAAAAAAGAAACAAAAAAAAAAAAAAAACAGATATCATCTATGACACAACTGAGAACTTGTCCTCTGTTCTATTACAACAGCGGTTTTGGACAGTCGGTAACCAAATGGACCCTACCGGGTCCATTTGGTTTTCATTTTACGCTCTCAAGAGTTATAAAATATATTTAAACCTCTGAAATACTTCTTTTTCGAGAATCCACACAATTAGATAATGTAGAAGAATTCTTATTTTGTACAATGTTTCCCAGTTTATCTCTCCTAACTTGAAAATCCTTAGTTCTACGGCTTTTTTTTCGAGTCACATGTTAAAATACCGGATTGTGTTTGGATTGTGATTGTGATTGTGTAAGAGTGGTGAATAGGACAGTCCTTAGTTTTGTGTCCGAGAGACTAAACTCAACATCAAACGGTGGTCTGTGGCTAAAATGTAGAATAAATAGTGGGCCCTGGTATGAAGACGGTTGAAAACCCACTGTTTTACAATGCATGTATTGACCCTTTTTTTCCCCAAATATAGGCATGGCTTAATGGATCAAGTACAATGAGACTAGAGGAAGGCAACAGGAACTTGAGTAAAGTTGTTGGTTTGGTCAAGGTCGTAACCTTGACCAAGCGGCACAACATAAGAGTCTGACCTCAGTTTCCTGGTCTTCGAAGCAGCTTGCTCCTCCCCCTGTAACAGCAAACAACATTTTGATGTTTTAGGATTTTCATTAAAGCCTTTTGTCCGTACAGCGTTTACAGACAACAACAAAGTTCTGGACCGTCAGTAGAGTAGGACAAAGCAAGTGTCTGTCTGCAGGTGTACAGCTTCAGCCTCAAAGTAGAAGCAACGTAGAGGGGGAAAAGGCAAAAAATATAGCTATAATTTAGATTTTTGGCTAAAAAGTTCCCTCTATTGCCTTTAGTTATTGACCATGACTTAAGGCCCTGACACACTAGCAATATTTTGATCAATATCAACTAACAATGTCAACATCAATGGGCAACATATGATGGTCATAAAAGAAAAATCATTAACATGGTGAAATGTTTTCAGAAAGTTTATCTGTGGGAGATAAAGGCTCAGGTGATGCCAACTGTGATAGGAGGATTCTGAAATGTTGACCAGTAGAGGGCACTAATGATCTGACTTTTCTGAACAACCAGGAGTTGATCTTTTTTTTCTATAGAAAATAGTGAAAGGTCAATGTTGATAATTGACGTTGATTGTTGATATTGATCAAAAACATAGTTATTTCAGGGCCTTTATAAGCAACAGAATATATACAAACACCTTGCAGGTCCATTTGGTTTCATGTTTACACTCTCAAGAGTTATTCATGATATGAATTAGCCCAAGTCTACAAAACTAGAGAATGTAGAAGATTAATGGTCATTTGATCTGAATGTTTGACGGTTTTGTTTTCTCTGAAATCCAGCCTGCAGGTATTGTGGACAAAAGCAAAAGAAAAAGATTTGAAAACCACTGCGTTACAAGAAAGACAAGCAACCATGGGCGGATGTAGCATTTCGCAATTGGGGGGGGCGCAGAAGAAAATGGTAAGGCGGCAGCTTCATTGCCTGTGTTGCTTCGCGCCACGGGCGATGAAGCCACCCCCATACCATTTTCAGTAGTGTTTCAAATACTTTTAAATATAAGCACTTTTTTTTTTGCATGCCATAATTTTGGTGGGGCAGACTGGGCATTTGGAGGGGGGCATCGCCCCCCATGCCTATGTCTACATCCGGCCCTGCAAGCAACAGGAACGCGCTCTGTCACCTGAGCAGGGCCTCCTCTCTCTCCAGTTCTGCAGGTTGAGCCTGGGTATGGCGTTGCAGTTGACCAGCCGGTTGCTGTTGGACAACACACTGAAGACATCCTGAGGGATGGTGCGGATGCCCGTGTTGTCACAGATGATCCTGGCCAGGGTGGAGCGCTTCAGCTCGTTACGCTGCGCAGCGGTGAAGATGCCAGGGTTCTCGTACCACATCCTATGGGGAAGATATGGAATAAGGTGTGACTCAGGCCTATTTCCCGATTGGGGGGGGGGGGGGGGGGGGGGGGGGGCAGGTGAAAATGGTATGGGTGCGGCTTCATCACCCGTGTCGCTTCGTGCCACGGGCGATGAAGCCACACCCATACCTTTTATTTTTTTTTTTTTTTACAAATGTATTTATTGATTTTAGCAACCAAATCAGACAGTCAAAATGAACAGGATTTTTTTTTCCACACAAAAAAATAAAAATAAAAATAAAAATAAAGAATAAAAATACCATTTTCTTTTCAATTCCTTACAAGATTTATCTTATCTTGTACAGGATTTTAGGCAAGTAAAGCATCAATAATAATATCAGTTGTTGTTGAAGTTGCAACAGACACGCAGCATGCATAAAGCTAAAGGTCTGACTCAGAGAGTTTTCTGTTTTCAATGATGAAATGCTGTTAGTAGGGTGATGACCCCTCTGGCACCAGAATTTGTGAAAATCAACTGGTGGAAAATCTAGTGCTTTTTTTCTGGTGAGTTGGGGTGAGATTGGTTGACAGGCGCCAAAGATAAAACCCTCTTTTTCACCATTTTTTCCTCCAATGATAGAGTCCTCCTTCCTTCCTAGAAACGACCATTGGTTTCATTTTACACTCTCAAGAGTTAAATTATATTTTAATTTAAACACCTGAATTACTTAATTTTCAAGAATCTACACATTTAGAAACTAGAATTGATATTTTGACCAACATTCTTGGTCTCCAAGAATATAGTAGAAATTTTGTTCTCCATTTCGCGTGCGCGCACACACACACACACACACACACACACACACACACACACACACACGCAGACCCAGCATTACGCCAACAGCTCTAGCAGTTTTTAACCCATTGTGTCCTGAACGCGTTTTGGTGTTTTATCTGTTGAAAAATAGCAGATCAACAAGCTCATGTCGCGCCACCGAGTGGCGCGACATGAGCTTGTTGTTCTGCTATTTTTGAAAAATTGTGAAAATGTGCTGCAAATCTCTGAATACATTATTTTGGAAGCAAACATTTTAACGCAAGTTTTGCTTCTGGGGGATTCCTAGAACAACATGTTTTCAGGTGGGGGGTCTGCAGCCAAATATGGACAATTCTGGGGGTCCTTGGCATGAAACATGTTAAGCATCACTGACACAGGAACACAGATTTTTCAGAGAAACTAGAATCTGTCAGAATCTAGCATCAGAAACTAGAAACTAGTCACAAACTAGAATTTACTGTCAGAAAGTACAATCAGGTGTCAAATAGAATATATTCTTAGATTTGCGCATCATTTTTCACAATTTTTCAAAAATAGCAGAACAACAAGCTCATGTCGCGCCACTCGGTGGCGCGACATGAGCTTGTTGATCTGCTATTTTTCAACAGATAAAACACCAAAACGCGTTCAGGACACTACTTAAACAATCTATCAAGACAGCCTTGCTTTTTCCAAACAAGAACGGGTGAAGTAGGGACGTAATCTGTGTTTGGATTTTTTTTTTTTTGGAAAAAAATAAAAATAAAAGTGTGATCTTTCCGAAAGAAGTTCTGACGTCGGGAAGAGAGTATGAACAATACCTGTCGCCTTGGCGGATGTCGCGGAACTGGTTGCGGATGAGGCAGGCGAACAGCGGGCCGACGCGGGCGCCCCTGATGAAGGGCTCGGCCACGCCGCCCAGCCAGATGTCGATGTTGTCGGGCGTGCCGTACAGCTGCAGCAGGCGGCGGGCCAGCTGGGGGTTCTGAAGCACCGCCGCCAGCTCCGCCTGGTTCCTGGGAGTGGACAGGTCACAGTGACGCCGCCACGCGTTGTAACCTTAGGAGTATAGAGACAAAACATTAATGACAGCTAATGCTAATGCTAGTTAAAGGGATAGTTCAGATTTTTTTAAAAGTTAAAGTTAGGGTAAGTGATTTGAAATTAACTGTGTAGTACCAGCCTGGTGCACTAGGGGCGCCCAAGAGTAGCTACACTATGTGAACCTGCTGCTCGATCCTGATTGGAGGAGAATTCACCCTCCACCTGGGGAACTTTTAGCTCCTCTGCTAACGTGGGGGAGGGGGAAACTCCATATATGGTCTGCACACCTTATAATAGAGCATTTTAAAGGATTTTTTTGGGGGGTGATAGCTGACAAAAGTGAAATCACTTCCCCTACTTTAAAGGGGAACTCCACCCATTTTCAACATTTTAATATGCCATTAATATAACTTAGAGATGTTGTGTGGATATGATAAAAAAAAAAAAAAGTTCCCCCGATTCTGTATTTCCTAAAAACGGAGGTCTGAAAAAACACACACATATACAGTTTACAGGTATAGTGGTGTCAACTGTATTGTAATTTGCTGTCCAGAGTCCCGTGGTGGGAGTGCTGCTCTGGTTTTGGTCAATAATAAGTCAACTTCCAGTCATTTTGTGGGGGTCTCTGCATGGGGCCACAAGAAAGGTAAATTAATTATAATAATAATAAAAAAATAATAATAATTATTGAATTATTTCTAAAATATTAGAACGTCCTTTGTTCATTTTTGACTGCTCTATCACAAGGAATGTAGTTATATGGACATAAAAAACATAGTTTCCTGTGATACAGGGGTCACTCCGTGGCACGCTATGAGCTTGTAGGTCTGAACTAAAATAATGCCAAGGAACGGTAAGTATTGCTAACTAATGCTACGTTTAAATCTCGTCTTAACATCTTTGGCAACTGTTAAGTTGCTCGTTTATGTAAACAAATACTCGTCTCAACGTCCATGGCACTCAAACAGTTAACTGTATGTATATACCGGGCAGGCCGTGGTCGCGTCCTCTGGCCATGTTGAGGGAGCCCAGGTCCAGAGCCACCTCGAAGGGGAAAGGGACAAACTGGAAGAGCCTGTCCCTCAGGGCCTCCACCATCATGTTGTCTTGGGTGTTCAGCTTGGCCGGCCGGTTCACCAAGCCACGGAGCAGGGGGTCAATGCCGCCTGAGAACCCATGGGGTAGAAAACAACAAAATGTTATCCGTACTAGCCCCAAATATCGGATGAAACGCGGAATGAAACACGTGTGAACCGTTTCAAAACTATCCAAAAAGATGTATTTTTGGACTCCAGAAATACGTTATCACAGATATATTGCAATATATATTTCAATTTTGTTTTGGTAACTCCTTCCTTTTACGCTACGGTACAGTGAACCCACCGGTGAGTACCCAGTCTAAATGATAGAAAGTTGATTAACCAGATGTAACTCTTTGAGAGCGTTTTTTTTTTTTTTTACACTCTCAAGAGTTAAAATGTTGTATCATCTGAATTAGCCCCAGGTCTACACAATTAAGAGAATGAAGAATGGTCATGTTTGACTGTTTTGTTGTCGAAATCCAGCCTGGAATTGTGGAGAAAAAACAAACAAAATCTTTAGTTTTGAGCTCTGTGGGGCTAAAATGTACTCAAATGGTGGTCCGTGGCTCAAATGCTGAATAAATAGTGGGCCCTGGTATCAAAAAGTTTGAAAACCACTGCTAATTACCTGGTAACAACATGACCAACCTGGTCAATAATAGGTAACTACTAGCCTGACTATCAGACTCAAGCTCAGCTTCCTGAAGCTTGAGTCTGACATTGTCCGCTGTCTGAGCGATTTCCACGAAAAATCTTGCCTAGGGCTCCAAATTGCTTAGTAACGGCACTCGAACGGGCACACTAAAATGACGCGCACCTTCGAAAATGATTCTCCAGGGGCTGAAGAAGGCCCGGAACAGCTGGACACTCCCGGGGTTGGCCTCCCGGTAGTTTGCGTCCAGACGGGGCAGGACAGGCTGGATGGTGTTGTGGGCGAAGCGGTACGCCGCCGTGGCGAACACGTTGGCGATGCTGGGGTCCACGTTGGGGTTGTACCCGGGGTAGTTGCCGAGCTGCGCGATCACGTCGGGACCCAGGATGTGGAGCAGGTAGTCCCGGAATACGAACACCTAAAACATATACAAAAAAAAAAAACATTGTGCGGCTCTGTGGTCATCAACATTTCCAGTTGTGTGCATTATCTTGCTCCTTTGAAGTTGTATGTTCTAGTAAATGGTGGACGTGGCATTAAATTGCTGTGATTATTTCAATATATATATATACAGTATATATATATCATATTTGCATCGGCAAATATGTCAGTCTAAGCAGTGATCAGACACGGGTATAGGGGTTGACACTATGGTGAATATGACAGTCTAACCAATGATCAGACACAGGGGTATAGGGGTTGACACTATGGTGAATATGCCAGTCTAACCAGTGATCAGACACAGGGGTAAGGGGTTGACACGCCAGTCTAACCAGTGATTAGTTTCGATTAGTTTTTCACTGAAAGAAAAATATCTCCTATGAAAGTTTTCTCTTGGCAATATCGGTAGAGGGCACAAATCCTGGTTGTTTTTCCGGTGAAAAATAATCGCGTTCTGGCCAAAAATGTCCATTTTATCCGTGTGGTGGGGGGCCCGGAGTGCTAACACTCAGGTAAGTAGGCTTTCTAATGACACAAGCCGTGTTTGTTTTGGTGAGTAGGTAAATCGTCCTTTATATATCCACTCCAGAAGAGAGGCTGGTCGGGTGGAGTAATGGCAGATAGCACAGAATTCTGCAGAGCTCCAATGCAAGTCAGACTCAGAAGGTGAATAACAGTGATCACAGAAATTGAGGTTTTGATCGGGAACAAAAAATGTATTGGGACATCCACAACAACGACTGTGACATGTATAGGTATCGGGAGACCCTCGTAAACTGGATCATACATCTTAAGAGGTTTTTTTCCTCTAAAGAAACGAATAGTTCTGCAGTTCCTACAGTACATTCTTGACAGGGCTGGTGGTGCGTTACCTGTGTGTAGGCGCCGTTGATCTTGCGAGCCTCTTGGTAGAGCCTCTCGCTGTCCCACTGCGGGTTGATCCTCTTCAGTTCGCCGGCCAGGCGGTTGTGCTCGCGCAGAAACAGCGTGTGCATCGACGTCAGCATGATGTTCTCGTCCACGCGGACGTCGCCTGGGAAAACAAAAAGTGTCGATCGATTACTCTCCGACATCTCTCGTCCGCGTGTTGAACGCGAACACATCTTCGGGCGTTTGCATCGAGCAGTAGCTTTTATGGGTTTTAAGTTAAACCCATTCTGTACGGGTGTTTAAAGTTTTATTCAAAAATAGCAGGTGTTCACGGCTCGTGGCACGCTATGAGCCATGAACACCTGCTATTTTTTGGGGAGATATTGAAAACGCAGCGTAAATCTTTGAATATTACATGTTCTTTCAGGGCAAATGTTTTGTACAATCTATATTGTAAGGTCAAAATGCGTTAAAAAGGTGGGGGGGGTTATCGATGGCATTTTCTTTCTTTGTCGGATTAAGAGGTTGTACTCTGCAGATCTCAGAGACTACTACTACTGTAATAGTCTGTTGTTGACAGTTGGTAAATGCAATACCAGATGGCTCCACCTAGAGGCACCACTTTGGTGCCAGCAGGAAGCCAACTACAGTATAGCTAAGCCTAGCCTTGGTTGCTTTTTTTGAATGGGTGTCAATGACACCTCCGTCTTGTTCCTGCTTGCATTTTCGGCAATGGCAGTCTTTTCCTGCAAGCTGCCCGCGGCCGAAAATGCAAACGGAACAAGCAGTTTCATAACGAGCCAGGAGTTCTAACGAGGAGTTTGATTCAAATCTGTTTACAGACACAGATTTTGTACACACTACAGTTGCCTATAATGCCTTTAAAATGCCCACTATATTAAACTGTCCCCTATATTAACAGATTAAACACTCGCCTGCGAGGGAACAGGGCACCTCCCTGGCGTTGGGGTCGTTGGTGGTGTTCTGGCGCGTGGAGCACATCTTGGCGTTGAGCAGCGTGCTGAAGGGCAGCAGCGCGCGGCCGTTGTCGTTGAACTCGTCGTTGACGCGCATCATGCCCCGGTCGTTGCTCAGGTCGCGCAGCATGAGGGCCAGCTTCTCCTCGGAGCCGTACACCTGGCTGAGGTCCAGGAAGGCCGTCAGCGCGTTGATCTGCTCGCGCGTGTTCGGCTCGCCGCCGAAGTTGAAGGCCGACGTGCCGGTGCCGCAGGCGGCCGCCGAGCGGAACGACGGCAGGCAGCCCTCGGGGGGGCGCGGCCGACGAGGGTCGTTGCGGGGGACCTAAATTTGTAGGGGGAGACAACAAGTTCAGAACGACATTTTAAATGGTACATAATTGCAAATATACCCTGCCTGTCTCTTCATTTGTACCTCTATCTCTCAGCAGTACCTCTGGAAACCTTGCCTAAACCCTCCCCCTAGAGCATACCTGGGAACTATGCGGCCCGGGGGCCAAATGCGGCCCTTTGGCTGACTCTGAGTGGCCCGGGAAAGGGTTTTAAACCAGTGGTCCGGGGACCACCAGTGGTCCTTGATAGAGCTCCAGTTAAATATGGAAAGTTGGTTAACCAGATGTAACTCTTTGAGAGCGCAAAAATGAAACCAAATGGACCCTTGCGGGTCCATTTGGTTTCATTTTTACACTCTCAAGAGTTAAAATATTTACCTTCTGAAGCCCAAGTCTACACAATCAGAGAATGTAAAAGAATGTTCATTTTTGATCTATGTTATCCTGTTTTGTTTGTTTGTTTAGTTCACTTCAGACTTTAGTCTTGGCCCTCCACAATATTTTATGTATCTCATTTGGCCCATTGGGAAAAATAATTGCCCAGACCTCACCTAGAGGGAGTGTTTAAGCTACCTCCAGAATCTAAGCCACTCGATTCAACTAATATGCAGTGTTGCCAAAAAGTCACAAGGTGGAGTGTGCTCTTAGTGGGCACAAAGCTGTATTATGATTAGACCCATTAGTCAACCATATTAGCTAGCCATGATAGCCAGCTCAGTGGGTCTTGTGCTTAGAGTGTTCACCCTGAGACTGGGAGGCTGGCGTTTGATTCCTGGCTGGGTCAAACTGTTTTTCAAGTGTACACCTACGGTGACATGGTTTTCCTTTATTGTCCTCAGGGTAAAATTCTGCTCATGCCACAAACGGATACAGTCACATTGTAAATCAAGAGGCATATTATAACTTAAGACTGTTTATATTATAAGAGTGTTTAGTCCAGTAATAATGACATTTGACCTACAACTTATTGCAAAAAAAATCAAACTCAGCTGATTTTCTATCTTCAATATATCATGAATAATCGATAAAAAGTTGCCTGGAATTGTCTGAGGGGAAAGCTTTGAAAATGGCATTTACAGTATGTCCACCATTGACATTCTATTGAAGGCAAATATTTTCTAAATTTCATTGTGCTTTAAGTAGCAAGTGACATATCAAACTAGAGAGTTTCCATAGTGCTGAATCCATTCTTAGCATTAGTTTTGCACAAAATCACTCATTGGGTGAAATATCGCCATAACAACTTGCCCAAATGTGCTGACCTCATCATATTTGTCAACACGGTTATGGCTGTTTCCAACCCAAGGAAGATTTGATTCCGCATCATTAAAACTCCATAGTTTGATATGTCACTTGCTACTTAAAGCACAATGAAATTTAGAAAACATTTGCCTTAAATGGGATGTCAATGGTGGACATACTGTAAATGCCATTTTCAAACCTTTCCCCTCAGACAATTCCAGGCAACTTTTTATCTGTTATTCGGGATATATTGAAGATACAAAATCAGCTGAGTTTGCTTTTTTTTTGCAATTAGTTCCAGGTTGACCCCTTCTATTCCATATAATGCCTGTACTAGTTCCCAGGGCGCACTAGTGGGTGTGGCACTCAGCCTCTCTCTCTCTCCTTCCACTTGAACAGCAGCAGCACTTTGATTTGCACCCTCCAACAGCCTAATTATATTTATCGCACATGCACTCACATGCACACTACTGATGTGACTGATTAATACACCCCATAGTAGTATTATAACTTTGTATACTGTAGTTACCCTCTACCTTACTGCCATCTACTGCCCAGGGGCTGTATTATACAGTTAGTGGAAACACACACCTAAACCGAACCCCTTAGAGGTGGGACTTCCAGAGGCACCTCTACTCAGAGGTACCTTTGGGCATCAGCCTGGTATGATCCAGGGGGAAGACACGATATGTACACTAATACTCTTCTATCAGCCACTGTGAAATTGTGCTGTTTTGTTTTTGTTTTTTTTCCTGCAGAAAGACTCCTTCTGGCTGTATTCTGGTTTTGTTGTTACGGATTTACGGTTTACGGATTTTAACATTTTTTTGACGGGGGTGGGGCCATTCAGACATGGAGCTAAACATGTATTTAAAAAAAAATATATATAGTAGATAATAGCATTTTTTTTAATTATGCACTATAGTCCTAATAAACCACACGTTCTACTAGGAGCCACTGAATGTGAAGGTAGAGGTGCATTAACTATGATAAGAGCTCCATGGACTATTGATCCATGTGCAACAGTCTCAATTTTGCAGTTTATCACGTTCAGTAGATTTTGTGGTAAAGTGGTATAGTAAATAATAAATAAATAACTTTGTTACGGGTCCATTTGGTTTCATTTTACACTCTCGAGAGTTACATTATTTTCAACATCCGGGTAACTTAAATTTCAAGAATGTGGGCCCTGGTTTGAAAAAGGCTGAAAACCACTGCTTTAAGGTGGTGTGATTTTTTTTTCTCCACCAACTGTGTGAAGGCTGTTAGGACTAGAGTACTATAATTAGGGAAAGTAGCGCCGCGCTTTGATCTTGCGTCTCGCGCTTCGCCGCCTGGACTGGAGTCCTGCTGTCAATGCAGGTGGATGGGCAAGAGAGTGGTTCGTTTGGAACTATTATGTTAGTTGTGTTAGTT
Organism: Benthosema pterotum; assembly: GCA_039105355.1. NCBI lineage: Eukaryota > Metazoa > Chordata > Actinopteri > Myctophiformes > Myctophidae > Benthosema > Benthosema pterotum. The sequence goes on from CM076985.1 coordinate 10,280,324, forward strand.
CCAAACATGCACTTTCAGCCAATAGCCGTCTCTGTTCGGCCGTAGCATTGGGAGTCCACGGCAGTGTTGCTACTCTCCCTAATTATAGTGCTCTAGTTAGGACAGAGGAACGTCACCCACCTTAATGGGGATGCAGGGCTCCACCTCTTCGCAGCTCTCGTCGCAGTTGACGCCGTTGCTGAAGGAGCGGATGCTGGGCGAGAACGGGCCGAAGGTCAGGTCGTGGTCGTTCCACTGGCCGAAGAAGGTGGTCATGAGCGTGTTCTCGCGGTCGTTCTGCACGTTCATCGCGCGCAGGATTTGGTTGGACACCTCTCTCACCTTCGGGAGAAATCGGAGCAGACCGGGTTAACGCCACATGAAGGTTTTGGTGTTCAAAGCATTATGTTACACTTTAGCTATTGAAAAATATCAGAGCTACAAGCTAGGTGGCGCGCTGTGAGCTTGTAGCTCTGATATTTTTGAAAAAAATGTGAAAATGTGATGCAAATCTTTGAATATATTCTTTCGGAAGCAAATATTTTTAACTCAAATCGTTGTTTCTGGGCGAGCGAAGAACTACATGTTTTCAGATGGGGGTCCGCAGCCAAATATAGATAATTCTGGGGGTCCTTGGCATGAAATATGTTGACCATCACTGACACAGGAACATAGATTTTTCAGATAAACTAGAATCTGTCAGAATCTAGTGTCAGAAACTACAATGTAGTGTCAGAAACGACAATCAGGTGTCACATAGTGTCACATAGAATATATTCTTAGATTTTCACAATTTAAAAAAAAAAAAACAAAAAAATCAGATCCACAAGCTCATATCGCGCCACCGAGTGGCACGCACTACTACGGTGGATCGTACCAGCGGCAGCATGCGGTTGTTGATGGTCCTGTTGGTGGAGCCTCTGGTCAGGAAGATTCCGTCGTCGTATTCGGCGGGAAGCAAACGGCGGAACGGGGTGTTGGACGCCCCGAGGCGAGGGTTCCTCCTAAAGATGATACAGAAAAACAGAAGAGTCGTGCATTTAGTCCGCCAGTCATGGTATTGATTGATTGATGGTTATTTTTCTATTTTCAACCTTTTGAAAAAAAAAAAAACACCATTTATTCAGCATTTGAGCCACAGACCACCATTTGAGGACATTTTAGCAACACAGACACACAAAACGAATGATTTCTTTTGCTTTTGTTCACAATTTCAGGCTGGATTTGAGAAACAAAACAGGCTAACATAGATGGTGGTGCAGTCAGGGCATTTAGCGGGGCATTGCCCCCCCTCTCCCATGGCCTACATCCGGCCCTGTGAGTTAGTACTAGTTACACATGTTACATAATAATATAATAAAAAATCCCTCCTGCTTATGTCATGTAAACTGACATGGTGCGCTGTGTGTGCTCCCAAGTGAAACACGTTTCACATTAGAAAGAAAATGTCTGATTGGTCAACATAGGGTAACATTTTGGTCTGACCGTGCATATAGGCAGGACATCAGTATTATATCCATATCATTAGACTGGATATTGTCTGTGATTTTGGATATTGTACTATTGGCATAAGTGTTTTTTTTTTTCATCTGCATTGAGAGCTGGACCAGTGTCATTAGGAAATAGTTTTTCCTTGAAAACAATTTAATGTGTCTGAATTTATTTTTTTTATAAAGTAGTTAGCTTTGTAATTTAGTAACAAGTAAAGTCATACATTACTTTTACAGCAGCAACTCCTGTCTATAACAGGGGTTTTCAACAGGTGGTCCGGGGACCACCAGTGGTCCTTCAGAGAGTTCCAGGTGGTCCACAGCTAAGTTGTTTTAACCAAATGTAACTCTTGAGAACGTAAAAATGAAACCAAATGGACTCTGGCGGGTCCATTTGGTTTCATTTTTACACTCTCAAGAGTTAAAATATCCATCATCCGAATTAGTCCAAATCTACACAACTGGAAGATTAATTTAATGGTCATGGACAGAAGCAAAAGAAATCTTTAGTTGTGGGGTCTGTGGGTCTAAGATATCCTCAATTGGTGGTCCGTGGCTCAAATGCTGAATAAATGGTGGGCCCTGGGATGAAAAAGGTTGAAAACCCCTGGTCTATAAGCATGACCCTTTTTAAAGGTTTAAGAACAATACAATTTCGAGCAACAGCGTGCGGCAGCTCTTACAGGTTGTTGCAGACGCTGGTGGCGGTGCGGAACGTGTCCAGGTTGGGGATGGCGTTGCACTGCGGCTCGCGCACGCGGCCCAGACACCCCGTGAGCTCGGCTAGTTCCATCAGCTCCTCCGCAGAAAGAAGGTCTGAAATGAAATGGACGATAATAAGAATGTGAGCAGCAGTAACAGTGAACTTTTATTTGTATGTTGTGGTAGACCCCAGGGGTGTAGTGGAGGGGGGACGGCGTCCCACCACTTCTCACATATAAAATATTTTTGGGGCAAAAGTAGTCATTTGTTTTTTGTCTTGTCATTTACTTTTATGGATACAATTGGGCATTATAAACAATCTTTCTCAATATGCTATACTTGTTTTAATAGCGTATCTTTGTGTGCTGCGCAGGCGCATGCAAATGCAAGTGTGCATGCATGTGTCTTAAAAGGGGAATTCCAATCATTTTCAATGTTTTACTATGTCATTAATATACCTTAGAGATGTTGTGTGGACATGGTGAAAAAGTTACTGAGTTTCCTTTTTTCTGAGAGTGTACAAATGGAAGCAAATGGACCCGCTTCACATTTGTACACTCTCAGAAAAAAGAAAATGAAAATGGGTGGATTTCCCCTTTAAGAGGTGTCCTCCCACTTCTAAAAGTCCTACTACAACACTGGTAGATCCTCATGAAAAATACTATTGTATCACTACTCATTCAATAGTGTTTTTGCTAAAGGAGAATTCCACACCAAAACACATTGGGCATCAGTCTACCTTGATTCCTGTGACATGATACATAATGTCCTTGATTTTTGTCACAGATGCCCCATTTTCTACATTTCACCATGAGGTCCTACTCCCTCTGTTGCCGTTTGCATGGTTGTCTTTATTCTATTTTTTCACACATCACATCAAACCACACACTAGAAGATAATTGGACCAATATATGATTATTAAAAACTTAGCCGGCACCTGTGGGACAGAGGTTTCAACCGGAGTGATTGGAGAGGAGAGTGGCATGTTAATACTCTGGAATTACATGTAAAGGCTGCCCCAGAATGACATAAAACTCATGTGTGAGTATCAGTATACTACTAAAATGTGATGTGTGGGGGGAAAAAAAGATTGGAGTTACTAGAATACCCACATTAGAATAAAGGCAACTTGCGGCCATGCAAACGGCAATGGAGGGAGGTGGACCTCAGGGGTGAAATGTAGAAAATGAGGCATCTGTGGGACATTTCTCTACATTTTACTATTGAAATCACTACATAAATCACTACTCATCGCAATAGTGATTCAATAGTGTTTTTTTTTTTCATGAGGGGAAGGGGCTTCATACAAAGCCATTAGTACTTAAAACTCAATTTTAGCCATGGTAGATTCATCAAAACCATCTGTTTTCTAGTGATTGATACTTTCATCCTAGGGAGGCATGCTTTTTCAGGCAAGCGAAAACGGTATACTAGACCCATGCCTAGATCCGGCCCTGATAAAGATGGATCGTGCCTTTTAGAAATAACCTTCGGCTGACCTGTGGCGTTGAGCGAGCGTTTGTGCACGTGGTGCACCTTGTCGTGCAACAGCCGGATGGTCTGGGCCATGTAGTCTGCGGAGCGCACCGCCTGGCGGGTGTCTCCGCGAGGTTGCTTCATGAGGCGGAGGGTATCGGAGGGGCTGACGTGGTCCCCACGCACCCTGCGCAGGCTCCTAAAGAGAAAAAAAAAATAGTGGTATATAGTGATTAAGTGATAGATTCATGGAAGAATCGCGTCCCATAGTCATTTGACCAAATGTCTTGTGTCTATGTCTGTTGTCCGAACATTTTCACGCCAAGGTAAATATATGAAATTGTCCGCTGAAAATATGTATAGTTCCAACTTCCAGGCACCCCCCCTCCCAGAAGCAAAGATTTGAATTAAAACCCTTTGTTTTGAAAGAATATGTTAAGATTTGCAAGACATTTTCACGTTTTCAAAAGTAGGAGCTCTACAGGCTCATAGTGTGGCACTCGAAGAAGTGAAAAAGGTTGAGAGATTAGGGACGGAGCTATTGAAACAAAAGAAAACGCAACATTATAGAAGGACATTTTGAATACACTAAAAAAGCAAACGGAGCAAAGCAGGTATGAAATACAACAGAAGAGCACACAATTGCAGTGCAGAAGCACAAAGGTCAGCATGCAGACAAGTTAGGGAAACATTTGGGAAAAGCTTTTTGGAATAGTTCCACATGCCAATTTATTGACATATTGTGAGCTTGCAGACTGGCCATTTAAACTATTGAAAAAATGTTCTTTTTTAATAGTTGTGCTGGTGGTGGCCCAGGGGCCCATAATTGCCCATAATAATGAAGATCTAGAACCACGCGAAAACCATCTACATTTTTTGTATTGTGCATAATTAATATGCAAATTATCTCATTAACTATGCACAATACAAAAATGTCCATGGCATAAATGGATTCTACGGTAGGAAATACACGACGATCAACTCACTGAGAAAACTTTGGTAAAGCCCTATACTATATTTTGTCCTGCAGAATCCATTTCTGCAATAATGTACAGCGTTGAGATAATTTACATATTGTACAATACAACTAGGTACATGGCAGAATTGGATTCTTCAAAAAAAAATCATGTTAAGACCAACTGAGAAAGTTTTGACACACCTGGTAATCGGGTTGTTATGGCTGTTTCCCTGTCTATTGTGGAGCACCACGATAGACAGGGGAAGACCGCAGACATAGAAACAGGTTTTCCCCAAAAAACGTCCAGGATTAAAATGACATTTTTTAATCTGCTAGTAGCTAGTAGCATTTACTACAGGGGCGGATGTAACATTTCCCAATTGAGGGGGGGAGAAAATGGTATGCGGGACGGCTTCATCGCCCGTGTCGCTTCGCGCCACAGGCGATGAAGCCGCACCCATACCATTTTTGGTTACAGGACTTTTATTAGGCAAGTAAAGCATCAATAATAACATCAGTTGTTGTTGAAGTTGCAACAGACACGCAGCACGAATAAAGCTAAAGATCTGTTTTCTGTTTCTTGTTTTCAATGATGAAATGCTGTTGGTTTAGTGGTGCGACATTTGTAGTTCGTTAGTAGCAGTAGGAGTGTTTCAAATCGTTTTAAATATAAGCAGTTTAATTTGAAATAGGATGTTTTGTATGTTTGGTGGGGCAGACTGGGCATTTAGGGGGGCATTGCTGCCCACCCATGCCTAGATCTGCCCCTGTGCTAGTAGCTAGTAGGTGCATTCACTGTAACTCACTCATCTCTGGAGTACTTGTAAGCTTCATCCACAAGTTTCTTTGCCTCCTTAAAGGCATGTTGAAGGTACGGGCTGCCCAGATATCCCCCTGCAAACCAGAAAGAGGTTGATTTTAGAGCAGGGCTGCCCACACTTTTTTAACTTGAGAGCTACTTTCAAAATGAGCGGCTCAACAAGATCTACACATCAAAAAATGTGATTATTCCATTAGTGAAAATTACATTTTAAGGCCCCTAGAAAGTTTGAGCTTTGAAATCGTGGTGATGGTGTTACTTACTGTTATTTAAGAATAATGCGCTTAAAAATAGAGAAAAATAGAGAGAGAAATAGAGAATTGGAAGGTTTTCTTGTATATGCTACTACTGAAGTTTGAAAACAGTATTTGGGGTTTTGAGTTGACAGTTTGTGATGTTAAGTTTAGTCTTTTGCACCCAAAACTAAGAACTTTCATGTTTTTGTCCACAATTGTGAAAGAGAACTGCAAAACATTGGTCAGAATAACAGTTATTCTCCATTTTCTAATTGCGTAGATTCTTGAGAATGTAACTCTTGAGAGCGGGAAAACAGATCAGATGGACCCGTAAGGGTCCATTTGGTTTCGTTTTAACACTCTCAAGAGTTACAGATCTGTCGTGATCTATACTATATACCTGCATGGTCTGTGTGATCTACTGATAGATCACGATCTACCTTTTGGGCACCCCTGATTTAGAGGCTATCGTGTCTTGCATCAAAACAACTATACTGGCATATAAATTACGTAGGACTTTTTTTACGATGATATGTATAATAAAATAAGATACCTGATGGAGAAGAGTGGCTGCGCATGAAGCTGCACGCGCTCAGCGTCAAAAAGATGAAGAGACAGGGATTCATCTCTGAAACGCACAATGAGAGAAGAAATACTGTATCAGTCTGTATCAAGGTATAAAAGTTTATTTGACATTGTTCCGATTGAACCACTACTTTTGGAGATTTTGGCTCATAGTCTTACAGAAAACAATACGTTGAGAGAACAGGCTCAATTGGTTCACTTCTGTGGACTAGCATTACACACCTATAACTAAATACATGTTTAAGCATTTATTTGTATTGGTCAATTTCAGCTCTGACATTTATTTCAGACATGCTCTAGTTTGTGTAAAGAATTTGTTTGTGTAAAGAATTTTCCTGTGCTAGAACTTATTTAATAATTTGTTTTTCTCCTCTTGTGAACAGTTATGGCTCCCTTTTGGTCACACCCTAAACCCCTTATCCCCAACTTTTTTCTAAGGCTGTTGAAAATAACGAGTTAATTATAGTTAAATTATATTTTGTTGATTAATCTGATTTTTTTTAAAAATAATGCAATTAACTCATGTGCACACTGACTCAACCCACTGAGCATTTTCTCATAGAAAAACTGGGTAAAGCACGGTTTTACGGAGACATATAGCAGTGTGTCTTCCTGTAGCCATAGAGTATAGCTCAAGATTGACAAGCATTGGGGGTTTGTAGATCACCTATTTTGATAAACATTTAAGAAATTACCAGGCCTTTTTCCCCCACATTCTTTTTCTTTTTTAAATGTTCAAATCATGTAAAGGAAAACAGGCATATTTCGGACATACAGTAGTTCGAACGTAGTGATTAATCATGATTAAATTTATTTTGAAGCTGTGATTAATTTGATTAAAATTTCAACAGCATTCAACGGCCCTACTTTTTCCTTTTTTTTTTTTTTTTACAATTTTGAAAATTGTAAAAAGTTGAAGTCAATGTCAATTAGCTAGTTCAACTAGCTAATGTTTTTAATAGTATAGTAAAAATAAGGACAAGAAGTTAGCGATAAGGGGTTTAGTGTGTGCTGAAATTGGAGCCATTTAGCACTGCCGCCATGACTGTATCAATGAGTCAAAATTTACTGTATATATCAAAGGGTCAATTAAAATTTGCTGTACATCAGACATTAGACAAATGATATAAAACACACTAAAAAGGGACAAAAACAGAAAGAGAAAAAACACCTTACTGACTCAGTATGAAACAAAAATGAATACAGATGAAAGTGATCTCAGTAAAACAGTTTTTTTGTTTGTTTGTTTGTTTGTCTGTGTGTTTGTTTGTTTTAGCTGAGATTTGTAGCAGATCTCCATGTAGCAGACCTGCAAGCTTCAGGGCAGTTTATTGTTCCAAATGTGCAGAGAGTAGGAATTCAATAGGGGGATTTCCAGGTCTCAAAAGATGACAGGAAATAAATAAATAAATAAACCCCTTCCTTACCTGCAACTTTGATGCCTCTCCTTGAACTTCAAAAGCATGAAGTTGCGTCAGCCTTCACACTACCAGCCCTACTTATAGTCAGCCCAAGCCTTGCCCCTTGCCCTTGTAGTTCAGATTGGTTAAAGGACAGTTCCTCATTCTTCGTCTCATTCTTAAGAATCATGTCATGTGAATTAGCCCCAGGTCTACACCACTAGAAGATAATGGTCAAAGGCAAAGGCATGGCCATATATTATACGGCATGGCATGGGTTTGCCATCAGGAAGCTTGAAGGAATAGGATTCGTCACACGTGGATGGAAACAACAATAAGTTGGGGGAAGTGTCATGTAGGCCCAAAAACAAAAAGAGACCAAGTCACTAAATCACTACTAGGGCATCTAGCTGCATGGCTCAAACCCCAAGTGACCAGCCTATCAATAAAATTACGAAATCAGCATTTCTTCATCTCATAGCATAGCTAAAATACGAACCTTCCTGTCACAAACAGATGCTGAAAAAAATAATTCACGCCTTTGTTACAAGCCGTTTTTTAGACTACTGTAATGCTTTATTCACAGGTTTACCAAAAAAGGACATAGACAGACTACAATTCATACAAAACTCCAGTCCTGTACACCCTCCACTGGCTTCCGGTCACTAAGCGAATTGACTTCAAAATACCATTAGTAATCTACAAAGCACTACATAGCCAAGGCCCAGTATATATAACTGACCTCCTACCATCATACATCCCATCCAGAACACTACAATCTTCTACAGCAGGCCTACTAGACACAAAAGGAAAAAAGAAACCACAAAAGAAAATTGGAGAGTCTGCTTTCTCTTTTCATGGACCAACTTTATGGAACAAAATTCCCCAGGAAATCAGAGAGGCCACTTCCAGTTCCATCAACATATTTAAGCCAAAAATTAAAACACGCCTCTTTAGACTGGCCTTCTCCAACGTATGATAACCCCTCACCTACCCTACACCTTCCAGGAATATGAAAGTATGAAATGTGCTATATAAATAAAGTTTATTATTATGTAAAATGTCAGGTTAGCTTCCTTTCAAGCATTGGCATTGTCCTCTCGGCAAGAAATGCCGAGTGCTGTTTGCGACATGCGCCGGAAACGGATCGTAACAGCGCAGGGTTGCCCAAAAAACAGCTCGAAATGGAGAAACCGGCCTGCTGGTATTTTGCAAAACTCGCCGTTAGCCAACTCTCTGCTGTGGGTGACATGCAGACGTGGGATTACCCCAGAGTGGCGGGCAAAGAAAGGTGTCAGCATTTGGGTGAAGCCAGGGACGGATCTAGAGGGGGGCAGGGGTGGGCAGAGCCCGCACAAATGTGCATCCTGCCCACCCAATAAAAGGTAATATCAGTGCTTTTCATCAGAGGCCCAGGACAGGTGGCCCCCAGCTAAATGGTGGGAAGTTTGTTAACCAGATGTAACTCTTTGAGAGCGTAAAAATGAAACCAAATTGCGCAGCATTCTGCACACATGACCTACACTACAAGTTTTCTCTAAACTGATTGTGTTGTACAACTCTATTCTTTTGCAGGTGGGTATTGTACTAGTCGTGTTGATGATATACCTACAGCAATCACGGCAGTTGTACTTTAAGACCATTCTTTTTAGGAGCTGTCTGTAAAACTGAAGGAACTGTGTGTAGGCTCTAGTGTCGGTGTTTAGTGAAACCATGTGATGTAGCAACAGGTGGGTGACACAGTGCGGGAAGTTGGAGAAATCAAAACCACGACAGCTTCATGCCTGCTGATTCTGGTCTCAAGTTACTATAGTGTTTTGGCCTCATTTCAACTTTATGCACCTATGTCTCTTCCTGGTAATGTCTAAATGGTGCGTTTATATAGCACCTTTATTCAGGACACTTTATATAGATTTGTGCCTTACTGTAGATTCACCCATTCACACACTCCTGCCGATGAAATACAACCACCCTTAGCACTACTATCTGTAATACAACCACCATTAGGACTATTACCTGTAATACAACAACCATTAGGACTACTAATGGTTGTTGTATTACAGGTAATAGTCCTAATATATCTGTAATACAACCAATATTAGGACTACTATCTGTAATACAGTATCTGTAACACAACGCATGTGTGTGTCGAGTTGGTGGGGCAAACTGTTCACCCTGCAGTTATATTTCTACTTGCAAAAAAAAAACAGTTTTCAACCTTACTACTACTTTGTACTACCATGATTTGTCCAAAAAAAAAAGTCCCGAGAAATGTCCAGAGATTTTTTAATTGCAACCTCTGTTGGGTGTATTTATATGCAAATATCATGACCAATTGCAATGAAATACTAAACAATGATGAACATCAATAATGATGTCTATGTGAAAAAAATATATATATACACATTATTATTTACCAGACAGGGCTCTATATTTGGTCTGCACCTTTTTCAACAAAGCTCACCGGGTACATAGGGGGATTCTTATCAAACATGCAACACGGAATGCATGTTTTTTACCTTGCTTTGGTATGAGGAACCAAGTGTGACACGTACTGTAATAAGTCACTAATACTGGCACTCCATCAGCAAGAGGGAAAAGAAGGAAAAAAAAAAACAATATTGTGCTATGCAGAAGACAAATATCTTTATCACACTGGCATGTGGGCTATTTCTCTACAAACTCTGATTGGTGGTGAACTGGTGAAAGCAGGTGGTCCCTCAATGAGGCCCCCTTAATATATATACCCTAAAAGAAAGAGAGTTTCAAGTCAAAGCTCTGATTTCTTGGGTGTATGGAAGATGGCCTCTCTCAAGCTAGCGCTGCTTCTCCTCGTAGGCCTCCAAGACTCAGGTAAAACAGTTTTATAGTGTTGTTATCCACGTCACAGACCTGTAATACCGCGATGCGCACTAGGTGTTTTTTAATTCATCCTGTACTGGAACACGTTTTTTTGGTGTTTTGAGTTTTATTGAAAAATAGCAGGTGTACACGCCTCATAGAGGCCTCATATGAGCCGTGTACACCTGATATTTTACGCGGAAATCGTGCAACTGGAAGTGTTTTAAGTTTCACTGAAAAATAGCGGGTGTACACTATGAGCACACAATGCTATTTTTGGGGGGAAATCGTGAAAAGGCAGTGCAACTGGAACACTTTTTGGTGTTTTAAGTTTTATTGAAAAATAGCAGGTGTACACGCCTCATTCTGTGGCGCGCTTGAGGCGTGTACACTTGCTATTTTTGGGGCATGAACGTCATGAAAAGGTAGTGCAACTTTTTGAATACTGCATGTTCTTTCAGAGCAATGTCTCGTAGAATCTATAGCGTCAGGTCAAAGTGGGTCAAGAATTACGTTAAACTTTTAGCTATTGAAAATTAGCAGATCTACAGCGCCGCAGCACTCGCTTGGAAACAATATTTTCAGATCCATTGTGCACACTAGTACAGTCTAGTGTTCACTACTTGATTTTAGGCCAGAGGAAAAAAATGCTTCTCAGTTTAAGCTCAGAAACGTCTCTTGAGACACCCACGTTTATGTCTCAGGTAACACTTTACTATAGTGTACAAAGTCATGTGCGTAATTAACGCTTAATTAACCCTTAATTAACCCTTAATTAATGATTAAGTAATGCATCACTTAAGCATTAATTCATCATAATTCATCATGAATCATGACTTAATTGATGGTTAATTAATATTTAATTAGCTACATTAGTAGCCATGAACTAACCCCTTTTAGTTCATGGCTAGTTATGCATTTATTCACCAGTGACCAGTTCATGGTGGATTTGTAGATCAGATATTTCTGCTCATTTCTATGCCCAGGATGGGTCCTCATGGGCGGGTTGGATTAGTGAGTTGACTGGGTGGTACTGGCTGGTTCAAAATCTCCAGGGGTCTCCTATATTGGACTGGTTTATCCCCTGTACCATCTGGGGGGGTCCCTGGGACCCTCCAGGGGGGTCCTTTGGGCATTTCTTCGTCCATTAACTAACAGTTAACTAACAGGTCATTGTACGCTCAAGTAAAGTCATGACAAGTTCATGTTTAATTCACCATTAGTTAATACAGAATTGTACGCTCAAGTAAAGTCATGACAAGTTTATCATTAACTACTCATCAACTAATGTTTAATTACCAATTAAATCACAACACACACATTCATCAACAAGGTTATTTTATTATCCAATCAACAAAGTGCTGACAATGGGGGAGCAGTTGTAACGGGTACCGGAATATGGCACCCTGGTTACAGAGTTACGGTTCCTGTAAACAGGATAAAGATGTTAAAAAGGATGGAGACAGCGAAACATGTGTAGCGTTTGTTCACCGTTTCCTCAAAGTATATTTATTCACCATTTCACAGTTACAATAAATTCCCTAGCTGCTGCACTGTCCTATTATTTGTATTTAGCCAGCATCAATAATACTGCATTATTTAACAATAAACAATAATGTTCATTTTCTTTTGTCTGTCTAGACATAGCATATTCCATTTACATCACATTCTCTTTTCTTTTGTTCATAGGACAAAACCAAAATCAAAACAAAATACAATAAACTCTGTTCTGGTCATATTCAGCTTCAGTCATATTCAATACATTCTTCATAAACCCATTTCAAGATCTTTGGCACAGTTTCACTTTTACGTGTACTATTCCTTTAAATTCCGTTTTTGGACTTGTAGCACTACTGTCACTGTAACACAGGCAACTAGGGTGTACTGTATACTACTGGACTAGTATGGGCGCTCTAGGTTCGTAAGGAGTGGCATGCAATGAATAAGCAGACAATAACAATAATAATAGTAATAGACCAGGACAAGAGCTTGATAGAAAATAGGCCGGCAATCTTTACTGAAGGTAATAGCAAGAGAGGTTGTATGCATACGAACTATGTACAATGGAGGTAGGCAGGTAGGTAATTATCATGAAGAAAAACCCTTTAGTTGTCATGGAAGAAAAACCTTTTAGTTGACCCTTTTCTTTAGAGTAGACTAGGCTTTTAGGTTTAGAAGTATTAGTTTAGCAACCAAACTATAGTTTAGACCCTATTTAGTTCGTCAACTAAATGTTGAAGTTTAGTTTACTTTAGTAAAACTAATATCAGTTCTGTTTTATGATTTATGACTGGTCAGTTTAGTTCTATTCTAAATAGCTAATTTTAAGAGGTAGGTCCTATTTAAAATGTATGCTATTTTATCTTTTTTCCGAGTTAACTCTTTTTATTTCAGGTAATAGGTAAGTAACCTTTTAGCTTTTTTTTCTACAGGTAACAGGTAAGTAACCCTTTTAACCCTTTTTTCCACAGGTAACGGTAAGTAACCCTTTTAACCTATTTCCTACAGGTAGCAGGTAAGTACTGTAACCCTTTTAACCTATTTTCTTTCTTTTCACAGCTTCAAGGTAAGTAAAAAACAAAACAAAATAACAAGTAAACAATTCCCTTCTTCAGGTAACCAGGTACAATATGTAACCTTAAATGTGTAAAATGTATAGTCCCTTAATCTACTGAGGTAAATCAGGTAAGTACAAAAAAATAAAAAAGTGTCCTTGTTAGGAAAATATCAAATGGCAAATATCAATCAAAAAAAATATATATATCCTTTCTTCAAGAAAAATCAAGTAAGCAGAAGTACCTTTAAACTCCCCTTTTCAAAGATAAATGTCCTTTAAATTCGACCTTTACAGAAAAAAGTACAAATCAAAATATAGTATATCAAAATACCCAAAAAACAATACAATCAATCAATTACTCAAAATAGTAGTGCAATATTGTCACAATACTCTTCAAATATTCACAATATGACGTGTTCTTTTCTCTTTTTTTGTAGGTACAATACTCAGTCAATGAATGAAAAAAAAAAAAAAAAAAAAAATGTTCAATCCCTTTCCCAAACAGTCCCTTTTTCAAAACTGTCCGAAACGTTCAGAAAAATGTATTTCCCAGAGTCAATTCAATCCGTTTCCAATCAGTCAATGTTCAACTTTCCAAACGCGAGAACGAGAGTCAATGCAGTTCAGCCCAATCGAGTTCAAATTCAAACGACCGTAATCCGTACGAGTGAGTGAGACAGTGTAGTGTAGTGAGTTATAATGAAAACCTTCCAGAGATTCAAACCGTGAACTTGGTGTGACTCCTCGGTTTTGCAGATCACTTTCCTGGATTAGCTCGCCATCCGATGTCCATGCACGTGCGTGTCGCCCAGGGCTAAGCTACACACAGTACGCACACGGTAGCATCCATCTTGTCCAATGTTCCAGAACGTTCTCCGTGGTAATTTTCACCCTGTTCGTTAGTTTCAACCAGGCACAAAGTACGTTTCTTCTCTTCTTCTTTCCGACTATACTGACTCAAACTACTCACTGGACTTGAAATCACACGGGAGTGCAATAATACGACTTGAACTGGTACAATTATAGCTTTTAAACAACTTTACAACAATCGTCTTTTCTTTCTCTCTTCTCTGCTGCGGTACTGCTGCTGCTCTCTCTCTCTGCGCGCGAATAACAGTAAAAAAAAAAGGAAAAAGGCTCTTAAAGGGGCAATACACTGTTTTCACCAGGAGTGCTCTTAAAGGCAAATACGTCTTTTTTAACCTCCTACAGAAAACGTGTTTAGACCTTTTAAAGGCTATTGCACAAGATTTCGACTTTTTAAAGACTATTTATTACTATGAATCAACAAACTATTTATTTACTGTTTTTAAAATAATAGTATCAGATACCCTGACAAAACAGTCTGTTTTAATGCAGTAAGGCTTTTATACCGTTTTGGTTGACTTTTATATTCATAGTTATTTCACTATTTGGAACGTGGGTTACATGCTCCCCTCCTTTCCTCATGTACGTCCCTGTACATGATATCAACAGACTACATTATGTCTGACTCTACAGGATTCCAGGGAACATTTAAAGAGTCTGTAATCACTGTGCTTAAAGGTAGGGGAAGTGATTTGAAATTCATGGTGTAGTACCAGCCTGGTGCACTAGGGGCCCCCAACAGTAGCTACACTATGTGAACCTGCTGCTCTCTCCTGATTGGAGGAGAATTGGTGGTGACCTGGGGAACTTTTATTAGCTCCTCTGCTAACGTGGGGGAGGGGGAAACTCCATATGTGGTTTCCACACCTTATAATAGAGCATTTTAACAGAAAAAAAATATTTTTTGGGCGATATCTGACAAAAGTGAAATCACTTCCCCTACCTTTAAGCTTTTAAAAGGTCTAAAAACGTTTTCTGTAGGAGGTTAAAAAAGACGTATTTGCCTTTAAGAGCACTCCTGGTGAAAACAGTGTATTGCCCCTTTAAGAGCCTTTTTCTTTTTTTTTTTACTGTTATTCGCGCGCAGAGAGAGAGAGAGCAGCAGCAGTACCGCAGCAGAGAAGAGAGAAAGAAAAGACGATTGTTGTAAAGTTGTTTAAAAGTTATAATTGTACCAGTTCAAGTCGTATTATTGCACTCCCGTGTGATTTCAAGTCCAGTGAGTAGTTTGAGTCAGTATAGTCGGAAAGAAGAAGAGAAGAAACGTACTTTGTGCCTGGTTGAAACTAACGAACAGGGTGAAAATTACCACGGAGAACGTTCTGGAACATTGGACAAGATGGATGCTACCGTGTGCGTACTGTGTGTAGCTTAGCCCTGGGCGACACGCACGTGCATGGACATCGGATGGCGAGCTAATATAACCCAGGAAAGTGATCTGCAAAACCGAGGAGTCACACCAAGTTCACGGTTTGAATCTCTGGAAGGTTTTCATTATAACTCACTACACTACACTGTCTCACTCACTCGTACGGATTACGGTCGTTTGAATTTGAACTCGATTGGGCTGAACTGCATTGACTCTCGTTCTCGCGTTTGGAAAGTTGAACATTGACTGATTGGAAACGGATTGAATTGACTCTGGGAAATACATTTTTCTGAACGTTTCGGACAGTTTTGAAAAAGGGACTGTTTGGGAAAGGGATTGAACATTTTTTTTTTTTTTTTTTTTTTCATTCATTGACTGAGTATTGTACCTACAAAAAAGAGAAAAGAACACGTCATATTGTGAATATTTGAAGAGTATTGTGACAATATTGCACTACTATTTTGAGTAATTGATTGATTGTATTGTTTTTTGGGTATTTTGATATACTATATTTTGATTTGTACTTTTTTCTGTAAAGGTCGAATTTAAAGGACATTTATCTTTGAAAAGGGGAGTTTAAAGGTACTTCTGCTTACTTGATTTTTCTTGAAGAAAGGATATATATATATTTTTTTTGATTGATATTTGCCATTTGATATTTTCCTAACAAGGACACTTTTTTATTTTTTTGTACTTACCTGATTTACCTCAGTAGATTAAGGGACTATACATTTTACACATTTAAGGTTACATATTGTACCTGGTTACCTGAAGAAGGGAATTGTTTACTTGTTATTTTGTTTTGTTTTTTACTTACCTTGAAGCTGTGAAAAGAAAGAAAATAGGTTAAAAGGGTTACAGTACTTACCTGCTACCTGTAGGAAATAGGTTAAAAGGGTTACTTACCTGTTACCTGTAGAAAAAAAAGCTAAAAGGTTACTTACCTATTACCTGAAATAAAAAGAGTTAACTCGGAAAAAAGATAAAATAGCATACATTTTAAATAGGACCTACCTCTTAAAATTAGCTATTTAGAATAGAACTAAACTGACCAGTCATAAATCATAAAACAGAACTGATATTAGTTTTACTAAAGTAAACTAAACTTCAACATTTAGTTGACGAACTAAATAGGGTCTAAACTATAGTTTGGTTGCTAAACTAATACTTCTAAACCTAAAAGCCTAGTCTACTCTAAAGAAAAGGGTCAACTAAAAGGTTTTTCTTCCATGACAACTAAAGGGTTTTTCTTCATGATAATTACCTACCTGCCTACCTCCATTGTACATAGTTCGTATGCATACAACCTCTCTTGCTATTACCTTCAGTAAAGATTGCCGGCCTATTTTCTATCAAGCTCTTGTCCTGGTCTATTACTATTATTATTGTTATTGTCTGCTTGTTCATTGCATGCCACTCCTTACGAACCTAGAGCGCCCATACTAGTCCAGTAGTATACACCCTAGTTGCCTGTGTTACAGTGACAGTAGTGCTACAAGTCCAAAAACGGAATTTAAAGGAATAGTACACGTAAAAGTGAAACTGTGCCAAAGATCTTGAAATGGGTTTATGAAGAATGTATTGAATATGACTGAAGCTGAATATGACCAGAACAGAGTTTATTGTATTTTGTTTTGATTTTGGTTTTGTCCTATGAACAAAAGAAAAGAGAATGTGATGTAAATGGAATATGCTATGTCTAGACAGACAAAAGAAAATGAACATTATTGTTTATTGTTAAATAATGCAGTATTATTGATGCTGGCTAAATACAAATAATAGGACAGTGCAGCAGCTAGGGAATTTATTGTAACTGTGAAATGGTGAATAAATATACTTTGAGGAAACAAACGCTACACATGTTTCGCTGTCTCCATCCTTTTTAACATCTTTATCCTGTTTACAGGAACCGTAACTCTGTAACCAGGGTGCCATATTCCGGTACCCGTTACAACTGCTCCCCCATTGTCAGCACTTTGTTGATTGGATAATAAAATAACCTTGTTGATGAATGTGTGTGTTGTGATTTAATTGGTAATTAAACATTAGTTGATGAGTAGTTAATGATAAACTTGTCATGACTTTACTTGAGCGTACAATTCTGTATTAACTAATGGTGAATTAAACATGAATTTGTCATGACTTTACTTGAGCGTACAATGACCTGTTAGTTAACTGTTAGTTAATGGACGAAGAAATGCCCAAAGGACCCCCCTGGAGGGTCCCAGGGACCCCCCCCCAGATGGTACAGGGGATAAACCAGTCCAATATAGGAGACCCCTGGAGATTTTGAACCAGCCAGTACCACCCAGCCAACTCACTAATCCAACCCGCCCATAAGGACCCATCCTGGGCATAGAAATGAGCAGAAATATCTGATCTACAAATCCACCATGAACTGGTCACTGGTGAATAAATGCATAACTAGCCATGAACTAAAAGGGGTTAGTTCATGGCTACTAATGTAGCTAATTAAATATTAATTAACCATCAATTAAGTCATGATTCATGATGAATTATGATGAATTAATGCTTAAGTGATGCATTACTTAATCATTAATTAAGGGTTAATTAAGGGTTAATTAAGCGTTAATTACGCACATGACTTTGTACACTATAGTAAAGTGTTACCATTTCTCATTTAAACATCACCTAAAGATCACCTATGCCTCTTTATGGCTAGCAAGATTTCAGCTTTGTCTCATTTATCTCTCAAATACAGCTGTAAGAGACTTCAGCTTTGCCTCCTTTATGGATCCTAGTATTCATCTTAAGAGCCATAAAGAGGCATAGGTGATCTTTAGGTGATCTTAAAATGAGAAATAAATGTGGGTGTCTCAAGAGACGCTTCTGAGCTTAAACTGAGAAGCATTTTTTTCATCTGGGAGGATCAAGACGTTGTGAAGTTAAGTGAGGAAACATGTCCGCTTTTGTTGCGTTCCACAGCCCTGACGATGGTGTTCAAAGTGGAGGAATCGGCCAACGTTGCAGATAACCCGAGAGAAGTAAGTTTAAATCAGTTTTAATCATGTAATGTTTAACACCTCAACAATGAAGCCATTTGCAATTGCCATTTACAATCGATAACAGAAAGAGGAAGCCAAACTACAGTATTTACACCTACCATGCCTCTCTTCCTGTTGCACTAAAGAACTAAATGTCACAACTAAACTGTTTTTTCCTGATTTTTTTTTGTCTTCGATTTTTTTTTTTTTTTCATAGAAGTTG
This sequence comes from Benthosema pterotum, assembly GCA_039105355.1. Taxonomy (NCBI): domain Eukaryota; kingdom Metazoa; phylum Chordata; class Actinopteri; order Myctophiformes; family Myctophidae; genus Benthosema; species Benthosema pterotum. Next base: position 10,298,832 of record CM076985.1, read on the forward strand.
TGTTTGCTCATCATCCTTCATTAGCATGTTGCATATTCCTTGACAAGGTTTTTTCAACCACAAGTGTTTTTTTTTTTTTTTTTGCACAATCACTGATCACTAATGCCAACAGGCACTCTAGAGTATATGCATCTGTAACATGTTTTAGAATGCATTTCTACCTTATTGCTTTTTAGTTCTGAGGTCGAATCTTAAAAAAGAAAAAAAAAATCCTAACTGTTTCCTGAAAGAAAAGAAATGTTTCTACGTTAGTGGTGCTCAACCTTTTTCATGAAAAAAGGACCCAGACAAGGATCTGTCTTTGGCTACGGAACACCCTCCCCATCTGAAAACATAGCTGATCTACAAACTCACAAGGACAGTGTTTGAAATCTATTAGTATTCTTATCCACCCATCCAGAGCGGCCAGGATGTCTGCCAGGATTGCGCCCAAATGTTTGGACTTGTGGTGGACATGCTCTCCAATACAGCCCTGCAGGTAAATTGTAATCCCAATCAGGGCTTGACACTAACACTTGCGCGCTTGCCTGGGGCAAGTAAAAAAAAAGAGGTGGGGCAAGTGAAGACTGCTACCTGGTTGCCCGATCGGGCAAGTGTGCAACAGTGCACTATAACACAACACAAGATAAATTTGACTTGACGGCAGTCATTGCACTCTACCTCTGCGTCTTTCCCTGCTTTCTAGCTATCCACAATTCCAGGCTGGATTTGGGAAACAAAACAGGCAAATTAACATACACATCAAAATGACCATTAATCTTCTACAGTGTAGACCTGGCCTAATTAAGATGATGAATTTTAACTCTTGAGAGTGTAAAAATGAAACCAAATGGACCCGCAAGGGTCCATTTGGTTTCATTTTTACGTTCTCAAGAGTTACATCTGGTTAACCAACTTAACTGGGGACCACCTGGAACCTGGGGGGCAAGTGACCATGACCTGAGGGCAAGTAGAACCTGACTTGCACTTGCCCGATGGGCAAGTGCCTCGGAGACCTTAGTGTCAACCCCTGGCCAATACTCAAACGCTTTCATGTCTGACCAGAGGCGGATCTAGGCAAGCCTCACCAAACATGATGTCATGCAAACAACCCAAATTTCAAACTAAAGTGTTTATAGTTAAAATTATTAATACTACCGCTACTAAACTAACTACTAATTGTGTCACCGCTAAACCACACCATTTCATCATTGAAAACAGAACAAACACGTGATTAATAAAAAACAATTTCTATTGTATCTTAGCGCTTTATCATTTAAATAATTTACAACAAGGTATAGTGTAGAGATGCTGATATGACCAACACTGCTATTCTCAAAAACGTTGCCAAAATGGCAAATTCTGTTCTAGATCAAGATGACGGATGGCTTTGAATGTCTGTGCGAGCGCCTCCCGGGGCCGAGCGGCGCCGCGGCCGCCTGCCGCGAGAAGGTGGGCCGCGTTCTCCCACTGGCCTTGACCTTCATCACTAGTGCTGTCGTAAGTTGTGGCCGACTGGCTTTTTTTTCTCCTTTACTGACCTTGATGATTTTAGTTGAAAATGGGTGGAATTCCCCTTTAAAGGTTTTGTGGCATTCTTTTCCGTGTCTTTCTCGGTTGCTTTTTCCTTTTCGCTTGTTTGATCTCAATGAACACCCAGAAAACCTGACTTTTGAACCTTCAGTGGATTTTCTGTGGTCTGGAGTTTTCTGTGGGGGTTCGGAAGGTTTCTGAGCTGCAATGAAAACGGGAAAAACTGTGGAAACAGACGATGTCTAGTGGCAAATCCCATTGACATACGCTATGGGGTTTGCAAAATGTCACATTCAGCATGAGCACCTGTTTGAACTAGAAACCCCTCCCTGGACCACATAAAATCTACAGAATTTGAAAAGGGCAGGTTTTTGGGGGCTCAATTGAGCTCAGGGGGAAAAAAATGCTACGAGACTATGGCTCTCACCTCGCAGCGTGTCGCGTGTTCCGAGTCCCGCTCATGACGACCTTTGCTGTGTGTCTCCCCTTCTCTTTGTCCATCTTCCATGTATCTACAGTATATAAAAAGGCACAAAAAAATATGAAAACATGTAATTAACGGTGTACTTATGGTGTTTTAACTTTAATTGAAAAATAGCAGGCGTTCGCGCCTCATAGCGCGCCTCGTGCGCCTATTTTTGGGGAGAATGTGAGAATGTAACACAAATCTTTCAGTATTTCAGAGCAAATGTTTTGTAGAAATTTCTACGTCAGGACGATGTGGGTTTCACTAATTCAACTAAGTCAGAGTTTAATAACTACAGTTAGTGTTCTAAGGCTAGCTCTGGTTGTTTAGTTTTCCTCATAAAAGCAAACACCGGCGTTGCTTTTAGCAGGCTTTTTTTAGTCTTTGGGTCTTTTTCTCAGTCTTTGGGACAAAATGCTTATTTGTTTTAGTCACGACATTCATGACAGTTTTAGTGAAGTTTTAGAACTTGACATCAACCTTAGTCTTAGTCCTGACAAAAGAGGTGCTGACAAAGTCATTTCAGTCATAAAAACAACACTGAACACTACAAATACCACATGGGAATGCAATCATCATCGTATTCAAGTCATGGTATTTGGTACCATTTATCTGTTCTACAGAAACCTCATGAGGCCTGCAGTCTCCTCCTGGGGCTGTGCGGCTCCCAATCGGACCAGAAGCAGGAGAGGTTGTTGATCAGCTACATCCAGGAAGGACTGAAGGCTACGCTGACGCTGGACAAGGTCAGTGACGCTATACGCACTGCCTATGCACATCTGCCAGGGAGATACACTGTACGTTGTTTCCTTGTTTTGCACACACAAAAGAAAGCCAAAGAAAGCCAACTATGACATGTTAAAAAATACTGTAATACAGGGATCTACCAGTAGATCACACAGGCCATGCAGGTAGATCACATGACAAAATGTATAGATCTGTAACTCTTGAGAGTGTTAAAAAGAAACCAAATGGACCCTTACGGGTCCATTTGGTTTCATTTTACACTCTCAAGAGTTAAATTATTTTAAACATCTGAATTATTTAATTTCAAGAGTCCACACAATTAGAAAATGGAGAATAATTGTTATTTTGAGCAACATTTTGCCAGTTCTCTTTCCCAGTTGTGGACAAAAATGGCATTAGCTTTGGGTGTTACACACTTCAATGAATTAATCAGTCCATATCAGTGTGGTTGGATGTTGAGCTTTACTGGACAGTTCTGCAAAACATAGATTTACACACACACGATGAGACGACATGTTTTGCCCAGCCCTCACTCAACAGGAATGTACTGACTTCCCCCGACTGACTGACTGGACATGACTGGACAAATACATAATCCATAAGCAAATCATATCACTAATTAGGTTTGCGTGACAAAATTACAGTCTTTCAAATAGTATTTCTCTAGTAATATGGCATATTACCATCACAGTGGGTTAGGAATATTACATTCATAACAGACGCGCACACACAGTAACTGCTTTAGGGACTACTGCAGCCTGACCTCTAATTAGCATTAGCTGAGCTAATCCACCGTCCAGAATACCAAGCAGAACATGCAGTACATATCATATTGTGGTCGCATATGGCCATCCTTCCCACCCCAAACATACGCCCATCTAATCCAATATACTGTTTCATATGTCTCTATGAAGCCACTTTGATATCTCACCTGCAAAACATAGATTTACACACACACGATGAGACAACATGTTTTGCCCAGCCCTCACTCAACAGGAATGTACTGACTTCCTGTTGACCTGACTGGTAGCAACCCACTTCTCACTGGAGTGTATTGCCCTCTAGCGGCGGAAAAGTGCGACTGCACTGTCTACATTTGCAAGCAGGCAAGAAATCTACTATTTGAGATAAACCCAGGGCTTGACACTAACACTTGCCCGCTTGCCCGGGGCAAGTAAAAAAAATGGTTGGGCAAGTGAAGACTGCTCCCTGGTTGCCCGATCGGGCAAGTGTGCAACTTAGTGCACTAAAACACAACACAAGATAATTTTGTCTTGAAGGCAGTCATTGCACTCTACCTCTGTGTCTTTCCCTGCTTTCTAGCTATCCACAATTCCAGGCTGGATTTGGGAGACAAAACAGGCAAATTAACATACAGATCAAAATGACCATTAATCTTCTACATTCTCTAGTTGTGTAGACCTGGGGCAAATTAAGATGATGAATTTTAACTCTTGAGAGCGTAAAAATGAAACCAAATGGACCCGCAAGGGTCCATTTGGTTTCATTTTTACGTTCTCAAGAGTTACATCTGGTTAACCTACTTAACTGGGGACCACCTGGAACCTGGGGGGCAAGTGACCATGACATGAGGGCAAGTAGAACCTGACTTGCACTTGCCCGATGGACAAGTGTCTCGGAGACCTTAGTGTCAACCCCTGAACCATTACATAAAACAATGACAAAAACAAAATACATATATGCATGAACTGTTATCCTTTTTAACTATTGTGTTTTTAACTATTTTAACTTGTATTCCCATTGTGAACTTGTGTAGGATTATTAGAATGGATTATAAAGAAATAATAACAAGAAATAAACACAAAAAATAGGGGCAAAGAGAAATAAACACAAAAAATAGGGGGTGGCTTTGCCTTATCCTACACAAGATACTAATTCAAGATCATGAACTGTCAACTCAAACCCCAAATACTGTTTTCAAATGTCATTAATAGCATATTCAGCAAAAACGTCCAATTCTCCCCTCCCCCTTTTTCATTATAAGTACATATTCTTAGACACTATAAGAGTAAGTAACACCATCAACACTATTTCAAAGTCAAACTTTCTTGGGGCCTTGAAATGGATTTGTAGATCTTGTTGAGCCGATCATTTTGAAAGTAGCTCTCATGTCAAAAAAGTGTGGGCACCCCTGCTGTAATATAATCTATAAAAAAAAGATGTCTTGGGCTTAAAAAACTCCTGGTTTATCTTATTTCCACAAAAGGTCAAATATAATAGTCCTACTCTGTCCTTCACCAGGCCTATCCCAGCACACAGTGCACCTACTGCATACTGCTGTTCGAGACCTTGGAGAGTTTGCTTCCCAAAGAAGAAACGGTGGTGAGTCAAAACAATACAGAAATACAGACCATTTTAACCACACACACACACACACACACACACACATATGGCCGTCGGCGCCAACGCACCATACCAACCCACAACTGAAAATATGTAGCTTCAGGCCAGCCCCACCACAGAAGCAAAACATTTAAGCGCGAATAACATGGATTCCTAAAATTGTTTTTAATACTTAATATGATATACAACCAGTCCTTGTCATTTCTTGATGGACAGTTTAGCTGCAGTACCACAATGTCCTGAGATGGTGGGGGCATAGCCGCATTGCAACTCTAGATTCTTTTAGAATTGGAATTGAATCTAGAGTTGCAAGACGGAGCATTGGCTCCGCCATTGCCGAAATGTCATCAGTGATCTGCTTGTTTTAAACGAGGTCAAACTCACCAGCTTTGCAGCTGTAGAGAAAGCTTGATACATCCTCTGTCGATCTGCAAGGGTTTTGTGCCATAAAAAATCCACCGTATAGACATATTATGAGCTGCTTTCTGTCCTGGGTATTCCTCAAGAAACATCACAAGCTGCCATCTTGAAAACAAGAGCCAAGAGTGTTTTATACACACTGCGTGTGCACCTGGTCGGGGGGAATTCCACCCATTTTTAACATTTTTTTCTGAGAGATTTTTTTTCTCTCAGAAAAAAGAAGCGTCTAAAGAAATCCATTAACATGGTGAAATGTGTTAACCATGTTAATGGTTTTCTTCAGACCTCCATATCTAGGAAAAACAAAATAGGGGAACATTTATATTATGTCCACACCACACAACACCGACATTAGAATGTTGAAAATGGGTGAAAATCTGTGTAATGGCAAAAACGCCCCTGGTAAGATCTGTTATTTTTTTTCCAAATAAGCTAATGCTTTACCTTTTCAGAGTGCGATGCTGGACGTGATGGAGCAGTTCTGCTCCATCCTGCCGGTCTCCGCCCAGTTCCAGTGCAAGGCCCTGGTGGCTCAGTTCGGCAAGGTGGTGGTGGAGAGGCTGCTGAGCTACGCCACCCCGCAGGCCATCTGTGAGGTCATCCAAGTGTGCGGCGACGACCCGGAGGACCTCTTCCACCGGTGAGTCGCCATGTTGTGGTGCAGGGCCTGGTGGTCAGTGGCCTTTCTAAGCAATTTGGAGCCCAATGAAATTCATCAAAACTATGTCAAAACCAAAATTCATATGACAGAAACTGTAGTGGAAAACAGTGTTGCCAACCACCAAAATCCAAAATGCACTAGTCAGTAACTCCCTAGGCCTATATAATTTTCTCATATATTCTCTTTTGAGAAACACTGCAATCTTGAATGGAACCATAATTAGAGTTACATAAAACCATCTCTCCCCCTCTCTCTCTAGGTTTTCAGAACCCCTGCATTCTAAGAGGTCACATGAGGAAAGATTTTAAGATGGACCCTAAATGTGGGGTAAGTATACCAAAAAGTAGCTGATCTCTTTTACAGTAGGCCTTCTTAAAACTGTTAAAAGGGAATTCCACCCATTTTCAACATTTCACTATGTCATTGATATACCTTGTGTATAGCAATTGCTATTACCTTAATGTGTATATCAATGAGTTGTGTGGACATGACTAAAAATAAATAAATAAATAAAGTTACCCCATTCTGTGTTTCCTATAAATGGAGATCTGGGGGGGAAAAACATAATTAAATGGTGGAACACAGTTTTTCTTTTGTACCCATCTTTTCTGAGGGTGGACAAATCAAACCAAATGGAACTGTTTCAGAAGGTTCCATTTGTAGGCTCTCAAGATTTTTTTGAAAATGTATGGAATTTGTATTTAAGGCTGATTAACTAATGACTATTATTGTTATTATTCATATTTTGCTTGCTGTCAACTGTCTTGCATACAGACTGGTTCCTTCTGCCCTGGAAGGCTGTCTCAAGTTGCTGTCATCTGCATGAAACTGCACTACTATGGACATAATAAATCACCAAAACGGGACTGTGACAAAGGGTTTTGGGGGGGAATGTAATATTTGCCCCCACGGATGACCCAGCACTGAGGTCTTTCAACATCTAGCTGGAAATATTACCCAAGCTGCTCATATGGACCACTAGACTTTTATCTGCAAGTCATTCACGGGGGTTGTGTTAGCGCTAGATTTGCTATCGCATTCCACCACATTCCATCTATTGTGATTTGGGAACATGCGTATTCAAACAAACACGACTTTCCTTGTAAAATAAAAGACGGTATTATTATTCTGATATCTGGAATCAAACCATGCACAAAAGAACCTTACAAGTTCCACTTTAATGGCAAGATAAAAATGCGGTGGCAGAACATGTTTTTCCAACTAGCCATAAGCATGATTTTGATCATATGATCCAAGTGGTATTTTTTTTCTTTAAAAAGGTTATAAAGGCAACTTTAGTGTATACATCTATTTTGATTTTTGGCACACACAAAAAGGTTGCTGCTATAATTACGTTCAATGGCAAGATAAAATGTTATGGCAGAACATGTTTTCAGATCCAAGTGGTACTTTTCTTTAGACATGTCCTTTGCACACCAATAATAAACTGATGGACTCCTATGTACTGTGAATATGGTTTGCTGATTTCATCAGCTGTGAAGTTAACCCCAATGTGTTGTCATTCTGTTTCATCAGACACTCACCAACCTCTCATGTTTCCCCATCGGCATCTCATAACTGGTTGTATGCACTGAAAATATTAGGTTTACTACAAGCTCATAGCGTGTAGTAGAGTTACCTACTACAAGCTCATCATAGCTTGTAGTACAAGCTCATAGCTACTACAAGCTCATAGCTTGTAGTAGCATGGAATGGTCGACAAAAAAACTAAACAAAACAAAAAAAGAGCTTTACTTTTGGGTCTGAGAAACTAAACCTCATCAAATGGTGGTCCGTGGCTAAGATGCAGAATAAATAGTGGGCCCTGGAATCAAAAATGGTTGATTTGTCGAATGCATGCAGTTCTTTGGTCCAAATGGGGTCAACTCATTATTGCAAGACTTCAAAATATTGATTATTAAAGCGCAAATAACATGGAAATTGTTTTTAATATTTCATATCATATTGTCTATGTCCCTCAAGCTTATTGTCTATGGTTTGAGCCTCAATCACCACTGATATAATCCAATCCTTGTCATTTTAATTCCATGTCAACTTCAATCAACAATGGTGGAAATTATAAACAAAGTGGAAAACGCAAATTTGGAACTGAAGACTGAAGGAGAGGAGGAATTATATAAAGCAGGGTGCATTGATGACATCATTATGAGGCCAAAATCAAATGAGCTGTTCCATTGAGCAATTAAAACTCCTATATTATATGAAAGACTGATTGTTCAAACTAGATAATTTGTGGGGATAGAACACACACACAAAAAAACAACTTGAATTGCATGTTACCGGTATTTCCCGTTTAAAATATAGATTCTTTTAATAAAAAATGTGAGAAAAACAACTGTGCTGGGACGTAATAAGAGTGGATGTGGGAAGCAGCACAACCCAGGGCACACATACAGTGCATGTATGGTGACACCACCACCGATGCTGTGAAATGACCTCCTGTTGTGTGTCATGTGAGGCCCTCTACACTTTCGACATTCAGGGTTACCTAGGATGTGTTAAGCTCAGGAAACGCAGCCCCATGGCGTCTTTTTTCCCCCCGCCGTGGCCAAATAACCTCGACACAGTTTCACAAGTCACAGGGCGTCTTTCCCTCGCAAAGCGCGGGACAGACTGTTATATTTTTATTATTGGGGAGAACGATCGTTGCCATTTTTGCATTGCGACTTTTCAGGAATAGAAAGCCTGCAGTGTCTATTAGCTTAGATTCCGCCATTGATGATGTCATTGGAAGAAGTTTCTGAACTGCCCACGGCCCTCCTGTGAGACACAGACTGAGTAAAAAAAAGTTATTTTATCATGTACATTAGTGAGGACCGATTATATGAATATACGTTGAAAAGTGGTCCTTTAATGGAGTGTTAAAAATGGGTGGATTTCCCCTTTAAGTCAGAGAAAAAAAGAAGCTATTCGCAGCTTAAGTGTTATCATATTTATTTCAAATACCGACCAGGCAGGGCAGCGATTCAAGTAAAAAAAAAGAAAAAAAGAAAAAAGAAAGACATTACAACAGGTGCAGAAATGTGGAAGTCGTTGTGCACGTCCAAAAACGTCTTCTGATTTGATATCATCAGTAGTTGTCATTATTATTATCATTATTATGAATGTCAAAAAAAAAAAATCACAACACATCGCATGGATGTGTTGTGGATGTGGATGTTTGCTACTCGTGTGCGATGCTGTAGCGTGACAAAGTGGGGCTTTAATTTACACAATAAAAAAACAACAGCAAAAGAAGTGGAGAGTGTGGAGGCAATGGGGACAGGGACAAGGGGTCATCAGCATGTTTAGAAAAGGCACTTTTTTTTAGACTTTGGAAAACAAAAACGAAATCTTATCGTCTCCTCTAAAAAGACCTCCTCCCCGACACGAGAGCATTGTAAACAGGCTGGTTTCTCTGTACAACACCAGACCAAACTGTGCTTTCGCGTGCGGAGGATTCAGAAGAGAATTGTGAGCCATAGGGGCTGTTAATAGGATTGAAAAGGGGACGGGGGGACAGTGTTGCCAACTTGGTGTACTTGGCGAAATTGGTTGACAGGCGCCAGAGATAAAGATAACCCTTGGTTTTTCACCATTTTGTCCTCCTATGGGGGTGCTCCTTCCTTTCTAGAAATCTGTAACTCTTGAGAGCGTAAAATGAAACCAAATGGTTTCCATTTGGTTCCATTTTACGCTCTCAAGACAAGAGTTAAATTGTACTTATCTAAATATCTAAATTAGCTAACTTACAAGAATATACCCATGTGGAAGAATTGTTATTTTGACCAACATTTTGCCAGTTTATCTCCCTCTAAATTAGTCAGAGAGACTGGCTAATGGTCCTGATGGCCCTCCGTGGCTAAAATTCAGAATAAATAGTGGGCCCTGGTATGAAAAATGGTTGGAAAAAACAACACTGCTCTGGCGTATTCAGTTGGCAACACTACAGGGGGAATGCACACGGTTTTTGGGGTGGGAAGTCATCAAATCAGATTGTCTTTACTTTGTTTTGTTTTTTTTAGTCTGGAGTGCATGCTTTGAGCTCCACCTAGTGGAGATTTTTCTGTACAACACTCCAGGAGACCCAATGTTGATGGGTGAAGTCAGAAAATCACAACAAGACATTTTTTTAATTGGAGTGTCAAGGAGGGGTGCCTACTACTCGCTTGGCTGACCACCCCAAATCTTCTTCACAGTCGGGGTCTACTAATGTTGCTGAAAACAACACTACACTATATACTATAATAGGGGTGCCCATTGTTTTTTTTTTACTTGAGAGCTATTTTCAAAATGAGCGGCTCAACAAGATCTACACATCAAAAATGTTATTGTTCCATTACTGAAAATCCTTTTCAAGGTCCCCTAGATGGTTTGAGCTTTGAAATAATGTTTTCTTCTGTCGTGGTGCGCTTACTGAGTATTATTTACTCATATTCCTCTAATAACCTAAAACATGAACCTTGGTTGACAAAAACTAAAGTTGTCCTTCATATATTGTTTTCATTACTTTGGGGTAAAGGCATCCCCAGCCTAGGAGTGACTGAGAAGACTGATTTATAATGGAAATCATTTTAACAGTATCGGTGCCTCCTGCCGGTATGACCCGTCACTGTTCTAGGAGGGGGAGTGCCTTGCCTTTACCTTGGACACAGAAGCGTACGACAGTTTAAAGGTACATTCGCGCTGAAATCTTTAAGCTAAATAAATAAGAGAATGATTTGAGCTTGCAACCCCCCGGCAGAGACAAGGTCATAAGCAGCTTCTGACTTCTCTGTAACACGTCAGAACACTTGGTCTGGAGGGGGAATAGCAACGACTCATGAAATGATTTGACCACTTGAAGTGGAATTCAACCCATTTTCAACATTTTACGATGTCATTAATATACCTCAGAGAAGTTGTGTGGACACGATAAAAAAAAAGTTCCCCCATTCTGTGTTTCTAGAAATGGAGATTAATGACTTTTCTTTGAGGGCCCTTTTTTCTGAGCGCGTAAAATTGGGAGGAAATTGAATCCATTTGTACGCTCTCACAAAAAAAAATGTTGAAAAATGAGTGGAATTCCCCTTTGAGGCCTGTACACGGTGAGGAATGGTGACAATCACGTCCAAAAATAAGGATGCAAAGTCGAGAGCGGGTTAAATGAAAACTGGCTAACTCGTGCTTTCAGACAAATCCAAAATATTTAAACAGGCTATGTTCACATTCCATTATGAGTGGCGACTTAAAGCAAACTTCAACCATTATTTGTGCCGCAGAGGGTATCGGGGAGGGTTGCGTGGGGACATAGCTGACGTTTCTGTGGCCAAAAGGCCATCTTTGACATAAGAAAAGTCGAAACGAGTGAAACTAGAGAGCGTTTGTGCGTTTTAAGAGCGTTTGTGCGTTTTAAGAGCGTGTGCAAACCGTTAAGAGAAAGCGACAGAATGTTTCTCGTTCGGGGGGCATTCGAAAACACCACATAACTCAGCGATGTTGGGACATTTTTTTTAAAGCCTTTGTAGCTTTTGTAACCTACGCTAAAAGAGCTTAATGCTAATCGCGCGCTAATCGTTAGCCGTTGTACATTCAAAGTACACTTGTGCATACGTGGGATCTACCCATCCCCTTCCCTTCGTTACACAATGCATGCCTGTGGATTATATGAGAATGAAGATGCATGGCGGGGTGAATAGCATGGCGTCCAGTGTCGTCTTGGGCATGTTATGTCAATAACTACCACCCAAGACCAAAGCGTGGTGCCAGTGCCAGTCAAATTCTCACTCCATATATGAACTTTTAGAACCTCCTGTAGGCTGTATTTTTAGCTGGTTTTGAGCAGAAACATTTGTTAGGAGAACATAAAATATATAGATTTAAAAAAAAATGTTAGATTCAATTTGGATTAAAGAAATGTGTAACCTTGCGTTTTGGCATGACTCAGATCGTATTAAAGGGTACCAAGCTCATTTAGTTACGACACAGCAAGGTAACTACACAATCAAAGCCTCTAAAGAAGTGGTCTTACCCTATAAAGTCCAGCGGGTAATCAAAATAAAAGTCGAAATCTGTCGCTCTCTCTTAAAGGACGGGGGAACTGGGTGCTGGTGTGGGGCGAGGGCAGGAGTGTGGCGGGCATACATCTATAGCCTATGAGAGGAGGAGGAATAAAAGGCCCTGAAGCAATGTTTTGATCAATATCAATAAGCAACATCAATTATCAACGTTGACTTTTCATTTTCACTCAGAAAAGTCAGATCATTAGCGCCCTCTACTGGTCAACGTTTAGGAATCCTCCAATCACAGCCCTCCTCGGCGTCACTTGATCCTTTCTCCCAGACTCCCACAGATTCAGAACTTTTCTGAAAACAACATGGCTGCTGCCTCACTGGATAGAACATTTTATAACTTTTTAAAGTCTGCTAAGTGAACATTTGGTTGAAAATGATTCAATGCAAACTAAAAACAAATTGTAAAAACAATTTGAATTAGAATTCTTAACCATTAACATAGTGAAACACAACTTGATGTCACTATCAAGTTGTGTTTCACCATGTTAATGATTTTTCTTTCATGACCTTTTTTTCCTGAGACTGCACAAATATGAACCAAATGGACCCTAGCGGGTTCATTTGGTTCACATTTGTACACTCTCAGGAAAAAAAAATAAAATGGAAAATGGAATTCCCTTGTCATGGGAGGCGTTGCCTGTTGCCATGCGTCTCATCATGTTGCCCGTTGACGTTGATCAAAATATTGCTAGTGTATCAGGGCCTTAAGTGGGTAGTTCAGGAGCATGGGGGAACGTTCTCTCCTACTCAGGCATGCCGTGTTTCTCTGCAGTATGTATCCGTATCAGTATTTGAGCTTCTTGGGCATCTCCCAGGGAAAAGCGTCTCGGCCGAAATGACCATACGCCGCCGTGCGCTGGTAGATGGGCTTCTTCAGGTCCAGGTCCCTGAAGAAAAGCAAGCAAGCAAACAAACAAACAAACAACAGACACACAAGATGGAGTTGCCGTAAATTTGCGATGTGATAACAGCAGCTTCGGAAAGCATAGGATGAGGATAAGATTTTATTTTTTTATTTTTTTCCCCCTACAATCGCGTTCTCACACAAGCCGTGTTTATTTTGGGGGGTAGGTAAAACGTTATTTATATATCCACTCCAGAAGAGAGGCTGGTTGGGTGGAGCAATGGCAGATTGTATGTTACAGAGCTCCAATGCAAGGTAGAACCATAGTAAGCAGTGGAGCTCTTGACGAGAGCTAAGGGACCACTATAGTTCCACACTCACTCCAAAGGACCACTATAGTTCCACACTCACTCCAGAGGACCACTATAGTTCCACACTCACTCCAGAGGACCGCTATAGTTCCACACTCACTCCAGAGGACCGCTATAGTTCCACACTCACTCCAGAGGACCACTATAGTTCCACACTCACTCCAGAGGACCACTATAGTTCCACACTCACTCCAGAGGACCGCTATAGTTCCACACTCACTCCAGAGGACCGCTATAGTTCCACACTCACTCCAGAGGACCGCTATAGTTCCACACTCACTCCAGAGGACCGCTATAGTTCCACACTCACTCCAGAGGACTGCTATAGTTCCACACTCACTCCAGAGGATCACTATAGTTCCACACTCACTCCAGAGGACCGCTATAGTTCCACACTCACTCCAGAGGACCGCTATAGTTCCACACTCACTCCAGAGGACCGCTATAGTTCCACACTCACTCCAGTGCCACAGGTTACCTGACAATAACTCCGGGGCGGAGGTCAAAGTTCTTCTTGACAATTTCCAGCACCTCCTTCTCGCTCATCTGGGACGTCCCGTAGTGGAAGATGGAGATGGACAGCGGATGGGAAACGCCGATGGCGTAGGACACCTGAAAGGGGAGTTTATAATCAATATAAACAGCACACACGCACACACACAGACGCACAAGAGATCAGTATAAATAAAAGACACGCGATTGTAACGCTTAGTTTTCGCACAGAAAATAGCAGATCTACAAGCTCACTGCGACACCTTGAGAGAGAGACTTGCACGCACCCACAAGGACACAGCTTCTTTATTTTCTAAATACTTTTTTTGGTTTGAACTAAATCCAGAAGTGGAAATTTGTATATTTAGGTTCACGGTGCATGGATTTTCTATGTTTTCTTTTCTAAAAACCTGGAATGGAGTTGAGGTGTGTTTTTAAAGTGAAATTCCACCCACTTTCAACATTTTACTCTCAATAATATACCTTAGAGAAATGTATGTGAACATGAGAAAAAAAAAAGTTCCCCCATTCTGTTTCTTAGAAATGGAAGTCTGAAAAAAATCATTAACTTGGTGAAACAAAATAGTGAACCAAATGGATCCGAAAATGTGTGGAATTTCCCTTTTAACCCTTTCTGTACTGAGCTCGTTTTGGCGTTTTAGCTGTTGAAAAATAGCAGATCTACAAGCTCATATCGCGCCACCGAGTGGCGCGTTACGAGCTTGTAGTTCTGCTATTTTTGAAAAATTGTGGAAAATGTGGTGCAAATCTTTGAATACATTATTTCTGAATACATTATTTCCATTTGGACCCTTGCGGGTCCAAATGGACCCGCAAGGGTCCATTTGGTTTCATTTTTACGTTCTCAAGAGTTACATCTGGTTAACCAACTTAGCTGGGGACCACCTGAAACCCTCTCAGGGACCACTGGTGGTCCCCGGACCACCTGTTGAAAAGCCCTGGTTTAAAGCGCCCAAGTAGGAAGTAAACTTAAATGCAAAATTTACAATATATTTTTTTGGGGGGGGCAAGTGACCATGACCTGAGGGCAAGTAGAACCTGATTTGCACTTGCCCGATGGGCAAGTAACTCGGAGACCTTAGGTGTCAACCCCTGCGAGGCTGTACAGATCCTCCTGATCTCACCTGGACCAGAACGCGCCTGCAGAGGCCGGCCTTCACCAGAGACTTGGCCACCCAGCGGGCAGCGTAGGCCGCTGAGCGGTCCACCTTGGTGTAGTCCTTGCCCGAGAAGGCCCCTCCGCCGTGGGCCCCCCACCCGCCGTAGGTGTCCACGATGATCTTGCGGCCCGTCAGACCGGCGTCGCCCTGTGGGCAAAGGAAAAGATGTCTTTTTAGGTGTGTCTGTCAGGGGCGGATGTAACATTTCCTAATTGGGGGGGGGGGGGGGGTAGGAGAAAATGGTATGGGTGTGAGTTCATCGCCTGTGACGCTTCGTGATGGGGGGGCAATGCCCCACCAAACATGATGGCCTGCAAAACAGCCCAATAGTGCAGCAGTTAAGCTCATGAAATGGAAGGTATTGTGCATTTTATGACTAAAGCATGAAACTTTCTACAGTGTTTCTATACACCATGAAGTTTCTTTTCAGATGTGGAACCCCATCTGGGTTGAAGGGGTTCCACCTGTTACAGGCTGTACAAACACGGATATGTCAAAAACAACATATTTTTCAGTTTTTGGCAGGCATAAAGACCGTATATCAACAAGAAGTTCTGGAACCCACTAACCATCATAAAATTACTTTAATGGGTTATATCAGCAGCATAGGATATGTAAATCTAAAGGCCTATTCATAGTTGATCTTCAGTGATCACCGGGATCACCGCAACCACCAACTACAATATGACGTAATACCACCGCAAACACTGCTCTTTCTAGCCCTCCTCTCTGATTTTACTAACCACCGCAGCGGTGCTCACTGGAAACGACCACCTGATAGAGCTAAACCAATTACATTGGCCAGGAGCCGCCAGGCAATGTTGATTGGTCCAGAGGTTTGGAACACCGGCTGCTTCTTTTTGACAGCTCAAGACGTAAAAAAGAAAACACACAACACCCCATAGCATGACAGGCTGGAGGAGAACGAAGGAAGGAATTTAACGATAAAGACAATGACACAAATAGAATAGGAAATAAACAGAAAGCAGAAAGGACTATAATTGAGGCAGGTATGAAGTAGAGAGAGAAAACAGAGGGTAAAATGTAAACAACAATGGGTCCGAGGAGAAGGGAGGCGGACTGGCGGAGGGGCGAGGTGCTGGCAGTGGTTTATACACTACGTATGAATAGCGGTGGCCGTGGTGGTTTGAGCGTTGCTCACGGTGATCACCGAAAATAACTCTGATAAACTCTGAATGAGCCTTAACAGTCTCCTGAGTGGGGTTGTCGCAGTATGAGATTTTACAGTATTACGCTATTGGAAACCTATACCGGTATTTCGGTATTTCATGGTATTACGTTGTAAAAAAAAAGATTATAGCAGAACTGCACTTTGCACGCTCAGAACTATAGGCTATGCTCGGAAATGTCACCAGTTTCGGACTCACCTTTGGTGATCTTGAGGAGTCATTGACCCCAGAACTGCTTTTCGCTCCATTATAATATTACATTATGTTTATAAAATCATACAAACAGCTCCAAAAGGGACTGTATGAAGAACTTATGAAGAGTGTAAAAATGAAACCTAGTAGACCCTTGCGGGTCCATTTGGTTTCATTTTTTCACTCTCAAGAGTTAAAATATTCATCATCTGAATTAGCCTACACAACTAGAGAATGTAGAAGATTAATGGTCAGTATGTTTGACTGTTTTGTTTCACAAATCCTGTTTTGTATTCCAAATGGAATTGTGGACAAAAGCAAAAGCAATCATTAGTTTTGGGGTCTGTGGGGCTAAAATGTCATCAAATGGTAGTCCGTGGCTCAAATGCCGAATAAATAGTGGGCCCTGGAGTCAAAAAGATTGAAAACCACTGCTTCATATGAAAAACTTTGGAGTTGCCCACCCTGCCATTCTTCCAGTCCACCCTAGTAGGGCTGGCTAAATTCGGCCCTGGGATCTACTAAAGAAAGATGATCCAACACATTGATGGAGAGGACATCCCACACCTCCCTATGTCGACATATTAAAGAAAGATGCTGGTGCAGAGAACACAAATGAGCTGGCCAGATGTATGGAGAACCGAGATGACTGGCGACGCCGTGGAGGGCTGGTCTGACCACGTAGGGGAGAAGAAAGGGTAAAGCAGTGGTGGTCTTTTTTCCCATTTCATCCATCTAGATCCCATTCACCCGCCTCCCCATAAAGAATTCCAAATAATATTTATATCAATTATTGTAAGCCGCTATAGCCATCCAGGATCCTAATAATTCATGACATAACATGATTTGTTTTTCACATAATAAAATATTATACAGTCATGAATTGTCAGGATCCTGAATGAATTAATTCTATAGCGGCTTGTATAATTGATATAAATATTGTTTGGAAATCATGGAGGGAAATATGAATGGGGTCTGGATGGATGAAATACGGTATAAAGACCACTACTTCTATGCCCTTTCTTCTTTCCTACATGTCTAGTTATCTTGCTTCTCCATACATCTGGCCAGCTCATCTGTGCACCAGCATCTTTCTTTAGTACGTCACACACATAGGTAGGTGTGGACTGGGACGTCCTCTCCATTGATGTCTGTGTGTTGGTTCCCACAGCACAAGCTTTTTGGCTGGTAGTTCTTGGAGTCGGTGGCAGTTTCTCTGATACGCTTGGTAATGCCCTGTACAGGCACTTGTTGGTGACGTGCTCTGATCCCTCCCATCCATGGTTTTCTATAGGGCTTGTGTTAGAGCTTGTGTGTCCAGCATTCTCAGCCATAGAAGAAGAAAATGATCTTGAGGTGCCGGGGGAGGTTGAGTTCCACACACTGGTCATATCATTAAGGGCTCTTCAGGCAAGTGCTTTCCTCACCTTAAGTCTGTGGAGGCGACCCATGCACCTGGGTGTTTAAGTCATTGTCCTCATTCAAGACCATATTGTTGATCGGGGCAGATGTCCTTAGGGGATGTCCACTTTGGTAAGAAAAAACTGTGCTTGCCTTATGCCTTACATGGTCAGACAGCAAGCATATGTCATCAGTGTAGTCCAGGCCTGTGAGGGTTTCAGCAACGTGTCTCATAGACCTTCTGGGCATGATAGCAAAACCTAGCTTCTTGGCTTCGACCATCTCCACCAATTCCTTATACCTCTTCATACAGCTACTTTTGGAGCTGTATGGAGCTGTATGAAGAGATGCATTAGCACTTACCAATGATTCTTTATTGCTGCTGCTCACTCCCCTAATTCAGATGTTTTAATGGTGTAATAACAATGACATAACATGTATATCATAAAGTTAATTCATCATTTCTGTAGACTATTGTGATTTAAGTTGTCATTCATTAGAACAAAACTTCATTTTAACACAATATATTATTAAAATGGAGTGTGCGGAACAAAACATGCCAAAATGCAATTCTGGGGTCAATTACTTACTGAAAGTAGTGATAGTTCCGGGCAAGCAGTTCTGAGCACACACAGTGCAGTTTTACTGTAAGTTAGAACAGTAGTATTTTTTCTTTATATGTATTTTTTTAAATACTATGAAATACAGAGGTATAGGTTTCCAATAAATACGTAATACTGTAACTGTACTCCCCACTGTTAGGCCTCACGAATAGTGTCATTGCATGGTAGACACTCTTTGCAACTAGTAGACACTTTACTGCAACTAGGAAATGTTAAGAAGAGATATCAAAGGCTCAATCCAATTGAACACACATTGTTGAAAATCCGATCTTTTAGTCTGTGTTTATATGAGGTGTTTTTGTGACCCAATGCCCCCTGAAATCCTATTTACATATCCTATGCTGCTGATATAACCCATTAAAGTAATTTGATGATGGCTGGTGCGTTCCAGAACTCTTCTTGTTGATATACTGTCTTTATGCCTGCCAAAAACTGAAAAATATGTTGTTTTTGACATATCCGTGTTTGTACAGCCTGTAACAGGTGGAACCCCTTCAACCCAGACGGGGTTCCACATCTGAAAAGAAACTTCATGGTGTATAGAATCACTGTAGAAAGTTTCATGCTTTAGTCATAAAATGCTCAATAGGTTTGCTTACCCGCTGTACTACAAGACATTTCAGTGCTCATATTTAAAAGTATTTGAAACACTACTACTGCAACTAACAAACCACAATTGTACCAACAGCATTTCATCATTGAAAACAGAAAACTCTCTGAGTCAGACCTTTAGCTTTATGCATGCTGTGTGTCTGTTGCAACTTCAACAGCAACTGATGTTTTTTATTGATGCTTACTTGCGGCTTCGCCCCCATACCTTTTTTCTCCTGCCCCCTCAATTGGGAAATGTTACATCCGCCCTGCGTTAAAGTGCAGGTTCTGCCATAGTAGGAACCACTCTGTGGCGCACTATGAGCCGTGAACGCCTACTATTTATCCCCAATGAAAGTAAAAAGTAAAAGTAGAGTAAAAACACCACACAGTAAGTACAGAATGGTGTTTAAAAGGGAATTCCACCCATTTTCAACATTTTTCTCTCAGAAAAAAGAAGCGTCTAAAGAAATCCATTAAAATGGTGAAAATACATCTTGATGATGTCATCAAGATGTTTCACCATGAAAGTGGTTTTCTTCAGACCTCCATTTCTTAGGAACACAGAATGGGGGAACTTTTTTTATCATGTCCACCCAGCACCTCTAGGGTATACTAATGACATATTAGAATGTTGAAAATGGGTGGCGTTCCCCTTGCGTGTCTGACCTGCGGTCCTCCGATGACGAAGCGTCCGCTGGGCTGCAGGTGGTAGATGGTGTCGTCGTCCAGGTAGACGGCCGGCACCACGGCCTTCACCACGCGCTCCTTCAGCGTGCGCCGCATCTCGTCCAGGCACACCGCCTCGTCGTGCTGCACCGACACCACCACCGTGTGCACGCGCACCGGCAGCATGGCGCCGCGGTCCTGCTTGTACTGAACCGTCACCTGACGAAAGAAATAAAAAAGAGAACGTTTGTGTTTGAAAAAAAGAAAAGAAAAGAAAAACAAATACACACCAACCACACAGCTGTGGTTCCATATCATCCCTCCTAACAACCAGAGGGCGGTGCTTTAAGCACTGAATGAGCCCTTCTCAAAAGCCCACCCTTTGGGGCGGAGTTTAGTCACTGACCAATGCCAGTCCAAAATTTTTTAGTAACTGTTGCTATGCAGGTCAAGCTTTCCTGGTCAAGCTCTATGAAAAAGAAGGAGGATGAAGCACGGGGCGTGGCGCAGGCTGGTGCACTGGTGCAGGATGTTTGCACAGGTGCAGTGTAAACAGGAACTGCTATGATGGAATGTACCATCAGAGGCACTAGGTTAGAAATCCCATAACTTGTGATGTAAATAATGAGATCCTGAGTAGTTGTGAATTAAACAGCAACACTCTTCCCTTTTCAAACGTTTTATATCATCCACTTGAATAAACAGTATCCATGTTCCTTTGTCATTTAACAAAAAATACAAGTTGAACACATGTACTGCAATCAAAGCAAGTGAGCAAATTGTCGTTTGCGATTATTTCTTGGTTTTGAGATTAATTAACTAATGCATATAGCTGGTACAACAGACTAAAAAGGGAGGCTAGATTCTAGTTTCTGACACTAGATTCTAGTTTCTGCCACCAGATACATTCTGGTTTCTGGCGCCAGATACATTCTGGTTTCTGACGCCAGATACATTCTGGTTTCTGACGCCAGATACATTCTAGTTTCTGGCGCCAGATACATTCTGGTTTCTGACGCCAGATACATTCTGGTTTCTGACGCCAGATACATTCTAATTTCTGACGCCAGATACATTCTAATTTCTGACGCCAGATACATTCTAATTTCTGACGCCAGATACATTCTAGTTTCTGACGCCAGATACATTCTAGTTTCTGACGCCAGATACTAGTTTCTGATGCCAGATACTAGTTTCTGACACTACATTCTAGTTTCTGACACTATATTCCAGTTTCTGACACTATATTCCAGTTTCTGACGCCAGATTCTAGTTTCTGACGCCAGATTCTAGTTCCTGACACTAGATTCTAGTTCCTGACACTAGATTCTAGTTTCTGACACTAGATTATAGTTGCTGACATTAGATTTAGTTTCTGACACTAGATTATAGTTTGACAATCGACATTTTGTTGTCAACATAATAGCAGACCTGCAAGCTCATCGCGTGCCACTCGCTGGCACGCTATGAGCTTGTAGATCTGCCATTTCTCCAAATGCTAAGGTACAGTACAGCAGAATGCTTAGAAGAGCAAACCGCATTACAGTACCGAAAGGGCCAACAGTTCAGAGTGAACAATTGCGTCTGTTTAATTGGCGTTGATCCTACAAATGCGATGTCGCAGAAAGGCGACAGCCGTAGGCCGTACCTGGGTTTTGGAGTCTGGTCGGAGCCACGGCAGCGCTCCGCTGCGCCGCAGTTCTGCCATCTTGGCGTTGAGCTTGTGGGCCAGGACGATGGTGAGAGGCATGCACTCCTCCGTCTCGTCGGTGGCGTAGCCAAACATCAGGCCCTGTCACAGACAAGGCAGTACCAACCCCCCGTCACACGCTGCGTTCACATTCATTCTTTGGGAGGAAAAGGGAAAGCAATATCTACGAGCTAAAACGTATTCTCATTTTACAGTAACATTACTTGGGGTCATCATGACCGAGAGAATAAGGTTTTAAAAAAGGTATTATAGGCAACTTTCTAGCCGAAAAGCAATTCTACTTTGATGCTGCAGCTGCCTCCCCGCAGGCAGACAACTGCTTTGCCCTGCAGACAGTTCAGAACTTTTGCTGTTGTCAACAAATCCTTTTCGTCGGGCTCATGGCGATGTGTGGATTTGTGTGTGGGTTTAGCCAATCACAGCGCAGCAGTCTCCAGCAGCTTCATAATGAGCCAATAGACGGGAGGTGAGGTGGAGTTAGATTCAAATCGGTACAAACACAGCTTTTGTGCACACTGAAGTTGCCATATTCTTTCATTACTTACTTACATTTCATATAGCCCCCTTTTGTATGAGACAAAAGGGGGCTGCCGCTCAAAACTTCGCTATGACATTTCGAAATCATAAACACTGAGTGCCTTGCATTTTTTACATCTTTAATTTTACATCTGTCCATCCATCCATGCAGACCAAGAGTGTGTGTGTGTGTGTGTGTGTGTGTGTGTGTGTGTGTGTGTGTGTGTGTGTGTGTGTGTGTGTGTGTGTGTGTGTGTGTGTGTGTGTGTGTGTGTGTGTGTGTGTGTGTGTTGCAAGATACAGTACAACATGCAGACCAGGCGTACAACGAAAGCCCTCCCTGTGTCTCAAACCTGGTCTCCGGCCCCTATGTCCTCCTCCTTGCGGCCCAGGTAGACTCCCTGGGCGATCTCAGGGGACTGCTGCTCTAACGCCACCAGCACGTTACACGTCTTATAGTCGAAGCCTGGAGGATAGGAGAGAGAGAATGAGAGCAAGAGAGAGACAGAGAGAGAGACAGTTTCCACCACTGTCAAACGGCACTGATGAATTATTACACGTTACTGTAATATTATTACCATGAGTAGTGTAAGGATATTACTCTGCCAGAATGGGTAGTATGTAATTTGTTACTCTGCCAAAACACGCCTCAGAGGAGATTTTCCCTGGAGCCCAAAAAAAAATGCTGATGGAGTCTTAAGGCCCTGATACACTAGCAATATTTTGATCAATATCAACTAGCAATGTCAACATCAATGGGCAACAAGATGAGACACATGGCAACAGGCAACACGTCCCATTAAAAGGGGAATTCCACCGATTTTCATTTGGGTCCATTTGGTTCACATTTTGTTCACTCTCAGAAAAAAAAAAAGAAGCCTTAGTTTGCATTGAATTTCACCCAATTTTCACCCAACCGCCAACCTCAAAATGCCATATTTTCAGAAAAGTTTATCTGTGGAAGTCTAGGAGAAGTGATCGCGTGACACCAAGAAGGGCTGTGACTGGAGGGATCCGAAATGTTTACCAGTAGAGGGCAAGAACGATCTGACTTTTCTGAACAGGAGTTGACCGTTTTCTACAGGAAGATTAAAAGTCAAAATGATGTTGCTTGTTGGTATCGATCAAAACATTGCTAGGATTATCAGGGCCTTTACCTTTGGACGAGTCGTCGTAGCCGATGTGCTTGATCGTCTCCCTGACGATCTGCTGGTAGTCGACGTTCGCCCGGGAGGTCACCTCCCCCGCCAGGAGGATCATCCCCGTCTTGGCTACGGTCTCTGAGGTAGAGGAGAGGCGACTGTTAGCAAAACGTGTGCACGGAAAAACTCGCTGGCCCGGGTGGAGTGGAGAATGAACTTTGCAGGTTGCAGGTTTACTACCACTGATAAATGTTCAAATCACTGATAAGAGTGCTATGTACTGTATGAAGCCATGCGGGATAAGAATCTTTATTGTGCAAATGGATTGGATCTGAAATGAAGGTACAATACATCATGTACCTCCCCTAGATCCTTGAACTCAGGGTCTCAGTTTACCCAATACAGAATGTTCATTCATTTAATAATGGAAGCTATACTACAGTATATAAACACCCTACACCTTAATCGGTTGTATGCAGGTACTTTACTAGGTTTATTTCTAGCTAGATTGGCACCTGTATAGATACAGCATGCCTCCCGACAGTAGAGTTCTCAAACTCAGGACCAGCTTGACATTTTAGGGCCAGATCGGGCCTAAAATCTATGCTAATCAGTAGGGCCAGGTCGGGCATACTGTATATATTATTTTATTAAAGTAAAAAAATACTCTTATGTATTTATTATTATGAAGATGGTGGTAGAAGATGGAAAGGAATTTCACTTTTACTCAGCGAGAGAATTCTCAAATTCTTATCAAACCCGACAGTTTAGGTCAGGCCTCTATCCCATTTAGTCAGGCCGAGCCAGGCCTGATCAGTTAGGGCCCAGTTAGAGCCGAGCCTTAATTTTCAGGCTCGTTGAGACCTTTACCTGACAGTACACTTCAGTATCAGTGGTGTTGGTGAATGCAATCAATATCATTTACATGCTTAACGAGATCATATGCAAATTATCATTCATTATAAAAGTACTGTGTGGTAAACGGCACCAGTTGTCCCTTCTTACTACAGTACCATCATTAAAAGAAAACACTTTTAACTACTGAAAACCCCTATATTACATCCCACTCCTGTTAATTCATATCCTCTTTCTGTCTGCAATGTGTTTGTTTCATAAACATCCACTGTGGAGCTGTTATGAGCTACTTTCAGTCAACAAATGCCCTGCATGTGTCCGAGTTTGGAGGCGCTTGTTATCGGTACAGCAGCCTCCTGCTGCCTACTACATTATGTGCACATTCAAAACAGGTGGTACGTATGGGTTGTTGAGTGATGGTCAACAAGCGCTTCCAAACTCAGCCATTTACGGCTGCAAGATATTTCTTGACAGGGAGTAGCTCATAACATCAAACATCAAATCATAACATTAAATCAAACAAACACATAAAAAGAGGATAATTCGAGCTTTGGGTACAGTTGCAATGTTGGTGGAGTTGTAGGAGTTTGATGTTACTTGGTGATGGTATGAACTTTTTCACCGCTAGATGGCGCCAACGGTAGCTCAGCTCAACATTTACATTCTCTATGGGTAAGTAGAATAAGATTGCAGTTCTCTGATGTGTTTAGAAACACATATTTCACACACACTCATGGTTAGTTGCTGTTGAGCTATCTGAAGAAATGCCTCAACAACAGCTTTGCTTTTCTTCAATGCATT
The DNA here is from genome assembly GCA_039105355.1 of Benthosema pterotum. NCBI lineage: Eukaryota > Metazoa > Chordata > Actinopteri > Myctophiformes > Myctophidae > Benthosema > Benthosema pterotum. The sequence goes on from CM076985.1 coordinate 10,323,634, forward strand.
GTGGTTGAAGGGAAAGCCGAAACGAACGTGGCGCTGTGGATCGACTCTGTTGAAAAATAGCAGATCTACAAGCTCATATCGCGCCACCGAGTGGCGCGATATGAGCTTGTAGGTCTGCTATTTTTGAAAAATTGTGAAAATGTAGAATCTGATCAGGACACAATGGGTTAAAAAAAAAGGTGCGGTGACTCAACGCTATGGATATCATTAAATGTGCTCTAAAAAAAAAGACGTTAAGGCCTTATACATTCACATTCTTACCACATGCCACTTTGGCGTCAGGGTCCTGTTTGAGGTGAGCGTCGAGCACAGCGTCACTTATCTGGTCGCAGATCTTATCTGGGAAGGAAAAAGAAGGAAGAGAAGGTTCAACACACCTGTTGGATTCATGTTTTAAAACCCCAGGGGCTTGTTTTGCCAAATTCTGTTTATTTTTTTTTTATTTTTTTTACTAAAGCCTCTCAAGAGAAACGAGGAGCTTATATGAACCACCAGAATGGACTTTACCACACACTATGGCATGCAAAACAGCCCATTACTATTACAATTAGGGATGCGCCAATATGGAAATTTAACCGATTATGACAACGAAATTATGATTATTCCGTTTTTGTTGTCATTTCCTCCTTTTTTTTGCCATGGAAATTACACATCTTACAGTACAACTTCATGGTTCATGTTTTAGGTAAGAGAATGTAAAAGAGGTGTGAATTGTTTTACATTCCTTGCATTCAACATAAGGTCCTAAATACATATTTGTTTACAAAATTGTAAAGCGATTTATTATTTTTTCATAATCTACTACAGTCGTAAAAAACCCATGAAATTAAATCTGGCCACATCTGTCCTGGGGTTTATTAAGACTGTAATAGATATTAAAAAACAAATTGCTTTAAAATGTTGTAAACAAATACGCATTTAGGACCATGTTCGAATGCCCCCTCCCACAACTAAAATCCCTAAAACTAAAGAAAGCAAGGAATGTAAAACAATTAACACCCATCTTTTAATTTCTCCAACAGCAACCTAAAACATGAACCTTGGTTGAAAAAACAAAAACAAAGTTGTCCTTTAAATACAAGAAAAAACGTTCACAATCTAAGCTAGTAGACATACATTACATACCAACATGCAAAATGTATGCTTATAAAAAACACTGGCTACTGCCATCGGTTCAGTTTTATTTTTTTATATCATTCTTTTTATATCAGTTTTATTTGCCATTTTAAAATATACTTTTCGGGCAAGTAGAACATGTCTTGCCCGGCGGGGCAAGTGCCTCCGAGACCTTGGCAACTGTCAACCCCTGAAAAGAACAGGAATTGAACATGGGACTATAACAACCTTGTAGTTAAGTTGAAAGGCAGCCCCCCCACCCACCCCGACCTACCTAGAATTAGGAGTCTAGTGGTAAAGCCTATAATCTTCTCCATTGAAAATACCCACTTACACTAGATGACATGCAATACTGGACGCCGAGTCATTGCATTATTACCAGATCAGGTTGCAACATATTTATATACAGTACATTTTGAATGCCTGATCATTTATTTTCACCATAAGCAGAAGCTGCGGAAGGCAAACTTCTGGGACTAAAGCAGTGGGTTTTCCATCATTTTCACATCAATTCCCATGATTTACTCAGCATTTGAGCTACGGACCACCGTTTGATGACATTAAGATTTAAGACTTGCTTGACCCAAAACCAAAGACAATTAAATTCTCTAATCATGACAACTTCTTCTAAATTAACTAATGTGTAACAATTACATAGCTAATAAGGGTCTGTTTGGTTACAAACTCGTAGCTGGGGGAGCACCTAGAGAAGTTCTAGAACCACATGAGAAGGCTCCAACGTAGTTTAGTGAGCATAGTGGCCTATTCTACTACATGACATAAGTTTTACAGTACATTGTCCAGCACCAATAAGGGAACTGTATGTGTGACTGTGTGTGCGCAACCTAACTATTCATATTCCTATTCACACCCTAACAGGTCATGTGCGTATTTTTCATTTACAACCGTGTTATTAAGAACTATACTTTGAGACTGCTTTATTGCTTCGGGCTATGCCCTCCCACAGACTAAATTTAAACACTGAATAATGTAAAGGTTATGTAATTATGTCAGTCATTTTGGAAAACTATTGTTAAGCTATCTGATATATGCCTGCCTACGGTATCTTAAGGAATGTAGCACGGAATGATCGAACTTCATGATCTTTTCAGCTTTCCCATGACTAGGGCTACACAAATACAACAGTGGTGTGGTTGTACCCATTGCACTTCAAATACCTCTACACAGCATATTCTCAAGTTGAAATACACGTTTCATTTCTACGCGAAAGTTATAAAAACATTGTACTTTTTCTCCCAAATGATGGTTGGTGGTACCCAACTTTCAGCAGATATGAAACTTCCTAATTGTTTTCATTTGGTTCAAGACTAACATTTAGCTGGGGACCCCCGGGAACTCCCCCAAGGACCCCTGTGTGGGTCCCCAAACCCCACTTTGGGATTGAGTGATTGATTGTAAATAACAGTTTGCAGTACATTTCGAGCACAATAACTCAAATCCAAACATAACTAGGAATTCCACCCCTTTTCAACATGTTCTTTTCAAGATCCTTTCCTTCATTCTTTTCTTTTCAGACCTCCATTTCTAGTTAACACAGAATGGGGGCACTTTTTAAATCATGTCCACACAACAGATGTCATATTAATGACAGTTAAAATGTTGAAAACCGGTGGAATTCCCCTGTAACTGTGAGTGGACGACCGCATGAAAGCATTTCGACTTGTTTAACAATGCAGGAAGTTGGAACCACCATGTTCATTTAATCAGAAACAACGACAGAGCCGTTGCCCCCGAGACCCGACTACGCACAAGCGGATGAAGCCGGTCGATCAATAGTGATTGTGTGGAGATGATGTGTATACAGGAGTGGTTTTCAACCGGTGGTCCGGGTACCACCAGTGGTCCTTGAGAGAGTTCCACGTGGTCTCCAGGCTAAATGAGGAAAGTTGGTTAACCATAATATACAACTCTTTGAGAGCGTAAAAATGAAACCAAATGGACCCTTGCGGGTCCACTTGGCTACATGTTTACACTCTCAAGAGTTAAAATATTCATCATGTGAATTAGCCCAAGTCTACATAACTAGAGAATGTAGAAGATTAATGGTCAGTTTGATCTGTTTCATATCATGTTTGACTGTTATGTTTCCCAACTCCAGCCTGGAATTTGTGGACAAAAGCAAAAGAAATCTTTAGTTTTGAGTCCATGGGGATAACATGTCCTCAAATGGTGGTCCAAATGCTGAATAAATAGTGGGCCCTGGTATTGAAAACTGCAGGGGTTTTCAACCGGTGGTCCAGGGACCACCAGTGGTCCTTGAGAGGGTTTCAGGTGATCCCCAGCTGAGTTGGTTAACCAGATGTAACTCTTGAGAACGTAAAAATGAAACCAAATGGACCCTTGCGGGTCCATTTGGTTTCATTTTTACACTCTCAAGAGTTAGGATATCCATCATGTGAATTAGTCAAAGTCTACACAACTACAAGATTAATGGTCATGGACAGAAGCAAAATACATGTTTAGTTTTGGGGTCTGTGGGACTAAAATGTCCTCACATGGTGGTCCATGGCTCAAAGGCTGAATAAATGGTGGTCCCTGGGATGAAAAAGGTTGAAAACCACTGGTATACAGGACTGAAGGGACCCTGCATCATGCCTATTTTGTAATAGACAAGCAGGTCTACTGTAGTAGCAGCGGCAGAGTCAACAACACGATGCCACATGGCCTTGCTGCTGAGAAACAACGACAACCGCCGTTGTGTCCAGGTCTCTGTCACTTCCCACCAGGGGCGGATTGGCCATCTGGAGTACAGGGAGTTTTCCCGGTGGCCTGCGCCACCTAGTGGCCTGGACATTTTTTTTTTTTTTTTCTTTTTTTTTTTTTAAGTCCAGTGCAGGCCAGGGCACCAGGCCCAGGCCAGGCAAACTAGTGTTTCTATCCTTCAAAAAAGAAAAGGTGTCCTACACCAGAGCCTTCAAGTAGGAGAGTTGCCATATTCCCGTTCACTCCTGTGCGCCAGGGCGCTGCTGGAGGCAGTGTTGCCAACTGCCAAGATCCAAAATGCACTAGTAGTGGCACTTCCAAAATGCACTAGAATGTGCTAGATGCTCGCCTGGAACCTACAGATCAAAATGACCAATAATCTTCCACATTCTCTAGTTCTTTAGACTAAGTTGGGCTAATTCACATGATGAATACTTTAACTCTTGAGGGTGTAAAAATGAAACCAAATGGACCCGCAAGGGTCCATTTGGTTTCATTTTTACGCTCTCAAAGAGTTACATCTGGTTAACCAGCTGCCACCCCCAGGGTGGCCTGGCAAAGGCAAAATTGCCCGGTGAGAAAATATGTGCCAATCCGCTCCTGCTTCCCACAACAACGAAGTGACATGACATGACATGCTGACATGGTCCACTCACCGGGATGTCCCTCTCCCACGGACTCGGACGTGAAGAGGAAGGAGCCTTCATCCACCAGAGAGTTGTGGAAACCGCCGTTCAGCTGCAGGCCGTTCATTTTTAGGCTTATATTGTTACTACGAACAAATGTTTTATAACACCCCGAGATTAGCGACCTAGCCCTTTGGATTGCACTAATAATGCCGGGTGGTCTCTCGATCGGTGGTCTTCTTACTTACGTAATGCTTTCTGAGCAAAACCCCCGACCTGTGTAATGTCTCTCTCGTGCTACTGATCATATAAAGGAATAGATCGATTGGAATGCGGTTTTAATCACCTACAGTACACGGCTTTAGAGAGAGGACACTACAAGAACCTGTCTGTGTTTTGGCTTGTGAGTGACCGAGTGGTCCCAAATCCGTGTCTTTATCGCGGTAGCCAATGAATGGAGACCACGTGGTACAAAAGGGGGAGGGCTCTGGGCTGGAAGAGTATAGACAGAGCCGCGATATTGAGGGGCGAGAAATTCAGCCTGGTCACGTGGTCCGTGCACTCGCGCGGACTCGGACTCCACTCCGTGACTTCCAGTAAGTTGTCCCTATATTTGTTGTCCCCATTCCCAATGGAAGTCTGCGTAGAGGAGCGCGCCCCTATGCGTTGGACCGCCGGACCGGCCCCATGAAGTCAACGGAGTTTGCGAAACGCTGTCTGTCTATACTACAAGGCAACGAATTGCGCTTGCTGACCTGGGCCAATGTCATAGGTCACCATGGCCAAGTTCCTAGACTTGTGCCCAAGCATAGGTGCCCAAGGCGTTCGGGTTTGATTTCTACTTATGTGGATATGCACAATTATGTGTTGGATGTATGATTAATGTGTTATTAATTAATGCATATTTAACCCCATGCTGCCGCAAAAAAATCCAATATGCCATAAAATATATGTTTTGAGATTGTAATAATCAACTCAAATGTATCAAACCAGCCTCCCTTCTACAATCTGTAGGCTATTAGTGAACCCGTAGCATGTTATTTATTTTCATGTTGTTGCATATTAATCCTTTCTTTGAACGCTGAGGAAGACCGTAGTGTCGAAACGCGTTCGTTGCTGCTGCACATGAGGTAAATAAAAGAAACAGAAAGGACATTGAATGAGTGCTGGCATTTTTCTTTCTTTTCACTTGTATTAATCCTTTCCGCCTATCAAATATGCTTAAATCAAAACCCCTGGTAATCAAACCCTGTTATCAATGTAGACACATTGCAAGGTATTTTACCATTAGGTCCATTAGGTCATACACTTCTTTCACTAGTAAGAGACCACACCAACTGTTCAATTGCACAAGTAATATGCCGCCGGGGCGGATGTAACATTTCTCAATTGGGGGGACAGGAGAAAATCGTATGGGTGTGAGCCGCCCCAATTCCGTTTTCGGCTACAGGACTTTTACTAGGTAATAAGCATCAATAATAACATCAGTTGTTGTTGAAGTTGCAACAGACACGCAGCATGCATAAAGCTAAAGGTCTGAGTTTTCTGTTTTCAATGATGAAATGCTGTTGGTTTAGTGGTGCCACATTGTAGTCAGTTAGTAGCAGTAGTAGTGTTTCAAATCATTTTAAATATAGGCACTTTAATTTGAAATATCTTGTGTTGTTTTGCATGCCATCGTGTTTGGTGGGGCAGACTGGGCATTTAGGGGGGCATTGCCGAGGCGAGATCAGTGTGGGGGCGTTGTCTCAGAAGCCTAAATGCCTGAGTAGAGAGAGAGAATAGGTGTCTGGGCCAGTGGCGGCTGCAGGATTTATTTTTTCCCTGGGCCGGGGGCTATTTGACTGGGCAATTGGATCTACCCCCCCCCCCCCGCCGCCGCCGCACAGCGAAGGCGGCTTTAGCCTATAATGACACTTGGCCACCCCCTCCCGTGTGTCAGCCCTTGCATTGGAACAGGGTCCCTCTAAACAAGTCTCTGGAGTTCCCTTAGCAAAAAAATAGTAAAAAAAAAATACAAAACACCAAAACTGTGTGGATGGTGATACACATTGCACTGGCAGTCTACAACCAGACTGAGATTATTTGAAATTTTGAATAAACCACTATAACTATCTAATTGGTGGATTCACTTTCTCTCATTTCACTTTCTATTTTCACATCACTTTCAGATCCCAGACCCCAAGGAGTCCTTGAGGGAGTTTCAGGGGGTCCCCAGCTAAATGATGATGAGTTAATATAACCCAAATGGATCCTTATCTGTAGCTTTGAGTGAGCAAATGTAACCAATTGGAAACACTTCTCTCAAAGTTAAGTGTATACAAGGGAGTCCCAGAGCTATTAAATGGGGCTCTGTAGACTAATCTATGTATACTGAGGATCCTTGAAATGGACCAACGTTTTGTTGGTCAAATTGAATAAATGATGTCATCAAGTGGTGTTTCACCACGTTAATATTATTTTCAGACCTCCATTTCTAGGAAATAGATTGGGGGAACAACACAACATCTCTAAGGTGCATGTTAATTACTAGGCTGTTGTATTGTGCTTTCTGTAAGCATGTGTTACAGAAACATTCTTCTTCATTTGGTACTTTTATTTACAGTTTGGTATAAAAAAAAGATTTACAAGTCATGATTTGTTGTTCTCAGCGTCTTGTTTCCCCAATTACTCTATGCATATTGACACTATAGCTTGCAGTTAAACAAAAGCCACCTGATTATCATTTGAATATCTGATGGCCTGTTCTGTAGCATACATTTGTTTACATTTAGCAGTGATTATTAGCATGCCTTTAGCGCCAGGTGAACACAATGAACTACTCTAAACTAGGCTATTCTGGTCATAACGTTCACGCAGGATTTCTTTGTCCAAAGCCCACGTTAGTTGATCATTTGAGCAGTACACACACACGTCGCTGCAGCCAATAGAACTATTACGGTTTGTCCCTATTCAGGCCATTCAAATTCAGACACCTCAATGTCGCACCTCTTCTACTAGAAGTGTAGACTAGCGTGGATGAGAGCCTGGAGATAGAGGCTATGTGTAGACAGACTTACCTAACTCCCTTCACTTCATGGGGTCAGTCCAATGGTGGCTCTTCTACATAGATTTCGTTGCGAACGCGACGAAAAATACGCTGATTCTCTCGCACACTAACACACACACACACAAACGGCCGGCTCCTTTCCCCTCTGGACAGGCTTCGCTCAGGCAGGCAGGCTGCCAGTGTTAATAAAACTATTTCGCGCATACTGCAGAAAACAACAACAACAGTAGCTCATCGCGGAAGTCAGAGCCATCATTACTCTATATGGGGCCATCTAGTAGAAGAGTTGCGACATTAAGGGGTCAGAAACGGAGCGCTCGAGCGCTGTTCATGCAGCACGATTAGGGGCAAACTGCCGCCGCTGGACTGGCCCCATGAAGTGGACGGAGCTGAGAGAACCGTAGAGAGAATAGTGAAAGACATCATGCAGCTCAGCACTGCGCAGTGTTTACGCAGCTGCAGAGTTGGAGCTGCTCAGCATTGCGCCGGCGTTGCGCAGAATCATAAAAATAATATTTTATTCGTTCTTTTCGTACCTGGGCCGGCTTCATAAATGGGTGGGCCTGTGCCCACCCAGGCCCAGTCCTAAATCCGCCCCTGGTCTGGGCTGTTCAAAGCAAAGAGTCCAGTGTTGGAGCATTGTTGTTGTCTGTGTACAAAGCTCAGGTTTCAGATCTGGTCTAATCCACACAGTGTAATTAACCTGATTGCAAACAACAGGGGTTCTCTATAAGCTGTGTGTGTGTACATCTATTTAAGCAGGATGGAAATCTCAGCAGTTTTTTTTCCATGAGACAAAATGTAACAGTTGTCCCATGCAACATTATAGGAACACCATGGAAATATATATAGACAATGACAGCTGACACGTTTAGTCAAAAGTCTGCGGAAAATACATTGTAATGGCATTCGTCCCAGTAGACATCTATAGACATATCACCCCCCCACCACACACACACACACACACACACACACACACACACACACACACACACACACACACACACACACAGACACACACACACACACACACACACACACGATAAGCTGATTTCTTAAACTTTCTATCCTCTCACAGTCTCTGGGGCTCCTAAGGACTTTACTTTGCCGCCACACTGTCATCCCAGTAATAGCAGCCTAGGCACGGGGATGGGGAGTGGTGAGCCCCTGCACTTTTCCCTCAAAGTGACCTTTCTCTAAGATTGCAGTCGCACCTTTTAGTTTGACAGATAGTAAAAGTCTTGTCAAATCGGCCCTTGTCGGTCCAGCTCCATTCATTTGCAATGGAAGACACCAGCAATGGGCTTTTACAACGTATCTATCTTAACACGTGATTGCGCAATTTGGAAAACCCTCCGGTCCCCCTGGTAGCAAGATGTGCACATGCACACCCTCTACAGCGAGGGGAAGTGCAGCAGACCAACAGCGCATACACTAAGGCCCACCCCACTCGCTCCTGATTGGAGGAAGGTTTCCTCTTATCCTGATTGGACGAAAGGCTTTTCTCCCAAAGCAACTGAAACTAGTTTTTTTTTTACCCCAGGGGCTCGCTTAGGACAGAGAGGAACTCCTTATATGGTCACCACACTCTATAGTAGGGAGGGATTCGTTTAAAAAGAAGAAAAAATACCAATATTTGAATTAAGTGAAATCACTTACTATACCTTTAAATATACTGTAAGCACTTTATTTGAAATACCGGTATGCACTGAATGAATGTCATGTACATTTTAGTTGACAGTAATGTTGAAACTTTGCGTTTATTCTAAAGCAGGTATTATCCACAGCCGGTCTGTGGAGAAAAGGAGGTCCTTGCAAAGTATTGCATGCACTCTGTGACCACACGTTTTAGTAAGGATTTGTTGATGTCTTTCCACTAGTTGAGAACCAGTGAAGTTCATGACCTAGGTGGTGTCCACACCCCACGGTGTGGGCTGTGGACACCACTTAGGTCATGAACTTCACCTAGGTCAGTGGTTTTCAACCTTTTTCATACCAGGGCCCACTATTTATTCAGAATTTGAGCCAGAATTTGAGCCACTGACCAACCTAGGTCAGTGGTTTTCAACCTTTTGCATACCAGGGCCCACTATTCATTCAGAATTTGAGCCACAGACCCACCATTTGACCACCTCTTGAAAACCCCTGACCCCTGTCATGAAATTCACCGCATGCAATACTTCGCAAGGATCTCCATTTCTTCACAGAACAGCATCCGAACGCATGGATGTTATTATTTTACCAGCCTAGACATCTGGGGAAAAAGGAGTAAGAACTTCAAGAGAGAGGGGAGTGCACTGGATTGTGGTCAGTGGATCATTGGTTGAGCAGTGTACACTACAGTATGTGCAGTGATGTGTCATGCATGCACCTGGGCTGAATAGCAAAGTGTTACAAAATCACTCATCTTAGCCTGTATTCCCACGTTGATTCTAAGTCAGGGTGCTGGCCCTGTTCACACAATGGGTTGAAAACCTGAAGTAAACATTTTTACAATATCAGAGAGCTTCAAAAATGTACATCACGTAAGGCCTACGGTAACAGGCTATCATCAACCACTTTAGTTTTATATTGCTTATTTTACTGTCCAATGAAATGAAATGGCACAAGGGTTGCCCAGAGGGAAAAATTTGCTTCTCAGTTTAAGCTCAGAAGCGTCTCTTGAGCAACCACGTTTATTTCTCATTTTAAGATCACCTTACTTATTTTGTCCAGGTGTATTGTTTGTAGTTTGTATTGTCCAGTAAATAGTTAATATAATAGTGTTCAATTACAGTTATTATCTTTATAGTCCTATGTGCTACTGAATGAAACAGATAGCACAGTGGTATATGAAGAGGAAGGAAGGAATAGAAATGCTATTATACTGTAGAAATGTTTGTTTTATTTTGTGTGACAACACTTCATATGTACACACTCTTTATCCCACATTGGTGAGTTTGAATCTGGTCGCCTACTTGTAACCCTAAATTTAAGTGAGGAGTCAGAGTCAGCTGCTACAGCCTGTACCAGAAATGTGCTTTCCTTTAAAATGCAGGAAATAGCACTGAAGAAATACATTTTCTGCGTGGGAGGACCCCCAGACCCCCGTAGCCTATGTGTATATAATTCCATAATGATTCCATGGCCACCTCAGATTATATTTGTGTGTCATCTTGGCCACCCTAGTAAAAATTCCCTGGATACGCCCCTGATCACCTATGCCTCTTTATGGCTCCTAAGATGAATACTAGGATCCATAAATGAGGCAAAGCTGAAGTCTATCCATTGGCTGTTACAGTTGTATTTGAGAGATAAATGAGACAAATCTTGCTATATGGGTATAGCAAGATTTCAGCTTTGTCTCATTTATCTTTATTTAGCTGTAACAGCCATGGGACACCATAAAGAGCCCAGTCCCGCCAAAATTGGCGCACACTACACACGGTTCCACGTCCGGGTGCCCTGTGCCGGGATTTCTCAGTGCTCTCCGCACGGTCCTGAGTAGCAGCAAATCAATAGGCAACACAAACACACTGTGTGTATGGTAACAGGAATTCTATTCTCTGCCCAAATAATACTTGGCGCTGAGTATAGACATCAAGTTTTTTTATTTTTCTGAGAGTGTGCAAATGGAACCAAATGGACCCGCTAGGGTCCATTTGGTTCACATTTGCACACTCTCAGGAAAATTGTGGAAATGTCCCTCTTTTGTCCCTCTTTCAGGCTGCAACAGCCCTCCTGAGAACTCAAGTTTTCTGACCCCTCAATGTTGCCACATTCCGACTTGTCCGAGTATCATTTGGGCCGAGCCTTCAAGTATTCGTGTAGAGAAGGAAGACATCTTTCTCGGGGACCAACTTCACATGTAGTATATCGTTTTATTTTCTTTCTTCCAGTCATTTAAACACAACTAAAACAAAACAGCGGCTAATACTGCCAGGCCTACACAAAGTCCCAAACAATCCACTTACATCAACAGTCTAAAAACATAAAAACTCTCCCTATATCTCGTCTGTAGATGGAGGGGCCTTATAGAGCTGCGCAGTGACGTCACCGCCACTGTTCCGGAAGTCTTTTCCCCATTCATTTTTCTCATAGACTTTTCGAAAATAATTTATATCAAGACGATTACGCCGCGGCCAAAGCCAACTCAGGTCGTGACAGATCATGACAACAAACACAATATCGTCATATAATATATAATTGGGAAGAAGCAGAAAACGGCATGATACAAGACTTTTAGTTTCGTTTTTCATCTTAGAAATTATTTTATTGTCCCAAAAGTTTGTGTGTGTCATCATGATTCGTCACGACCTGAGTTGGCTTTGGCCGCGGCGTAATCGTCTTGATATAAATTATTTTCGAAAAGTCTATGAGAAAAATGAATTGGGAAAAGACTTCCGGAACAGGGGCGGTGACGTCACTGCGCAGCTCTATTCACAAACCTCAAGAATGATCACCTAGTGGTCACCGGTTGGGTCACACAGAGATTACTGTAATAGCAGGATGACTAAGACGGCAAAATGTACCAAGGTCTCTGTTCTTATTATATTCTATGGATATTGACCCAGAAATAGTTAGCATTTATTTCATGAATCTGGAAGAAAAAAAAAACACGTCACATAAATGCTATGATCGTGCGTGCGCGCACGCCAGTGATGTATGGGCAATATTACTTAGGAGAGTAATATGTTACCCCTTTAGAAGAGTTATAATATACCTGTACGTTACTTACTCAAGAGTAATGTGTAACATGTTTACATATTACTTTTATATTCCTTTTGCACACACAAAAAAATCTTTTAAAATATTTTTTATCCCACGATTTTGCAACCCATTTTTCACCCAGTGCCAATTCCTAATGTGATCCTGGGCTCTACACACCCTCCACCAACCTGGGGGAGGCAGCGGACTGGCCTCATGCTTCCTTCAATGCATGAGGAGTTCAAGCTGCCTTCCTTTCACCTGACAGCAGGGAGTTTCCCTCGCTGGACGTAGTAGCGTGTGAAAGGAACACGTTATTCCAACCAGTTCCTGTCCCCTCCATCAGGCGCCCCGGCTGGCCAGGGGGAGGCAGTTTAGAGTCCAGGATTACTGCATGTTTTTGTGAGGGTATCTACCCTAGGGGACACGGGGAGAACATGCAAACTCCACACAGAAAGGCCCTTTCACCAAACCCCGCCTCGGGTATGTATGGGCACTGGTGACGCGGAGGAGGAGACACGTGCCAGTACCCACAGCAGCGCCCCTAGCGGGAATCGAACCCAGGACCTTCTTGCTGCGAGGCGACAGCACTAACCGCGTCACTAACCGCCCACTTTATAAATGTTTATAATCCTAATATAAGGAGGACACACACACTATGTTTCAATGTCACAACTCTGACACTAGATGGCTTTGTACGTCCGACCCTTCACCAATGCAATACTGTTGAAAGCAGCATCATGGCAAAAAGTAACTAGCAGAAGTAACTAATGTCATTACTTTTCCGTAGGATGCATCTCATGATATTACTTGTTACATAGAAAAGTAATAATAATAATACTAGCTCCTAGTTACACCCATCTCTGGCACACACACACGCACACACGCACACACACAACGCACACACACACACACACACACACACACACTGAACTATGGTACCATCACTATTTATGAAGTCTTACATAACCTCATAGTTCAGCGTCCTGATTCTGATCGAAGATAATGGATCGTTTGACCCCTCGATAACGATACTCTGCTTGCAGGTCACGACACGTTTGTTATGTTTTACCACGTTGACTATCAGTGGATATAAAAGCACTTGTTGTGGGGGGGTAGATACAGACTCTGTCTGCAGTCTGAACGATCCTGACTCCAGCAAAGATCTTGACTCCAGAAGTTATTGCGTATACAGTATGTGATATGTCACTATAACAGTAGATTTGGGGGTAAATAGCGAACTCTGCTGGCTATACGATGCGGAATGTTTGCAAACTAGATTACAATTCCTGTGCTGATGTCTACGAGCACGGCGGACGGCGACAGTGTGGGGTCTGGACGGGGGGGAACAGCATCTGAACACGTGGTGGATGTTATTATTTTTTACCAGCCCTGATACCTTGCCATCCACCATCCACCTTCACAATTTAAAGCAGTGGTTTTCAACCTTTTTGATACCAAGGCCCACTATTTATTCAGCATTTGCGCCACAGATCACCATTTGAGGACATTTTAGCCCCACACAGACTCCAAAACTAAAGATTTCTTTTGCTTTTTTTTGTCCACAATTCCATCCTGGATTTGGGAAACAAAACAGTAAAACGTACAAATCAAAATGACCATTAATCTTCCACATTCTCTAGTTGTGTAGACTTGGGGCTAATTCGTTCAGATGATGAATATTTTAACTCTTGAGAGTGTAAACATGAAACTTGGTGTAAACATTTTGTTTTCATGTTTTACACTCTCAAAGAGTTACATCTAGTTAAGCGAATCACTTAGCCGGTCCACTGGTGGACCACAGGTTGAAAACCACTGCTCCTAAATGTCATGAACATACGGTGAAACGTCCCTTTCAAAAAAGCCGCCTTTTCGCGAAGGTTTGACATCGTCGCCGACAGCTATAGCTTGCGGTTCACGGAAAAAACTCTCACAAACTCGTTTCCGCCCTCCCGGATTGCCTGCCGCCGGTACCGCCGCCCCCCGCAGAGGCAGCGGGGTTGTGCTCGCCGAGGATGGCGGCGATGAGGGCCTCCGGGGCCGAGACGCCGCCTGCCCCACCGCCTCCTGGAGACAGCGGGCTGCGCGGGCTGAGCGGGCTGACGGAGGACGACGTCGGGGACGTCAGCGAGTCGAGCGAGACCAGGCGCTCCTTCTTGGCTCCGCCGCCGCCGCCGGAACAAGGCGATGATCGCTGTGTGCTGCCGCCGCCTCCGCCAACGTCGTCCGGACGCGGAGGACAGAGGCCGAGGCCCTGGAGGGACGGAAGCGGGTTGGAGGAGACGGCCGGACTGTGGCTGCGGCGATGGTGGTGAGGGTGGTGGTGGTGGTGTTTTTTCCCCGTCTTGGGGCTGGGGCTGTGGTGGGAGACGGGCGCCAGCAGCACCAGCGTGCTGTCGTCCTCGGAGCTGAGCTCCGTGGAGCTGTCGGAGCGGCACAGCAGCGCCGTGGGGCTGTGGACCGGGATCTGGATCTGGGAGAAGAGATCGAGAGCAAATGGGGAACAATTTGAGACGTGGCATAACAGTTGGCATGGACGGATCGATCTAGGCCAGTGGTTTTCAACCTTTTTGACACGAGGTACCACCATTTATTCAGCATTTGAGCCACGGACCGCCATTTGATGACATTTTCACCCCAAAGATCTAAAACTAAAGAATTGTTTATTTATTTATTTATTTATTTATTTATTTATTTTCACAATTCCAGGCTGGATTTTGCAAACAAAACAGTGTAGACTTTTTAATTAAGTGGTGATAATTCAGATGATGAATATTTTAACTCTTGAGAGTGTGAAAATGAAACCAAATGGACCCTTGCAGGTCCATTTGGTTTCATTTTCACACTCTCAAGAGTTACATCTGGTTAACCAACTTTCCATCATTTAGCCTGGGGACCACCTGGAACCCTCTCAAATTAAAGTGCTTATATAAAAATTCAAATTTGAAACATTACTATTGCTACCAACTAACTACAGTTGTGGCACCACTAAACCAACAGCATTTCATCGTTGAAAACGGAAAACTCTCTGAGTCAGACCTTTAGCTTTATGCATGTCTGTTGCAACTTCAACATTGATGCTTATACTTGCCTGTAACTGAAAATGGTACGGGTGCGGCTTCATCGATGAATACCATTTTGTCCTGTCCCCCAATTGGGAAATGTTACATCCGCCCCTACCAATCGCCACTCGTTATTACCTTGATGGACGTCGTCACCCCGACGATACTGTTCATGTTATGGCTGTAGTACGCCAGGACGTATTCCCCGTCGTCCCTCGGCAAGTCCTCCTCCGGAAACGTTACCTGAGAGAGCAAGTGTTTGGCGTGAAATCAAGATAACAGGTCTGCATGTCAAAGCAAAGCAAAAAGAAAAGAAACAATATTTTTTCCCTACCTGTGTCAGATAATCTCCCTTGGCCCACACGTACGCAACGTAATCCTTGTGGTGTTTAAATCCTACCTATGGAGAACAACATGTACAGATAGAATCAACCAGAAACGTTGATACCAAACAATAATGGATTCATCTTGAGATAACATAAAGCAGTCGTATATAAGAAACTCAGACTGTGGCATTTTATATCAAATATTGAATTACTGAATGGAGTAACTTACAAACTGTCTTGGGTGTGTTCGTGTAAGCCCGAGTAGACAGTAAAATCACACAAAAAAAACTTTTTTTGAAAGTGAAATATTATCAAACGTTAAATGTTTACCTTGTATATGGCTACCCAGTCCCAGGAGCTGCGCTGATAATTTGACGCCACAGTGAGCCTGACTGTAGCGTCAGAGACTTTACACCACTCCTTGTTTACCTGGAGCCACACCAGCGGACTGTCCACCTTGAATGGGAACTATGACAACACATAGAGATAAAGAAAATAAAAAGACTTATCACAAACAACCATCTATTATTAATATATAATGTGTGTGTGTGTGTGTGTGTGTGTGTGTGTGTGTGTGTGTGTGTGTGTGTGTGTGTGTGTGCGTTTGTAATAAATGTAATATGTAATAAATTCCGAATGTGTGTGTAACGCATCACTGTGTGTTGAAATGTGTTGCCTGCACCTGCAAGGTCTGAGGCTATTCATTTTTTCCACGAAATTTGGAGTGACTGATTTACAGCCGTTGTCTGCTTGTCGATCTCAAAGTTGTTTTAGGCATTTCTTTTACTAATAAACTCAGATTAGCTCACCACGCACCGCCTCATTGCACTACAATACCCAGAAAACCCCTCTAACACTTTCCAAATGAAATGATAAAACTAACAGTGAAAATATGAAAATGGAGCTATTCCACCGACCTACTCAGCCTACTGTCACTCGGTCAGAAGAGCTTATTTGTAAATGTAAATCAAGGAAGCACACATGACTCCAATTCATCTCTCCCCTTTTTTACCAGAAATGTCAATCTACTCGATCTCAAAGTACTACTACTTGTATATCGACTATTTTTGCTACAACAGTAATATGCAATGAGTCTCTCTCGAGTGGATTTGGAACTACAGTGGTCCTCTGGAGTGAGTGTGGAATTATAGCGGTCCTCTGGAGTGAGTGTGGAACTATAGCGGCCCTCTGGAGTGAGTGTGGAACTATAGCGGTCCTCTGGAGTGAGTGTGGAACTATAGCGGTCCTCTGGAGTGAGTGTGAAACTATTAGTGGTCCTCTGGTGCGGTATAGAAAGCATTTGAACTCACGTGCAGTCCAAACAGGGCAGAAACAGGCTTGTGGTCGCTGATGGTGTAGCCCATGTGACTGCGGTAGGCGTGCTGCGTCACCTTGGTGGCCCCTCCCATCCAGGAGGTCAGGCCCCGCTGCAGCGCGGCGTAGTGGTTGGGGACCGGGGAGCCGGTGCGACGCAGACGCCACAGTATCCGGTCTGTCCAGGCCGGCTTCCTCTTCTTAGCACTGACAAAGTAAAGGTCGGTGGGTGAGAATAACCGAATTTAAACTTCGTTATAAATGCAAAGCTGGCACCACGGACAGGGACGGATGTAACATGTCCCATTTGGGGGGGCAAGAGAACATGTTGGAGGGGCAAGAGAAAATGGTATGGGGGCGGCTTCATCGCCCGCGGCACTTCGCGCCACGGGCGATGAAGCCGCACCCATACCATTTTTGGTTACAGGACTTTTATTAGTCAAGCAAAGCATCAATAATAACATCAGTTGTTGTTGAAGTGGCAACAGACACGCAGCATGCATAAAGCTAAAGGTCTGACTCAGAGAGTTTTCTGTTTTCAATGATGAAATGCTGTTTGGTTTAGTGGTGCCAAAATTGTAGTTAGTAGCAGTAGTAGTGTTTCAAATCATTTTAAATATAAGCACTTTAATTCGAAATATCTTGGGTTGTTTTGCATGGCATTGTGTTTGGGGGGGCAGACTGGGTATTTAGGGGGGCATTGCCCCCCCCATGCCCATGCCTAGATCCGCCCCTGACCACAGAGATCTCCTCTTTTCCTGTTCACACTAGTACACGGGTCGTTTGTTCTGCCCCTCCCCCCGCACCATACCCTCTATAAATGGAGAGTGATTCAATTAACCTGCCAAACAGACCCTTACCAATCACATGAAACAGAAATGTTCATATTGACTTTTAAGTCATCTCACAGGGTTTTGCATGCATTTTATCTCTCGTACACAATAACAGGCGGCATTGGCCAATATTATCAGACAATGTGCATCGCCACAAACCCCTTACCCCTGTGTCTGATCGCTGGTTAGACTGGCATAATATTCACCATAGTGTCAACCCCTTACCCCTGTGTCTGATCACTGGTTATACTGGTATATTCACCATAGTGTCAACCCCTTACCCCTGTGTCTGATCACTGGTTAGACTGGCATATTCACCATAGTGTCAACCCCTTACCCCTGTGTCTGATCACTGGTTAGACTGGCATATTCACCATAGTCTCAACCCCTTACCCCTGTGTCTGATCACTGGTTATAGTGTCAACCCCTTACCCCTGTGCAGGGTTATACAATGTAATAACAAAAAACAGCTAAGGAAAAAAAAAGTTAACTGAAAAACTGAAAATCACAAGGAAAATCTAAACTGAAACTGTACTATGTATGTGTTCACACACCTAACTAAACTAACAGACGAAATAACCTTAGTTTTAGTAACATTTATATGCCTTTTGGATATTTATTATATAAACCTTTTAAATGTGTTGTTAAGGTGACAATGGTCAATGATTAAAATGATATAAAAATGAGATCAATGGTATATTTTTTCTGAGTACTACTCTGATCATTTTGAACCTGTCAAAATAAATTAAAGCCACAAAAACAAAATAACTAAAACAAAAACTAAAACTATAAACATTTTCACCAAAATAAAAAACTAAATTAAACTAGTAAACCTGCTCTAAAAACTATTACTAAAAACTATCACTGAATTAGAAAATGTAATGTAAAAAGTGACTGAAAAGGGCTGGCCCGATCCTTTTTTCCACATACCGATACATTATCATCCCTAATAATGTTATACTTTAGCTTAGCTGATGAAAAATAGCTCCACGTGTTGAGCATACCTGGTGTCGTACGTATGTGTGCCCACATCAAACTTGTAGGTCGGAGGGAAGTTAAGGGGGCCCTCCATGAAGCCCTCCAAAATGGACTCAGTGTTTTTAGCCATGTTGAGCTGGGGAAGAAAAATTACATGAGGCTTCAGTTGACGTTTCGTGGTGCAACAGTGCCCCCTGTTGACACATCTTTCTTTGTGACAGATGGCTATTAAAGCAGTGGTTTTCAACCTTTTTGATACCAGGGCCCACTATTTATTCAGCATTCGAGCCATGGACCACCATTTGAGGACATTTTAGCCCCCACCGACCCCAAAACTAAAGATTTATTTTGTTTTTGTCCACAATAACCAGGCTAGATTTGGGAAACAAAACAGACAAACATACAAATTAAAATGACCATTAATCTTCTAGTTGTGTAGACTTGGGGCTAATTCAGATGATGAATATTTGAACTCTTGAGAGTGTAAAAACGAAACCAAACGGACCCACAAGGGTCCGTTTGGTTTCATTTTTACGCGCTCGGGAGTTACATCTGGCTAACCAACTTTTCATCTTGTTAAACACCTTAGCTGGGGACCACCTGGAACCCTCTCAAGGACCACTGGTGGTCCCTGGAACTCACCTGGTCTCTCTCCCAGAGCAGTGGCAGCTTGTTGCTGTCGATGGCACACTTCACCACGTGGATGTCGTAGTCTTCGATGCGGAAATTCAGATCCCCGAACCAAAACACCACGCTGAAGATGACAGATAAACAGGGAAGCAAAAAAAACGTTGTTTCTTTCAACATTGCGCAGGCACAACAAAGAGGATTCACTCCAAATTTGTATAATAGTGATGCGCCGAATATATCCGGCCGTAGGAAATTCATTGTGGGACTATTTGGTTTCAAATTGGCCAAAAAATATCACAGACTATAGTTAAAACACTGGGTTACCGGCAGAACCTAATGTGTTGTGATGAGTTGATCAAAATGCAATTGAATGTAATAAAACCGATTCAACAGTACTGAATAAATGTTTTATGAAGCCATAATGGTGACAAAAGATAAGGTACATAGGCCATGGCAACAAGAGAGGCAAGTAAAGCATCAATAATAGCATCCGTTGTCGAAGTTGCAAAAGGCACGCAGCATGCATAAATACGTGGGAGCAGTAGTGTTTCAAATGATTTTAAATATAAGCACTTTAATTTGAAATATCTTTGAAATTTGGGGTTGTTTGCATGTTGTCATGTTTGGTGGGGCGGTCTCGGCATTTATGCCCATGCCTAGATCCGGCCCTGGGAGATGAAAATGAAAATGACTTCCGGAAAGGGCGCGGGACCGCGCAGCTCTGTAAATAACGAAGAAAAATAGACGTACTCGTGGTCGAGCACGCCGGTGGCCGCGCCTCCCTCGAACTGCTGCTGCTGCAGGATGCTCTCGAAGTCCTCCATGCGCTGCTCCAGGTTCCTCATGTGGGCTGGCAGATGGCAGTTCAGGAAACACACCGGATGGCCGAACACCGTCATCCTAGCACTGACACCACCTTTGTTACCCTGTGATAGAGAGACACAGGGAGAGAGAGAGAGAGAGACCCCGATATGAATGAACGGCAGGGGGCGGATCTAGGCATGGACATGGGGGGGGCCTGCCCTCCCAAACACAATGCCATGCAAAACAACCCAAGATATTTCGAATTAAAGTGGTTATATTTAAAAATGATTTGAAACACTACTACTGCTACTAACTACAATTTTGGCACCACTAAACCAACAGCATTTCATCATTGAAAACAGAAAACTCTCTGAGTCAGACCTTTAGCTTTATGCATGCTGCGTGTCTGTTGCAACTTCAACAACAACTGATGTTATTATTGATGCTTTACTTGACTAATAAAAGTCCTCTAATTGAAAATGGTATGGGTGCGGCTTCATCGCCGACGCGAAGCGGCACGGGCGATGAAGCCCGTACCATTTTCTCTTGCCCCTCCAACATGTTCTCTTGCCCCCCCATATGGGACATGTTACATCCGCCCCTGATGAACAGAACTATTTGATATATGCAGGGTCGGATTCATATGCCCCAGGGCCGAATATAGGCGTGGGCATGGGGGGGGGGGGCAATGCCCCCTAAATGCCCTTACTGCGTACCAAACGCGATGGCAAGCAAAACAACTCAAATTTCAAAGATTTCAAATTGAAGTGATTTTATTTAAAATGATTTGAAACACTACTACTGCTACTAACTAACTACAGTTGCAGCACCACTAAACCAACAGCATTTCAATGTTTCCTCATTGAAAACAGAAAACTCTCTGAGTCAGACCTTTAGCTTTATGCATGCTGCGTGTCTGTTGCAACTTCAACAACAACTAATGTTATTATTGATGCTTACTTGCCTGTAACTTGTCCTGTAACTGAAAATGGTATGGGTGCGGCTCCCTCACCCATGGCACGAAGCCGCCCTCATACGATTTTCTCCTGCCCCCCATTTGAGAACGGGCCTGATATGCCCATAAAATATATGAAATATAAAAATATATTGCTTTTAACACTCGTCATTTTGATCTGTATGTTTGGCTGTTTTGTTTCCCCAAATCCATATTGTTTCACAAAAGCCAAAGAAATCTTTAGTTTTGGGGTCGTTGGGTGCTAAAATGTCATCCAATGGTGGTCTGTATGTGTCTGGGCCCTAGTATCAAAAAAGGTTGAAAACCACTGATTTAGAAGGCATTTTAAAGGAGAATTGCACAACAAAAGTTAAAGTTTTTTTTTTTAATCTTTATTTGCACTTAATTTGTTAGAAAAAATTGGTCCAGGTGTTATTTTGTGAAAACACTCCTTAATGGCTGTTTTCCCTATCCCAAAATAAGCTTATAATGGGGCTAATGGGGCTTGTGCAAGTTCACCTATATACATCGCTCCAAAATGCAAGTTTTTGCTGTATGGTCTCTCCACCACGTCAGTAGTGTTGACACTCACTTTCACTTTCACTTTCCTTTCAGCAGTGGTTCAGCCATAAACCATGTGCCACGCCCCCACCTTTTGTATACAGGTGAACTTGCATTAGACCCATTAGCCCCATTATAAGCCTATTTTGGGAGAGGGGAAAACATGCATTAAGGAGTGGACCACTTTTTACTAACAAATTAAGTGCAAATAAAGATTAAAAAAAAAAAAAAAAAAAACTTTTGGTGTGCAATTCTCCTTTAACCGAGTCTGTCCTCGGTCTCTAAGTGGGTCAGAGAGGAAACCAGAGGTAGCGTCAGAGGTGTATAGTGTTTGTGGCTGCAGGCTGTAGCTGCACTGCCTGAACCTGTCCTGTCCTCTCCGAGGGAAGGAGACTGCAGCTGCAGCAGCAGCAGCAGCAGCAGCAGCAGCAGCAGCAGCCAGTGTTGCCAACTGCCAAAATCCAAAATGCACTAGTGGCACTTCCAAAATGCACTAGAATGCGCTAGATGCTCGCCTGGAACATACAGATCAAAATGACCAATAATCTTCTGCATTCTCTAGTTGTGTAGACTAAGTTGGGCTAATTCACATGATGGATATTTCAACTCTTGAGGGTGTAAAAATGAAACCAAATGGACCCGCAAGGGTCCATTTGGTTTCATTTTTACGCCCTCAAAGAGTTACATCGGGTTAAAGAGCTGTCCATCTTTTAGCCTGTATGGGGACCACTGGTTGAAAACCACTATCATAGGAGGAAAAATGGTGAAAAATGAGGGTTTTATCTCTGGCGCCTGGCGTCAATCAATTTCGCCCCAACTCACCAGTAAAAAAAAAAAGCACTATATTTTCCGCCAGGAGTTTTTCACTAATTTTGGCGCTAGAGGGGTCTGAAAAAAAGCTAAATATAGTGACAAATGCGCCAAGTTGGCAACACTGGCAGCAGCAGCAGCAGCACAGAGAGGTGATGCTGACACTGACCACGTGCACACAGGAAGGTCACAACAGAACACAGAAACGTGCACCGGAGCAGGGGCGGATCTAGGCATGGGCATGTGGGGGGTGCAATGCCCCTCTAAATGCTCCTACAGCATTTCATCATTGAAAACTGCATGCTGCGTGTCTGTTGCAACTTTAACAACAACTGATGTTATTATTGATGCTTATACTTGCCTAATAAAAGTCCTGTAGCTGAAAATGGCCACGGGCGATGAAGTCGCCCCCATACCATTTTCTGCTGCCCCCGCAACGGGGAAAGGTTACATCCGCCCCTGCATAAGAGGGTGGCAGCCCCGCCACCCTTTCAGAATGACAATGAGACTGAGGCCACCGTGCAGAAAAGAATTCCCATCCTCTAGTTGTGTAGACTAGGGCTAATTCAGATGATTAATTTAACTCTTGAGAGTGTAAACATGAAACCAAATGGACCCATTCGGTTTCATGTAACGCCCAAAACCCACATAGACCTCTACACATAGATCTCTGTCCATTCTAAAATATTTCACATTTTAGAGACATTTTGTAAAATATATTTAATAATATATTTTAAATATTTAAGATATGTTTTAGATGTATACAGTATTATTGTATATCTACCGGTACTATTATTGGTCTTTGCAAAAACAGCAAAGTGTCCCTTCAATATTGTAAAAGCAATGATAATTTACCTCTGAAAGTGTCTAAAATGGCACCAAAGGGACCCGTAAGGGAACATTTGGTTGCATTTTGTTAAAGAGTTAAAGGAGAATTCCACACAATTTTTTTTATCTTTATTCACAGTTATTAAAAAAAAAAAAAGTGGTCCAGGTGTTATTTTGTAAAAACACTCCTTAATGGCTGTTTCCCCTCCCCCAAAATAAGCTTATAATGGGGCTACGGGGTGTCGTTCAAGTTCACCTATATACATCGCTCCAAAATGCATTTTTTTTGCTATATATTGTCTCTCCACCACGTCATGGTGTGTTAACACTCACACTTTCACTTTTACTTTCGTTTCAGCAGTGGTTCAGCCATAAACCATGTGCCACGCCCCCACCTTTTGGGACAGCTGAATCACTGCTGAACCAAAAGTGAAAGTGAAAGTGTGAGTGCTAACACACTACTGACATGGTGGAGAGACAATATATAGCCAAAAAAATGCATTTTGGAGCGATGTATATAGGTGAACTTAGACCAACACCCCTTAGACCCATTATAAGCCTATTTTGGGGTAGGGGAAACAGCCGCTAAATAACACCTGGACCACTTAAAAAAAATGCAAATAAAGATAAAATTCTAAGATGGAATCCTCCTTTGAAGCTGGGGACCCCCGGAACATCCTCAAGGATCTCTGGCCCTAGGGGTCCCTCGGACCCGACTTTTGGGAAGCTATGATTTAGTCTGCGTATTCAGGCTACATGGTGATACAATACAGTCAGTAGAGAGTCGCGGGATGAAGATTTAGACCAGTGGTTTTCAACCTTTTTCATCCCAGGGTCCACCATTTATTCAGAATTTGAGCCACGGACCACCACTTGAGGACATTTTAGCCCCACAGACCCCAAAACTAAAGATTTCCTTTGCTTTTGTCCATCGTCTAGTTGTGTAGACTTGGGCTAATTCAGATGATGAATATTTTAACTCTTGAGAGTGTAAAAATGTCCATTTGGTTTCATTTTTACGTTCTCGAGAGTTACAACTGGTTAACCAACTTAGCTGGGGACCACCTAGAACCCTCTCAGGGACCACTGGTGGTCCCCGGACCACCTGTTGAAAACCCCTGATTTAGAGCACATACCCAGTAGCCGCCCAATCCTGTGCGCGTGGTCACCGTCTGCACTCCTCTCAGAAAGGGAAGATGGGTGAATTTGGAGAACACGAGCAGCAACACCCCCTGCATTCGCTGTGACGCTACCTATATGGTGGTAAAGAGATGTTAAAAAGGAAGCCGTTAGACACGCGCACGTGGTACGTGGTTTTCAACCTTTTTGATCCCAGGGCCCACTATTTATTTAGGATTTGAGCCTAAATAATCCTAAAATGAATACTAGGATCCATAAATGAGGCAAAGTTGAAGTCTCTCCGTTGGCTGCTGTAGATGTATTTGAGAGATACATGAGGCAAAGCTGAAGTCTCTCCATTGGCTGCTACAGATGTATTTGAGAGATAAATGAGACTGAAATCTTGCTATATATACGCATATAGCAAGATTTCAGCTCTGTCTGGATCCTAGCATTCATCTTAAGAGCCATAAAGAGGCATAGGTGATCTTTAGGTGATCTTAAAATGAGTTATAAACGTGGGTGTCTCAAGAGACCCTTCTGAGCTTAAACTGAGAAGCATTTTTTTCCCTCTGAGTCTCTACATTTCCCTATGCTGCCTTCATGGTCTGGAAAGGGCAGTTGTTTTACAGACGGGGTAAAAGGGGGCAGGGGCCGAAGCCCCCATTCGATGCCTATGTGTGCACGTCCCTGCTAGATGGGCAGCACTCACCAACACGTATCCAAAGGGACTGAGGGTGTCCATGCACAGGACAGTCCACTGGTCTGTGAACAGGGCGTCTTTCAGGCGCTTGTTTATCATGGAGTTCACTTCCTGGAGACTAGAGAAGGAGGGCAGAAAGAGAAGCAAAATAGAATTACTTACCAATACCACCACTGGCGGTTTTAGGGAGGTTGGGGGAAAAAGTTATAACACATGTTTTTTTTTTTTTCTTTTTTTTTTTTGTCAATTGTAACTTCATTCTAGTAATTTACCGGTATATGTTTCATTCCATTCATGCTTCGAAATGAATACTAAAAAAATTCACTCGGCAGCACGCACATCTCAAAAATGGTGACAGGTGGTGGACAATATATGTACATAAGAGAGAGGATGTCCGCACACTGTTCTTCTGCTCCAAAATATATATTTATTTGTAGGATTGAATCCTACAAATAAATATATATATTTGGAGCTGAAGAACAGTGTGTGGACATCCTCTCTCTTTCGAAATGAATACTTGCAACTAAGGCTGTTGAAAATAACAAGTTAATTAGTTAAATTAATTTTGATTAATCTGGTTTATTTAAAATTAAAATAAAACACATAACTCACATGCACACTGACTCACTAAGCATTTTCTCATTGGAGAAAATGGGTAGAGCAGGGTTTTGCAGAGACATATAGCTGTGTGTCTCCCTGTAACCAGAGCCATAGTGTATCGCTTGAGAGATCTCCAAGCGTTTGATAAATGTTTAAAGAACATTTTTCCAGATTCCTATTCTTTTTTAAATCTTCAAATTCTGTTCGAATGCTGATTAATCATGATTAAATTAATTTTGAAGCTGTGATTATTTGATTAAAATTTTTAATCATTCAACAGCCCTACTTGCAACATTGCCTGATTGACATTGACATGACACACACAGGCATACCGATTGGCTATAATATGCTCCAAAATGAGTAAATGAATGACAGTGTCCAGATTACTAGACTTGCACACTTACACCACTACAGGCCCAAATTTTAGGGTAATATAAACCTGTCAATAACATCCTTAATAGGCTGTTGGGAGATCCCATGACATACACACTGCTATGCAAACAATCGAGACAATTTCTCTGGCATGGCATGATGGCATGATCGTGACAAAAACAACAACAACACTTCCTTACCCCACGATAAACATGTCTACGCTTCCATCCGAGACGTTTGGCCCAAACAGAGCGGTGATGTCGTCCGGAGGCACGGCTGATCCAACGTTCCACGTGACTACATACACCCTAGAGTAGTGGACGGCAATGATAACATGCAGTCATATAGGGTTAGGACACTGTAGGTATATAGAACAGCTGTCTTCAGTGAAAGAAAGAAGAATCAAATGGGGACATTGGATCAGTGTTGCCAACTGCCAAAATCCAAAATGCACTAGTGGCACTTCCAAAATGCACTACAATGCGCTAGAGCAGTGGTTTTCAACCTTTTTCATACCAGGGCCCACTATATATTCTGCATTTTAGCCATGGAGCCGTTTGATGTTGAGTCTAGTCTCTCGGACTAATTTAGGAGAGATAACTGGCAAAATGTTGGTCAAAATAGCGACTCTTCTGCATTTTCTAAATGTGTAGATTCTTGAAAAGACCACTCGAGATGAGACAATGCAAAGGAAATGTTCTGTATCCATTGTGCACACCAAGGAGACCATTCGTAAAGACAGCTGTCTTATACAGAGCACAGCAAAGCACTGTACTGTTACTACAGAACAATCAAAATTTGGCTTTTTAGCTTCAACCTCTCTAGGTCTTGGCCTCGGTCTCGACACCTCTAGGTCTCGGTCTTGGTCTTCTACTTGACTCCTCAAGGTGCTAGTCTCTTCTTGAACTCGTCTTGACCAAGTCTGTGTTGTCTCTGTCTCATTTTGGTCTCGACCTCCCCTAGGTCTTGGTCTTGTCTTGGTCTCGATTTAGATGGTCTTGACTACAACACTACTGTATATCGTGTATATATACAATACATATATTGGCCTCAGTTTGATTCATTAATCAGTCCTTTTCTTTACAGATAAACAAGCCTCACCTACCGTATTTTCCGCACTATAAGGCGCACCGGACTATAAGGCACACCGGATTATAAGGCGCACCTTGTAAAACTGTTTTCATATATAAGGCGCACCGGATTATAAGGCGCAGAGAATAGAAGCTACTACAGTTAACATAGAATAGAAGCTACTGCAGTCAAACAATCCATATATAAGGCGCACTGGATTATAAGGCGCACTGTGGATTTTTAAGAAAATTAAAGGCTTTTAAGTGCGCCTTATAGTCCGGAAAATACGGTATAATATCTAGCTGCTTCGGTTAAAATAGTGCGTGGATTCCCCTGTTCCACTGGTGTTGCTGATAGCCAGCATCAGATCACCAACACAGGTGTTTCCAGTTTAAGATATTTGTGAGTTGATTGTTATATTATTTGTTATTTGTTATTAGAGAAACAGAAAAGCTTTCTAGGATCTTAGCCAATATAACATGCTTGTGCTATTCTGTCAGTTTTAACAAGCTCAAAGATGCAGCTTTTTTTTTTTTTTTTTAGATGAATCAGACAGACTGGCACAATTCCACTGACTGCTCTTATGTACAGCAGCAGTCATTGGCAGAATTGTGCCAGTGTGACCTTGTGTCTCTGTTGTTTAGGTCAATAGTGAAAGGTATAACAACAACAACAGTTGAAACGTACAAGAGTCAGAGCAGAGGCCTTACACTCTCAGAAAAAATGTTGAAAATGGGTAAAATTCCCCTTCAATAGCACGGACCTATTATTCAAACCAGGTAAGGGTTCAAAAAGAAACCAGGTGCTCGACGGAGATATACGGAATAATGGAGGTTGGAGAAGGTGCTTCTAAGATCCAAGGGACTAAAGTGCAATAGTAGCACTCAAAAAGGTTAAAAAGGGGATGAGGAGAGCGAGAGTAAAATCACATACTTTATTAATAATAACGGAACCTACATGTTTCGACTCTTACAAGTCTTCATCAGGGCTAGTACCAGGTAAGGATTCGTTTTGCCAGTGGTTGCGTCCATTTCATGGACTGTTGATGGATTTGGAAGAGATTTTGAAGGTCTGGTTCCAAAAATGAACAAGTATTTATTGTGTAATGTCCATGATATTTACATTGGAATTAATGAGCCTTGGCTGGAAAGTGTTCTAGCCTTGGGTGGACACTGGGGGGAGGGCGGAGCTTACTGAAAGGTTTATTATGAACAACGTTAACGTCCAACACACACACACACCAGTCTCACCTGAATTCCGCCCCGTCCGCCGACTGCTGAAGGTTCTCCGTCGCTTTCGGCGGCGATGCGGCTACCTGCGAGCGCCCTGTGGCCGTGGGGCTCGGCTTGAGAGGGCAGTGGCCGCTGGGCGACGCATTCGGACCGGTCTGCTGTGGGACGTTTATCGGGCAAGGCTGAGCGGTGTAAGGCTGAGGGCTCTGGAGAGAGGAGGAGGAGTTGTTCTCCGTCGTGGGGGAATGCGAACGTTGGGCGTTAACGTTGGCGCTCTGAGGTCCCGGGAGCATGCAGACCGTCGTGTCGCGTTCCGCGTCCTTATGGGAGGAGGAGAGGAGGTCGTTCGGGACTCTCGCGGCGACGGCGGTGGGGGGCTTCGAGGCGGGTTTGTTTCCCAGGGCCGTGGGTCTGGGTCGGCTGATGCTGGCCAGCGGCGTCGGAGTCGTTCCTCCCGCCTGCGTCGGGTCGGTCTTCGCCGCCCACGACGGCCCGTGGTGAGCATTGTTTTGGAGCCTCCTCCCCCCAGAGGGACCGTGAAGGAGAGGGGGGTCTTCCCGGGTCGTCGTTGTCGTCATCGGGGCGGGCCACGGGGGTTGCTCCGGCGGCGGGAACGCGCCACATGACATCAGTTGACCTTTGGGCCCGGCCGAGGCGGCGCCACCGCTGCTGTGCATCTGCTGTGGGGGGTCCATCGTACACAAACCTGTAACACACAGAAGGCGTTTTCAACCTTTTTGATAACAGGGCCTAATATTTATTCAGAATTTGAGCCACAGACCACCATTTGAGGACATTTTAGCCCACACCGACCGCAAAACTAAAGAATTATTTTGTTTTTGTGCCACAATTTCAGGCTGGATTTCGGGAAACAAAAGAGTCAAACATACAGTACAGATCTAAATGACAATTAATCTTCTACATTCTCTAGTTGTGTAGACTAATTTAGATGATGAATATTTTAACTCTTGAGAGCGTAAACATGAAACCAAATGGACCCGCAAGGGTCCATTTGGTTTCATGTTTACGCTCTCAAAGAGGTACATCTGGTTAACCAACTTTAGCCTGTGCGGACCACCTGGAATCCCCTCAGGGACCACTGGTTGAAAACCACTGACATACAGGAAGGACCTTTTGAAAGCCGTCTTGTTGTATTTTCAGAATTTCAGAAGAACAAAAACAAAACATTTTTCAATAGTTAAAATGACCATTCTACAAGCTCAAGTGTCAATAGATTGGCGCGATGAGCTATTCCAAAGGTTTTTCAAACAATTAGTAAAAAAAAGGCAAAGAAGTTAGGGATAATAGGTTTAGCATGTGACGAAAATGGAACCCATAGTCTTTTGTATTATAACACACATTTATTCCCTTTTTAGTCTTCTCAAATTTATTATCTTAGTCAAGTCTTAGTCAATGTGATATCGATAATGATTTCTTCTTAGTCTAGTCTTTTAGTCTTAGTGGGTTAGTCTTAGTCTTATAGTTTCAGTCTTCAGATCTTTCAGACTTGGTCAAATATACATTTTCGGTTTGAATATGCAATACAGACGTAGATAGTTATAATAAGAAACATGTCTTTTGTAAAGACACATTTTAGTCTTTTAGTTGCATTTAGTCTTCTGAAATATCAAAAACCTTAGTTGACAAAACAACACTGTTTGAGTTTAAAAGAAGTTTGAAAGAAATCACACATACAGTGTGTGTGTGTGTGTATGTATGTATGTATATATATATATATATATATATATATATATATATATATATATATATATATATATATATATATATGGTGCGAGGAAAGTTACCGTCGGGATCCGATCAAAAGATTGGATCCTGAAGGTAATAATAATAATAAAATATAAATATAATATTGTTTGGAAAAATAAATAAATAATAAAGCTGACATACCTCCTATTTTCAAAGTATTAACAGGGGAGAGGGTGAAATAAATAAATAAACAAACAAACAAATAAATAAGAAAACCTATGAGACATTGTGTGGTTCACAGACCAGAGCAGCGCGCCCAGGCAGGATATGAGTCTGCCTTATATTAGCACCCAGTGCCTGAGAAGATGAGACACTGTCACTTCAAACAGTGTGAGCCATGTCACACCAGGGACATGCAGAGAGAGAGAGGGCAGGGGCTGGATTCTCCTAAGAGAGGGGTTTTCAACCTTTTTGATGCCAGGGCCCACCATTTATTCAGCATTTGAGCCACGGACCATACTATTTGATGACATTCTAATCCACTGACCCCAAAACTAAAGATTTATTTTGCTTTTGTCCACAATAATTGGGAAACAAAACAGGCAAAACCAAGAGACCAACATGACCATTAATCTTCTAGTTGTGTAGGCTTGGGCTAATTCAGATGATGAATATTTTAACTCTTGAGAGTGTAAAAATGAAACCAAATGGACCCGCCAGGGTCCATTTGGTTTCATTTTTACGTTCTCAAGAGTTACATCTGGTTAACCAATCTAGCTGAAGACCACCTGGAACCCCTCTCAAGGACCACTGGTGGTCCCCGACCACCTGTTGAAAACCCCCTGCCCTAAGAGTATAGCACTCTTTGGACAAAAACATGGAAAATATCTGACCTACATGCTCTGCGACATGTCGAGAGCTTGTAGATCAGATATTTCCCAGGTGGAACCCGGAAGTCTTTAAAGGGGCTCCACCAGGGGCGGACCTAGGCATGGGCATATTCTGCAATGCCCCCCTAAATGCCCTGATTGCCCCACCAAACATGATGGGAAGTCATTGCTATGCATGGAATCCACACCCCCTCTCAAAGCCGTCCAATGAGAGCGAATGAAACCATAATGCATATTCTAATGAGACATGGAATAACAATGAGGTGGGCTAGTGAGCACTGGGGGGGCAGTTTTTGTGGGCATTTCTGGTACCAAAAACACAATATGAAAAATAATTATCTGAGTGCATGGTTGTTAAATTTAGGCCACAGAGTGTATAACAGGCATTAAAAAGGCAATATTTACATGATACATTTGATTTTAAATTCATGGTGGCTCCCCTTTAACTAGCAAGGACGCGGTGACATGAATTTTAAAACAAATTAGGCCTATCGTTCAACCCAAAAATGGTGCGTTCAAGTGCAGGAGACTTCGCCAGCCCAGCCCAGCCCCCCTTATGTGTGCACGTCCCTGTGCATCACATGGTAGGCCATTTAATTGCACATGCCGTAGTAAGTTGACCTCACACTGTGTCTATAGGTCAACATGAAGGCATAGTTTGTGTCCCCACCCCCTCCCACGCAGAAATAAATAAAATATGCACCACCCCCTCCAACATGGTGGCATTTAGACATGCATTACCTCCTGTAGTTTAACTGGACACCCCATAAACAAAACAAAATGTCAAATCAAAAAGTGAAGGAGCCACGAGTATGAGATGCGCCCTTTAATATCACCTTATACAGTATATGTCGATTATGTAAGCCTTCAAGTCAATAATTCCCGACTTTGTGTGACCCTTAGGCTATATTAAATCGTCCAAATCCATGTGATATACATTTTTCCTTATACGTATTTTTTTCTTTTGCATACAATATAAATGGAAAAAGGGATAAAGGTGTTCCGAGTCTGACTGCATGCAGCCCTATCTCTGAGATCGCATTTAAACGCAACATCTCTCTTACCTTAATTCGTGCGTTTTTTTCCAGTCCAAGGTGAACCGTTCCAAGCCAAGTGACCTCGCAAAATCAGACGAGACGACGACGAGGCATCATCATCATCATCGGTCGTCCTGTCCTCCAGACTGTGATGATCGAAGCAGCATGCAGGGAGGATGCCCACATGGTTTAGCCTCTCGATAGTGTCACATCATTCGAGCGCGATTGTCGATTCAAACGCCAATCTGAATGAATGAATGTTGTCGGAGGAGGAGAGCAATGTCGGGACAGCGATCCAGCGACAGTCCTGTCCGTCACGCGTGAGATCTATATGGGAGGGAGGGGGGACTCGGACGGTCGGTCGGTCACGAGAGTAACTGGTGACACTTTCTGGACGTGCAGTGCGTGCCCTGTGTTGTGTATTTTCAGAGATCAGAGGCTTTGCGATGATGATTCCTCCGTCTAAATGATAATAACGTTGCTAATCTGATACGGATATACTGCCTATATGCTGTGCTGCTGCTGCTGCGCACTTATCCATACCGACAGCTGTGTCAGTGTGCACTTAGCATACCTGCTCCCCGTGCAGCTGGAATAGACAGCCTAGATGTGAATTTGGGGCAATATGTAAGCAGCCTACTATATATATATATATATATATATATATATATATATATATATATATATATATATATATATATATATATATATATATATATATATATATATATATATATATATATATATATATATATATATATATATATATATATATATATATATATATATATTAGGGCTGTTGAATGATTAAAAATTTTAATCAAATTAATCACAGCTTCAAAATTAATTTAATCATGATTAATCACCATTTGAACTATGTCCAAAATATGCATGTTTTTTTTTAAAAAAAGAAACAGAATCTGCGAAAAAAAAAAAATCTTTTAAATATGTATCAAAATAGGTGATCTACAAGATCCTCCAGCTATCCTCTATGGCTCTGGTTACAGGGAGACATACAGCTATATGTCTCCGTAAAACCGTGCTCTACACATTTCTTTCAATGAGAAAATGCTCAGTGGGTTGAGTCAGTGTGCACACGAGTTAATTGCGTTAAAATTTTTAATCAGATTAATCAACAGAATTAATTTAATCCCATTAATTAACTATTTTCAACAGCCTTAATATATATATATATATATATATATATATATATATATATATATATATATATATATATATATATATATATATATATATATATATATATATATATATATATATATATATATATATATATATATATATATATACAACCCCAAATCCGTTGAAATTGGGACGTTGTGTAAAATGTAAATAAAAACAGAATGCATTGATTTGCAAATCGTTTTCAACCTCTATTCAGTTGAATACAACACAAAGACAATATACCTAATTAATGTTCAAACTGATAAACTTTATTGTTTTTTGAAATTATACAATCTTTTGTAAATTGATCCCTGCAACACGTACCAAAAAAGTTGGGACGGGGGCAACAAAAGATTGGGAAAGGTCATGAATGCACAAATAACGCCTGTTTGGAACATTCCACAGGTAAACAGGTTAATTTTAAACAGTTTAATATCGTTATTGAGTATAACAAGACCATCCCAGTCGCTCACAATCAAAGATGGGGCGAGGTTCACCACTTTGTGAACAATTCTGTGAGAAAATCATCCAACGGTTTAAAAACAATGTTTCTCAACATTCAATTGCAAGGAATTTGGTGATTTCATCATCTACAGTCCATAATATAATCAAAACATTCAAAGAATCTGAAGAACTTGCTATACTAAAGCGTCAAGGCCGAAAACCAACACCAAACACTTGTGACCTTTGATCCCTCAGGTGGCTCTGCATTAAAAACTGACATCATTGTGTAAGGGATATTATTGTGTGGACTCAGGAACACTCAGAAAACCATTGTCAGTTTACATAATTTGTCGCTACACCTGCAATTGCAAGTTAAAAATCTACCATCGAAAAGCAAAGCCATACATCAGAAAGGTTGGTTTGAAAAAAACCAGAAATGCCTTCTCTGGGTCCACTATCATTAGAAATGTGGACTCATCAGACCACAGCCCACTTTTCCACTTTGTGTATAACCATTTTAAATGATATTGTACCCAGAGAAGGCATTTCTGGTTGTTTTTCTAGTTGTTTTTTCAAACCAACCTTTCTGATGTATGGCTTTGCTTTGCATGGTAGAGTTTTAACTTGCAATCGCAGGTGTAGCGTCAAATTCTGTAAACTGACAATGGTTTTCTGAGTGTTCCTGAGTCCACACAGTAATATCCTTTACACAATGATGTCAGTTTTTAATGCAGAGCCACCTGAGGGATCAAAGGTCACAAGTGCTAGATGTTGGTTTTCGGCCTTGATGCTTTAGTATAGCAAGTTCTTCAGATTATTTGAATGTTTTGATTATATTATGGACTGTAGATGATGAAATCACCAAATTCCTTGCAATTGAATGTTGAGAAACATTGTTTTTAAATCGTTAGATGATTTTCTCACAGAATTGTTCACAAAGTGGTGAACCTCGCCCCATCTTTGATTGTGAGCGACTGGGATGGTCCCGTTATACTCAATAACAATATTAAACTGTTTAAAATTAACCTGTTTACCTGTGGAATGTTCCAAACAGGCGTTATTTGTGCATTCATGACCTTTCCCAGTCTTTTGTTGCCTCCGTCCCAACTTTTTTGGTACGTGTTGCAGGGATCAATTTACAAAAGATTGTATAATTTCAAAAAACAATAAAGTTT
The DNA here is from genome assembly GCA_039105355.1 of Benthosema pterotum. Taxonomy (NCBI): domain Eukaryota; kingdom Metazoa; phylum Chordata; class Actinopteri; order Myctophiformes; family Myctophidae; genus Benthosema; species Benthosema pterotum. Next base: position 10,358,471 of record CM076985.1, read on the forward strand.
ATCAGTTTGAACATTAAATATACTGTCTTTGTAGTGTATTAAACTCAATATAGGTTGAAAACGATTTGCAAATCAATGCATTCTGTTTTTATTGACATTTTTCACAACGTCCCAATTTCAACGGATTTGGGGTTGTATATATATATATATGTATTTATTTATTCATTCATTCATATATATATATATATATATATATATATATATATATATATATATATATATATATATATATAATGTCTGACAATTTGAACCTTGAATGACTTCTTTATTATTATTTATTGTGCGAGCAGAGGGAGTAGGCCTAAGTGAGTGCAAGTAGTGTGATCGGTTTGCGGCCATAGGATGTCGGTCCCTCCATCCCTCCATGTAGGCTACTGGTTACTGGCTGGTTTAGGTATGAATAGTTACTGTCAGGGGTTGACACTAAGGTATCTGAGGCACTTGCCCATCGGGCAAGTGCAAGTCAGGTTCCACTTGCCCTCAGGTCATGGTCACTTGCCCCCCAAAATATATTGTAAATTTCGCATTTAAGTTTACTTTCTAATTGGGTGCTTTAAACATTTTCGTTTTGCAGTTCAACGCCGTTTTATTTAAGTCACAATCAGCTACAGTAAATATTCAACTTGTAAATCAGTGGTACCCTCAGTGGTTCCCACAGTGATCCCAGACTCAGGGGTCCGTGACCCCAGCAAAATGATAGTTTGTAACCAAATGGACCTGGGAGAAAGGTAGGAGAGATCCTAGAAAGCAGGGAAAGGCGCAGAGGCAGAGCGCAATGACCACTTTCAAGACAAATATATCTCGTTATAGTGCACTAAGTCGCACACTTGCCCTATCGGGCAACCAGGTAGCAGTCTTCACTTGCCCAACCATTTTTTTTACTTGCCCCCGGGCAAGTGTTAGTGTCAAGCCCTGTGTCATGTGTCAGCATTAGTGTTGTCATCCTGGAGCTAGGTGTCAGGGTGCCTTGGCTGGGGGTGGGGCTGTTGGCCTTGGGTGTCCCCCAATCCCTGAGTGTGTGCATGTACATATCTCGTTACTGGGATGGACCTTTTTTGTTTTCTTTCTCCAAATCAGTGAAATCACTGAATGCTCCTTTACTATACCTAACTGGCCATATAGCCTATAACTGAATATACAGCATTTAGTTTAGTGTTTAAAAAAATATGAGCCAATAGGCTAACACAAAAAAAAAGATAAACTTTAATAGCTGTCAGTTTAGGGGAAATGGGTCGGGGCAAACAATTATGTGATCTCATTATCTGAATGTTTTGATTTAGGCTAAGGAGACGGAGACAGACAGACAGACAGACAGACAGACAGACAGACAGACAGACAGACAGACAGACAGACAGACACACACACACACGTAGACGTGCACACGCGCACAGCATCAACATGGGGCTACACCTCGCATGCATCATGCATGGTGCAACACCATAAAAAGCGATTCCCAGATTTGCTATGGCTTTGACGGAGATTAATACAGATGTGTAATCTCAATGGAATGTAGTGATCCGACGTGCCAGCTGTCTACTTAACACACACACACACGCGCACGCACACACACGCACACACGCACACATACACACACACACACACACACACGCACGCACGCACGCACGCACGCACGCACACAAGCAGATACTGACAAATACAAATACTACATTCGCTTAAAGGGACATTTCACCATTCTTGCAAAAAACAAAACAACAAGAACGTTAATGACGTTTAGAAGATTTACAACACTTTCCTCGGGGTCTTTGTGTAGGTAATATGTGGTTTTATATATTTTATACTTAAACAGTGAGCCCACAGTGTCTCTGATGTCATCGATGTAAACTTCCTGGACTAGGACTACAACCCCCAGGGAAAGTGTTCTACTACTTCTCCTAAATGTCATTAAAGGGGGATTCCACCCATTTTCAACATTTTAGTGTGTCGTTAACTAAACCTTAAAGAGATGTTGTCTGGGCGTGATAAAGAGCTACCCCACCACTTCTGTGTTTCCTAGAAATGAAGGTCTGAATAAACAAATGACGAGATGTGTTTCACCATGATTTTTCTTTCAGACCCTTTTTTTCTGAGAATGTATAAATAGAATCAAAATAGAACAGTCCCTTTAACTGTGACACACTGTAACAAAATAAAAACTATAACAACGCTTTATGTGCAAATGTGCTATAGGATTATAGGTACTTGAAAACATATAGTCTAGTGAAAATGTGTGAATCAACTGTTAACTGTAGCAGTGGTTCTCAACCTGTGGGTCTGAATATAATATAATATAATATAATATAATATAATATAATATAATATAATATAATATAATATAATATAATATAATATAATATAATATAATATAATATAATATAATATAATATAATATAATATAATATAATATATTTATTTATTTATTACCAAATATTATATTGATCTCTTTCTTATTATCTAGTCTATAGTCCTAATAAACCCCAGGATATTGCATCTGGACACAAAAGATCACTGGATCTGCTGAATGTGACATATGCCATATGCCTCATCCACATTCTGTAGATCCTGTGATCTCACAACTATCTTAAATAATAATAAAAAAAAGTTGCTATAATATTTTGTAAAAAAAAAAAAAAAAAAAAAAACATAAAACATGAACTTTGGTTTAAAAAAAACAAAGTTGTCTTGTAAGGACTTGTATAAACCTGTATAATAGCTCAAATTAAAGGCTCAAAAAGAAACAGACCATTATACGGCATTGAAGGTAATCGACAAACTATGCTATAAAAATGAGTCAAACATTGGCTAATTAGTTGTTAACGATGGAGGGCCGTGATTTTTGTATTTCTTTTCCAATTCTGTACATGTTTAAGAGGTGACAGTACTTAATTAGACCCCTTGGTGTGTGTGTGTTTTTTTGTGCAATGATGTCTCCCCTTTGTATTTAGGGTTTCTTCCTGGAGGCTGAAACCTTTCCAGTCAAACGTGCTGATGAAAAAACAAACAAACAAAAAAACAGTCATATAGTGACATCACACTATCAACCCTAACTCCTCCCCCTTTATCATGGCACTACAGCTGTGGTAATAGAGCTGCGCAGTCCCGCCCCCTCGTGACGTCACCCTGGTTCCAGAAACGGATTCCCCATTCATTTTTCTCATAGACTTTTCAAAAATGATTCATATAAAGACGATTACGCCGCAGACAGAGCCAACTCAATCTTTTGGGACAATCAAATAATTTTTAAGACGAAAAACGAAACAAAAAGTGTTGTATCCTGCCGTTTTCTAGTTCTTGCTAATTAGATATTGCATGATTGTGTTTGTTGTCATGATTTGTCACGACCCGAGTTGGCTTTGTCCACGGCACAATCATGTTTTTATGAACCATTTTCGAAAAGTCTATGAGGAAAATAAATGAGGATTCCATTTCTGGAACCAAGGCGTTGTCATGAAAGGGGCGGGGCTGCGCAGCTCTACGGGGGAACTGGTGGGGGAGGAGCCCACATAAAAACAACATTTAAACAATTACTGTACACTTTTTTTTGAAAAACAACTTCCTCCCTGTATAACATTAAGACCTGATGATGATATTAGTTGGGGGGAGGGGGGGGGGGGGGGGGGGGGGGGGGGGGGGGACCTGGCACTTCATCTTTAAACAACATTTGTCTGCGGAACCATCAGCTCAATCCAGTGGTGTTTCTAAGCAATTCGGAGGCCCAGGCAAGATTTTCCGTGGAGCCCAGGGAAAATCTCCTGCCGCCCCAGGCAACTGCCTAGTCTATCTAATGGCAAAAACGCCCCCTGGCTCAATCCAACATCCTGGGTCGAAGCAGGTATAACAGATAGAGGTTGAGAACGGCTGGCCAGTATCACAGACAGTCGGTCGCGTCACCACGCGTCGCGACGGGGCGGTTTCAGACTCTCTTTTTGGTTTTGACCAGGCCTTTCTCCACTAGGCAGCGGTAGAACTCCTGGATGTAGGTGTACACACACTTCCAGTCCGGCTCCTCCATCCGTAGCAAGTCATCCACGTCCAGCAGAGGGGGACAGTCTGCCAGTCTCCTGGAGGGAGGGAGGAAGGGAGAGAGAGAGATCTTTATTGATGCTGGGGGTGATTGGGTCAATAGCAGCAGAGCCACGCTATAATGATGATAGATGCACATCCACAATGATTAGTGACACAAGGACACCTCCTTTTCCACGATTGGTGGTAGAGTTGCAAAATTGGAACGTTAATTGGGAGATCTATCTATCTATCTATCTATCTATCTATCTATCTATCTATCTATCTATCTATCTATCTATCTATCTATCTATCTATCTATCTATCTATCTATCTAGACCAGGGGTTTTCAACCTTTTTCATCTCAGGGACCACCATTTATTCAGGATTTGAGCCACGGACCACCATTTGAGGATATGTTTAGACCCACAGAACCCAAAACTAAAGATTTCTTTTGCTTCTGTCCATGACCATTAATCTTCTAGTTGTGTAGATTTGGACTAATTCGCATGATGGATATTTTAACTCTTGAGAGTGTAAAAATGAAACCAAATGGACCCGCCAGGGTCCATTTGGTTTCATTTTTACGTTCTCAAGAGTTACATTTGGTTAAACAACTTAGCTGAGGACCACCTGGAACCCTCTCAGGGACCACTGGTGGTCCCCAGACCACCTGTTGAAAACCCATGATCTAGACAGACAGACAGACAGACAGGTGAAAGCCTACGCAAGAATAATTTCCCTTGTGGGCAAAGGACAATACACTATGCGTTAAACTTTACCTTGACAAATGAATACAACGCAAAATGGGCACAGTACAGTAGCCTACAGTACAGTATGTACGCAGTAACAACAGATAAGTATGTACACTCAGCCATGTGGATAAAGGTATGTACTTATATAAATATAGGGCACAGTGTAGACTGCACACTGTACACTTTATCCACGCTATAGGGCAGATAAAGTTATCTAGTTATATTTGGGCACATGCAGGCACAATCGATGCACCAGCATTATACCACAGTATAGGCTTGTACTAACCAGAGCCTTATAGTGGGAGAGTTTGGATATTCCCGTTCACTCCTATGACCCCGGGGGCTCGCGCTGCTGGAGGAGCCCTATGGGCCCACTTTCAAACCAGAAGTTGATGAAATGAATGGGATTTAATAGGGAGCAGAATGCTAGGGACTCATTCTCAGGTCGTCTCACAACACTGTAGCTGGGAAGTAGGACTAGGAGTAGGGGAGTAGAGCATTATATTGGACTCCTCATGCATTGAAGGAAGCATGAGACCAATCCGCTGCCTCTAGGAAACACAGAAAGGGCTGGGGGAGGACTTTTTTTTATTATATCCACATAACATCTCTAAGGTATATTAATGACAATGCTATAGTAAAATGTTGAAAAAAAGTAGGCAGAAATGCATTGGACTCAATGGCAATAGTCCATCTTTAATGACTTCACTAGGTCCCCTTCCCAATCCGTCCGTGTCCAATAGGCATGCTAGAAGAGGAAAGCTTGACCTGAATAGCAGCAGTTGCTAAACTATTTGTGGGGTTTTGAGAGGGGCTCAGTGTGCATCAACAAATCCCTATGTACTGTAAAGAGTTAGAAGGAGTCTGCGTAGAATACAGTATGCTCATATTAGGAAGGAGGCGCTCAACTCTGCCGTGGTGAAGGCCAGCTGGAAGTTGTCCCGCCGTTTGTTAGGGTTGAGGATGGAGTACTCGAAGGCGTCGGGGAAGAAGCGATGCACCAGGGCGCAGAACGCTATGCCGTCGCTCCAACTGGACGAGAAGTTACGGATGTCCACCCCCTGGGAGAAAGAAACGAACACGAAGAAGAAAGCAAGCTGTGAATTGAGACATTAAAGGGGTATTAACCCTTTTTCTGTACTGTAGATTGTACATTTTGGTGTTCCTTTAGTTATTAAAAAATATCAGCTTCACGATTTTTTCAAAATAGCAGACCTACAAGCTCATAGCGCGCTACCGAGTGGTGCGCTATGAGCTTGTAAGTCTGCTATTTTGCAGCATTATACCACAGTAGGTTTGTACTAACCAGAGCCTTATAGTGGGAGAGTTTGGATATTCCCGTTCGCTCCTATGACCCCGGGCGCTCGTGCTGCTGTAGGAGCAGACCTACAAGCTCCTACAAGCTCCTACGAGCAGACCTACAAGCTCATAGCACGCCACCGAGTGGCGCGTTATGAGCTTGTAGATCTGCTATTTTGGAAAAATCGTGAAAATGTGGTGCAAATTTTTGAATATATTATTTCAGAAGCAAACATTTTTAAGATAAGGGTCCGCAGCCAAATATAGATAAATCTATACTAGGGGTCCATGGCATGAAATATGTCGAGCATCAATTACACAGCAAACTAGAATCTAGTGTCAGAAAGTGTAATCTAGTGTCAGAAAGTGTAATCTAGTGTCAGAAAGTGTAATCTAGTGTCAGAAAGTGTAATCTGGTGTCAAAATAGAATTTAGTGTCAGAAAGTGTAATCTAGTGTCAAAGTGTAATCTAGTGTCAAATTAGAATCTAGTGTCAGAAAGTGTAATCTAGTGTCAAAGTGTAATCTAGTGTCAAATTAGAATCTAGTGTCAGAAAGTGTAATCTAGTGTCAAATTGGCATCTAGTGTCAGAAAGTGTAATCTATTTCAGAAAGTGCAATCTAGTGTCAGAAACTGGAATCTAGTGTCAAAAACTGGAATCTAGTGTCAGAAACTGGAATCTAATCAGGACAAAATGGGTTAACATGAAATTCAACTACCGGTATTTATTGTTTTGGTTCTCCCACGTGCGTTTTCTATATCCCACAAATCATCTGGTTTGAAATCAGTCTTCCATATCATACAGCCTAGGAGCTTTAATGTAAATAGCTCTCAGGAACAGCTTGTTTGGTTTGGGCCTCATAATGATGTCATCAATGCACTCTGCTTTGTATAATTTCTCCTCTCCTTCAGTCTTCAGTTCCAAAATTTCTATTTCCACTTTGTTTATAATGTCGACCATTGTTGATTTTGACATGGAAGTTGACATGGAATTTAAACAAGCCTGGTTTTTATCTAGCATCAGTATTATAATGACTCTACTATAAAACATCCTGCATATCAGCGCCCCCACCACCTCAGGACATTGTGGCACTGCGGCTAAACTGTCCATAAAGAAATGACAAGTTCTGGTTATACTGTATTGGTGGTGATTGAGGCTTAAACCATTAGAAATAAGCTTAAGGGATATATACAATGTGATATTAAGCATTAAAACAATTAGGAATCCATGTTATTTGCTCTTTAAGTGTTCTGGTAAAAATACACAGTAAAATCATGATTATTTGACTATTAATAGCTCTTCTAACTTGGGCAGTGGGGTGTATTGGTTGGGGGAGAGCGGGTCGGTCTCTGTACGGCATGTTATTACCTCATATGGCTCTGTTTTGGCCCTGCACCAGTCCAGTAGCATCTGTTTGACGTTTTTAGTGTTGGGTCCCGCGGTGGCAGCGGGGCAGGCTTGGGTCGGAGAGACCGGGAGGTTTACATTGCTGAGGAACAAAACGATAAAGCATTGCACGTGCACGTTTGAATTTGTTTGACACATTGTTGTTTTTTCTGCAAGCGGACCTGCCATGTGGTCCGGCTGTCCTTGAAAGGGGGTTCCCCGGGTGTTCCCCAGCCAAATGTATACGGTAATTCTTTACGCTAAGAGTTAGATTGATTAAAGGTAATATAGAGGCAACTTGAGTGTGTACAAACACTGTGTTTGTAAACAGGTTTGTTTAAAAACAGAATCTAACTCCACCTCACCTCCACTCTATTGGATCATTATGAATCTGCTGGACACACACACACGAATTAGCACTGCCTTTTCTGAGCCTGACGAATGTTTTGCTTTCATGATTGTTGATGTCATGGTGATTGATTTAATGTTGTTGTCAACAGACAACAACAAAGTTCTGGACCGTCTGCAGGACATAGCAAGTGTGTCTGCAGGGAAACAGCTGCAGCATCAAAGTAGAAGCAACATAGAGGTGGAAAAAGCAAAAAAATATATAGCTATACCATATATCCATTTTGATTTGTGGCTAAAAAGTTGCCTCCGTTACCTTTAAACATGGATGACTTCATTTTTAAGGGGACAAAAATCTTTAGTTTCATCAAATGGTGGTCCATATGGCTAAAATGTGGAATAAATAAATAAATAAATAAATAAATAAATAAATAAATAAATAAATAAATAAATAAATAAATAAATAAATAAATAAATAAATAAATAAATAAATAAATAAATAAATAAATAAATAAATAAATAAATAAATAAAAGGTGGCATTATATTGGACTCCTCATGCATTGATGGAAGCATGAGACCAATCCGCTGCCTCTAGGAAACACAGAAAGGGTGGGGGGAGGACCTTTTTTTTATTATATCCACATAACATCTCTAAGGTATATTAATGACAATGCCATAGTAAAATGTTGAATATGGGTAGAATTACCCTTTAAAATAGCCATGTTGCATAGCTCGTAGATTGGCTATTTTAACTCTCCAAAAATGTATTCAAAACGTAGCAACAACAAGGCATAATACTTTAAAAGGATAAGGGGGTTATTAGCGCAGATAAAAATAGCTGTAACTGCTCCCAACGCGCAGCTTGGAGAACGGCTGAATGAATGTAACACATTATTGCGTAAAAGTAAGCATTTTTGCACAACATTTCTAGGCCATTTACCAGCTTTGCCACACTGTAAAATAAAATAGATTTAGCATAACGTTCAGGCAGGGGCGGATGTAACATTTCCCAATTGGGGGGAAGAAGAAAATGGTAAGGGGGCGGCTTCATCGCCCGTGTCGCTTCGCGCCACGGGCGATGAAGCCGCACCCATACCATTTTCAGTTACAGGACTTTTATAGGCAAGTATGAGCAATTGAGCATCAATAATAACATCAGTTGTTGTTGAAGTTGCAACAGACACGCAGCATGCATAAAGCTAAAGGTCTGACTCAGAGAGTTTTCTGTTTTCAATGATGAAATGCTGTTGGTTTAGTGGTGCCACAGCTGTAGTTAGTTTTGTAGTGGTTCAAATCATTTAAAAAATATGAGCACTTTCATTTGAAATATCTTGTTTTGTTTTGCATGCCATCACGTTTGGTTTGGTGGGGCAGTCTGGGCATTTAGGGGGGCATTGCCGCCCCCCCCCCATGCCTAGATCCGCCCCTGCGTTACAGGCATCAAGCTATGCTTCCATGATGTAACATTACCTTCCTGTTGGCTTGTTAAACGCTTTGGACGGCGACTGTGAGAACTGAGTCTGAGGTTCTGAAGAGAGAGAGAGAGGGGGGGGGGCATGAATCAAAAACATGAATCATTAATACATAATAACATTACGTACAGTACCTCTGTTTAACATTATCAAAGCCCTCCGTTGCATGCTGCAATACACTCCCTTCCCAGAGCCCTTGTTTATAGGATCTTTAGACGTTTTATTTTTAATTTAAAGATCTCTCTGAGGCTGAGAGAGTTTTATTGTATTCGTGCAACGTGGTCATTATTATTTTTTTTTTTACATATATGCGTATCGATATACGGTATATTATATACGTATCGGTATATAGCCTATATCGTATCGTGACCTCTGTATCCTGATTAGGGGTTGGACAATTCACTTACCTCACGGTACGATACATTAGCGATATTTAGGGTGCCAAATCGATGTTGTGATTCGATTTGATATATAGATATATTGCATTATTTTAAAACAGCATACTTTGCTTTTTATCATACTAGAACATTAAAAAAAAAAAAAAAAATATATATATATATATATATATATATATATATATATATATATATATATATATAAAACAATATACACCGTGAAAAGTACCCAGACACCGGTAACTGTATATATATATATATATATATATATATATATATATATATATATATAAAACAATATACACCGTGAAAAGTACCCAGACACCGGTAACTGTCAGTCAGTCTTTCTGACACAAACAAATGAATATGCATATTATTCATTTGCAAGTATTAAAAAAAATAATAATAATAACCTGGCGATAAGATATTCATGTCATGGCATTAAAAATCACAATATATTGGCATATCGATTTTTTGCCCATACACCCCTAATCCTGACAGATATCTATTGTGAGATTATATCCCTCACTAACTCACAGTAGTGTATACTCAAAAAAAATGAAAAAGAAGTATCTTGGAAAAAAAACAAAAATGAAGAACGGATCAAGGTGGAGACTCACTGTTTGCTGAAGGCTGGTGGTTGGTGGTCCCTCTGCCCACGCCCACCGTCCCGGCTTTGCTCAGGCCATGCTGCTTCAGATCCTGCTGCCGAGTCCCTCTGTCCTTCTCACGCTGATCTGAATGGAGACGTCAACATAGTCTCTTCAATGTTTTCATTATAGTTCAGCCCAGGGGCAGATCCAGGCATGGATCTGCCATGCCTGGACACAACGGCATGCAAAACAACCCAAGATATTTCAAATTAAAGTGCTAATAATTAAAATGATTGAAACACTGCTACTGTTACTAACTAACTACAGCTGTGGCCCCGGAAGGTTTTAGTGACACTAGATTGTATACACAATAGCCGATTCCCAATCCAGAGTGCACGCACTTCAAAGTGCATGCACTTCTAGGCACTTGCAGTGCGCTACCCTACCGAGCCTCCCCTAGTGCCCGCACTTAGTGACACTAGATTCTATACACAAGGGGCCCGATTTTGGTTACATTAGCCCTTATGCGAAGTTAACGCACATAGCATTGGAGAAGAGGCGTTCCCCCACTAAAGGTCGCTAATTTCGTACCATGCCATCTCCCTTAAATACCTCCTTTACCCGTTAAATTATGCATAGGTGTGGTTTGGGCGTTTTTAGCTTTCATCCAATCCGTGTTGGTCTTGCCATTCCCTTTAATTCATCCCTTATCTAGTTCCCTTATCCCTACTGCTATGTTGGACCATCCGAAGCACGCAGCCTGGCTGCGGGCTTAGGACACACACATGCATGAGTAGCCTATTCTCAAAGATTATGCTCTCATTTTGAAACAATTATAGCTCGGTCAATTCTCAATCATTTCTTACCATTCAACATGTTATGTTGAAAAAAACATGTTCCATGTTTTTTTTGCTGTATGTGGCGTGCATTTATCCCAAGTCTGCGAAATGTTATAAAGTAAATTTCAAAAAAAGTCGGCAATTTCGCGGCTAAAAAGACGTTTTTTTGATCATTCATTTCTCGGTCAATTCTGGACCATTTTTTACATTTCAAAATGCAGCATGATGGGAAAAAGCTCCTCTTTCAGAGGCTGTATAGAATATGTGGGTATGTCTTCTCTACGATGCGGGATCGGGAAAACTATAACTGTCGGGGATTAGGCGGACCGTTTCCTCCTAATCCCCGACAGTTGCAGTTTGCTCGGTCCCGCATCGTAGAGAAGACCTACCCACATATTCTATACAGCCTCTGAAAGAGGAGCTTTTTCCCATCATGCTGCATTTTGAAATGTAAAAAATGGTCCAGAATTGACCGAGAAATGAATGATCAAAAAAACGTCTTTTTAGCCGCGAAATTGCCGACTTTTTTGCAATTTACAGCATTGCGTCACAAGTTAATGAATGTATTTAATTATATTATATACTGTACATTACCTAAACACAAGGAAGTGACCGACAGCAGGCAATCTACAGCTGTTTATAGGACAATCCATAAATAAGGAGATGAATTGAACTGGCGCCTTTCCACGTGGAGTCGTGGACATCTCCAAAGGCGCACAGACACCGCACCGCGCGCACGTGGCTCTGCCTTCACATATCGGTTAACGGGTGGTCTAAGGTGGCCTTATCTAGTTCCCTAATCTATTTGACGAAATTAGCAATTTAAGGGACTGCGCAACAAACACGCCCATGACCACACCTCCAGCCACACATAACGGTGTCGGCATAAAGATTAGTGGCTAAGGGAAGAGAAAAGGTGACCAAAATAGCAATAAGGCAATTCGCTGCGGGGATCGGGTAACGTTAGGGATAAGGCCGGGAGGGAAAATCGCGCCCAAGGTCTTCTGAATTCTCACTGTTTTCTGAAAAAAATCGATCTTTCTGGCTCAGCGGCGCTAATAATATTGCATGTCAAGGTAAGGAGGAGCAAAACTACTGGATCACAAGGGGGAAAAAAAGCACTAAAACTCAATGAAATTGTCCCAAGAAAAAGATCTTATATATGAAGTCCACCAAATAGCAGAATGATATAGCAGACTAAAACAGCACTCACTCAAATGTGCACTTGGGCAACTCCAAAGCAAATTCCACAACATTTATTTAGCTGCCATAGTGTCAACCCCTTACCACTGTGTCAGATCACTGGTTATACTGGTATATATTTTACCAAATACCGAATGGTCTGATGATGACAAATTAGGGCCAATACTGATACTTTTCTGGTACCGATACAGTATTGCCGATACCGATATGAATTAACCGATATGACAGGGCAGATCCGATACTTTACGATACACTATCGTAGGAACATTCCTAGTACTAATAATCTCCAGCAAATCCTTTCTTTAATTTAGTATATTTACCTCTCTTTTTCTTGAGCAGTTCCCTGAGTGCTGATCGAATCATGCGTCTCTCTTCGAAATCCACGGCTTTATCCAACTATCAGAGACAGACAGTGGAAAAACAGTAACATTATTTAAATTCATGCAACAATTTTTTAAGCCTTTTTTCCTGGGGACATGGGGAGAGCCCAAAAGTGAGCATATGCTTCCTTCAATGGATGAGGAGTAAGCAGGCCACTTCTTTTCATCTGAAAGCCAAATGTACCCAAATGTGCTAACTATAGCACATTTGGGGTGAAGGGTATGGCTGTTTTAGCCCAAGGAGTGTTTTGTGAGCAAAATGTGAATGGATTTGGCATCATGAAAACCCCCTAGTTAGTTAAACATATCACATGTTAAGTAAAGCATGTCGCCATTTTTGAGATATTTCGCTTTTTTACATATTGTGTGAATTATGAAAATTGCTCAACCTATGCAAGTTACCTCTGTGTATTCAACACGCCAGGGACCATACCAGGCCTGGATATCACATTTCCCAATTGGGGGGGTGGGCGAAAATGGTATGAGGGCGGCTTCATCGCGAAGCCACAGCCATAACATTTTCAGTTACAGGACTTGTAATAGGCAAGTAAAGCATCAATAATAACATCAGTTGTTGATGAAGTTGCAACAGACACGCAGCATGCATAAAGCTAAAGGTCTGACTCAAGAGAGTTTTCTGTTTTCAATGATGAAATGCTGTTGGTTTAGTGGTGCGACAACTGTAGTTAGTTAGTAGCATAGTGTTTCAAATCATTCAAATAATAAGCACTTTAATTTGACATGTCTTTGGAAATTGGGTTGTTTGCATGCCATCATGTTTGGTGATGCAGTCATGGCATTTAGGGGGGAATTGCCCCCCCATGCCCATATCTGGCCATACTTTGGCAAATGGACTATTTTTTCCCCACTCTCTTCAGAGCGTTAAAGTTGCCTATACGTAACAAGCTCACCATCTGGTTGAGGACCTCCTCGTCCTCGATAGCTGCCAACTCCTGGCTGGTCACGGAGGTCGCCGGTCCTCCGTCTGCCTTCGCGTCCATGTTCAGCACGTGAGGACCACTGGAGCACAGAGAGAGACAGACAATCAGTCACTGGTGGTACCACTGTGGCAGGAAAGTGGTAGCACCAGAAAAATGGTACCACAAAGTTCCATGCTGTCACCAGGAGATGGCAGCAGAGAGCTAATGTTCCAACATATTGGTCACACAGTGGAGGCCATACAATCTCAAGTGCTCACCACTGTACAGTAGTGAAACGGTTATTATTGTGCAAAGCAGACCCATGCAAGTACTGTCGTGATTGGCTTGATTGGCTGGTCGTATCAGCAAGATTGGCATGCCTTTATTGGTTGTTGATGGTGATGTAACAACAAAAAAAACAACCTTTTCGCATTCAGCAGATTTTCTGTGGTTTGGAGGTTTTCTGGTTCAAACAAGGGCTGGTATTCTCGAACGCTCTGGTGGTACAGACTTTTGGACTACACACAAGGCCCCAGACCTGACTTACACCATACATGGCTACACCTGTTCAAGAATACAGCCAAGTGCTCTGATCTTCCTGCTGAACGTGATGTCACAGCCTATGTTTTTTTGCCGGCAGTTGTCAATTCTGCTCCCACCGTTTTGCCCATGTTCATTGCGGCTCAAAAGCCTTCCTAACGCCCAGAGAAAACTCCAGACCACAGAAACTCCACTGCATGGTCAAAGTTTTTTCAACTTTTCAGGGTGCCATTGAGATGATAAAACCTAAAAGAAAAAGAATGAAAATGAATCGTCAAATGAATCAGTCAACACCTTTAACTTAGACGGATCGTCGAGCAAAATTCATCGCTGAGCATGAGGAAAGAATGCGCTCTATTCTGTTTGCAGCGTGTTCTGCTCAGCAATCTGAATGTAAACACAGCCTGTGTGAGTATTAACGGACATAAACCCAGCGGCTCTGTGTTTGTCTTAATACGTGCAATACTCTCTGGCGCAGGGCAGACACAGCTTGGCAAAGAAATTCCTAATACATGTACAAATATAGTAATGGGGGGGGAGACCTCCCTATAAACTTCCCTATGAAGCAGTAGCTCCTAAACTTTTTCATGTCAAGCTGACCCTTATCAACCCACCCCCCAAAAGGGTATTACAGGGAGCCCTCATAAGAGATGTTTATGGCTCTAAAACCCCCTTTAACTTCAAGGAGCGAAGACCCCACTCCTTTAATAGCATTTTCATCTTCCAAGACCCCTCATTTATAATGTGAAATCAATGTCAAATTCTTGATTCTGAGTGGATACACCTAGCATTCTCAAAGTTACAATACAAACCCATAAGGGTCCATTTGGTTCAAAACTATATCATTTAGCTGGGGTCCTTCCCTAGACCCCAGTATGGGGAACCACTGGTCTTAAACAGCCAATTACAGTGCAGTTCAGTACAGTTCAAACAAGCTATGAAGATGCAAAGTCACACACATACAAAAACCAACAACCATTATTACCATAAAAGCATTGCATTGGGGGAATTGTAAAAGGTGATGTTGAGAAGGTTGCATGGCTACTACAGTATAGGTTACCTACCTGTTGGTTTGGATCCAGTCCCTTGTTTGTGGTTTTGCCGTGAAGCAATGGTGTAGCTGCTGTCAGTTAATGGTGATTCTCAAAAACAGAATATCCCCTGGTTTTACGTTCTCTTCTTCTTCTTAGTGACCAGGCTGAGGCGTCTCCCCTTCTCCTCTCTCCTCCTGCACTACTTTAAACTTGCTTTGCACCCAGCCCCCATGTCATCATCATCATCACACCCCCCTTACCCCGGCTTCTCTACATAAGGATGCATGTTTGGATAGTAAAAGTTGACGTCGCTTACAGGGGCTGCCCAATATCTCTGTAGGAAAGGAAAGGGGGAGAGGAGGGGTGTTGAGGTGGAATTTGCAACCATCTAGACAGGATATTATCAGAATATTCATTAATTAGGGATGACTGATCCACTTTTTTTTCCCATCATCTACTCCGTTTAGTGAAATACTGTCGGTAACTTAAGTTCACTTCGAACAAGTAGACAGGCAGCATGATTTAACAGGGAATTCCACCCATTTTACTATGTTTTACTATGCCAGTAGCTTCCCCCCATTCTGTGTTTCTAGAAATCATTGTGAAACACAACTTGATGACCGCATCAATTTGTGTTTCACCAATCACCAATTAAACCAAACAGATTCGTGAGGGTTCATTTGGTTCCATTTGTACGCTCTCAGAGAAAGAAATGGTGAAAATGGGTGGAATTCCCCTTTAAGCAGCTGTACAGCAGTAGTGTACAGCAGTAGTTCAGCAGTAGTAAAATAAAAGTGCATCTACACCTTGTCATTAAATGCTGTGCTGTACAGTTTACCACACGCAAATGGCTGGAAAGCAAGGGGTTAAAAACTAGAAGCATGGGAGAAAAAAAACAAAAGAGCAAGAGCCTGGCTGAATAACACTGCCTTATTGAGGCAAAAACAAGTCTTTGAGGCCTTTCAGTGAGCGAATGGACATCTCCATATTGAAGGACCACTAGGGCATGTGCACTCCCCTGTATAATGTATCCACGACATACATTGACTTACTGTTTTGGCAGTGAAAAGGTTTCATCATGAGTTTATATGAAATAAAGCCACTTAAACTATTATATAAATGACAGAGCTGAGAGCTCCCTCAAGTGGCCACTGCAAGTACATACACCAACAACCCCATGTGGCATTTCATAGCAGCATATCATGGCCATGTGTTCGCTCCAGTCTGTACAGTTATTAAGCCATTTTGATCCGAGAACCGATTCATTCTACAAATGTTCTAAACAGTTTCCTATGCCGGCCAACTCGGGTTGTGACAAATCATGACAAACACAATATTGTCATACTGTATATCTAATTAGCAAGAAGTACAAAACGGCAGGTCATACAACACTTTTTGTTTGTTTTTCATCTTAAAAACTATTTGATCGTCCCAAAAGATTGTGTGTCATCATGATTTGTCAGGTCTATGGTATAGAATCATATTTTTAAGGAAAAGAAAAATAATAATTATTATAATATATACAGTATATATAGACAGGGGACACTTTTTTTGTTCTTGAGTTCAGTATATTTTGAGCCACCCATTCATGACTGGAAAATACATAAATATAATAAAATAACTATTTACATCCAACAATCTTTTACAATCAAAAAAATGGCATGTACACAAGAAGCCAAACGCTTTGAAGAAGGTGGCGCCTCCTTAACTCGTCAGTGCAATATACGCTTTCATAACCTCAAAGAAAAAACAAAAAAAAACAACAAAATAAACAGCCATATACCAATCAAACTATTAGAAATGATGCTTTTTAACGATAAAAACTAAATTATCTGGAATGGGAGTAGATCGAATCATTAATTAATGTGCAAGGGCTGATAGTATAACACTATACAAATGTCATGACAAAATAGATAAGGTTTGATTGCAGTCAGACCTCGTGTTATTATTATATTATTATTTGCCATGCATGAAGAGCAGATGACCTTGAATTGAGAGGGCGTACACAACTATGAATTGTGAATCAGCTCTTTCAAAGCACTGAAAAATCAATAGCACAATAGAACATCCTCAATTCATTTTGTTCACGTTGTTCCAAGCAGGCGCGTTCGCTCTGAAAGATTTTAGATCGGAAGGTTTATGACGTATTAAGTATGACGTGATGCTGACCCCAAATGGGAGGGGAGGGTTCAGACAATCTGAATTGGCTATAGCTTTTGAAATGCCATCCTGGCTAGCTGCTATGCTTACAGCAAAACATCTTTAAAGGGATACTTCACCTCACACTTTCCTGGGCGGCTTTTTGTGTATAATGTGGTTTTAGATATTTTAGATTGTAGCACTGAGCCCAGTCCAGAGGGGAAAAAAAGCTTCTCAGTTTAAGCTCAGAAGCGTCTCTTGAGCAATCACGTTTATTTCTCAATTTAAGATCACCTAAAGATCACCTATGCCTCTTTATGGCCCCTAAGATAAATACTAGGATCCATACTAGGAAATATAAGTCTCTCCATTGGCTGTTAAGAGCTGTATTTGAGAGTGTGTATATATAGCAAGATATAGCAAGATTTGTAAAGCGTTTTTTGGATTGTCACGATGGCCAGCTTCACAAAAAAAAAAAAAAAAAAAAAAAAAAAAGCTTGCCCAAGCTCGAAATTCAAGCTGAGCCGCGCTTGAAGTCACGTTGACGACCAGTCAACGTGACTTTTTTTTTTTTTAAGTTCACGCTTTGCCCATAGCCTAAGACAGACCTAAGTAAAATTGTAGTCCCAGGAGCGAATATCCTTGACATCAGAGAAGCTGTGCTCACTGCAGAAAATCTAAAATATCTAAAACCACATGTGAATCTTCTAAAGGTCATTAACATAGTTCAACAAACAAACATTTTTTTCCTCATTTTTTCCCCCCCAAAATGGTGAAAACGAACCTTTAAGGAGAAAACAAAAATCAGCAGATGTTAGTATTTAATATCTTTGCTCTAACTCTCGTGCTTAGCTCGACTGCATGCAAGCAATCCGACTGATGATCTTGGGACGTGTCTGGAAGGATAGGATGGAAATATCATCAAAGACCATACACAGCAGCCCTGCAGAGCTTACATCTGAAGCAAATATTAACGCCGGCCTTAGGTACAGGGATTCGCCTGATCTCCTGGGCTTGAGCAGGATGGGAAGAATAATAACTAAGGCTTAATGCTATGCTTAGTTGTGTGAGAAACATCAGCTAGCTATACACCGTCATCACGTGGATGTACGGTGCTGTATGATGTGGCGGCGAAGTGCTCTTGAGTACTTGTAAAAGGATACAATAATGGCGAGTTAAAGCCTTGGGGACTATTCATGACCGAAGCACAAAACGATTACATGCCGTTCTTGTGTGTTTAAAAAACAACAACATTGCAACAAACCAAAAAAAATCCTATTGTTAAAAATGAAGAAAAACATTGCCCAGTAGTAAGAAGAAGACAGTTTTCTAGTTTCACTGGTTAACTAAAACCAATAACAAAAACAGAGGCACCTGAAGAATGGACAAGGGACGAATGGACAAAGAAGAATTCCACCCCATAATGCTTTCTTACCTTTCTTTGCAGTTCATACATTTTCAAAACAAGTGGTCCATAAGCTTAGAATGGGGCTACGGTATATTGTTCAAATTCACTTATTTACATCACATTTTAAGTATACACTCGCTCCACCATGCTAAACCAAACGTGAAAGTAAAAGCCTGGCCTAACATGTAATGATTTTGGCCTAGGGGGGGAATCATTTGGAGAGACGCCCACCCCAGAAGGTTGACTCCTCCCTCTACGCTACTGTGCGTAAGAAATTAGTCCAGGCTTTCCGTTCTTGTGTAACGCGAATGGAAATGAAAGCCTGGGTGTTGAGGCTAACACACTACTGACATGGTGGAGAGGGTATATAGCAAAAAAATGCATTTTGGAGCGAGGCAAATACGTGAATTAAAACAACATCCCACAGCCTCGTAGGGGAAACAGCCAATATATATATATATTTTCCCCCCAACAAAATAATAACTGGTCCAATTTTTTGGGAAATAAATCAACTGAAAACACAGGTAAGAAAGCCGTCTGGGGTGGAATGCTCCTTTGACATGGTTTTGGCATACAGCTAATATTATACTTACAAGACGGGACAGACATTTTTATGGAATGACACTGTCACTCCACGAAACACGAACCTGCCTATTCTTAAGAGGTAACCAGAAAAAGAAAGGACGTTTTTTTCATCCTCTCGACACTTTCCACGTGGGAGAAACAGAACAGCCTAAGTTGGCGTGAGACTCCTTAGAGAATGTCGAAACCTAATAATATCCGCCAGTGTGCTGCAGTGAATACCTTTTTTTTTCTTTCCTGAAACTGTCATTTGAACCATTCCAAGGAGGCCATGATTCTCTTTTCCCCAAATAAAACGAACAAAAAGAAAAATCTAGATCTTGAGTGGAAGGTTGGGTTGCACAGAGGGTCAGACATCGCACTGGGTTAAAGAAAGGACTTGCCCAGGCGTGCTGTGCATCAGTAGCGGACTAAATGCTGCGTTCGCTCAGTGTTGCCAACTGCCAAAATCCAAAATGCACTACTAGTGACATTTCCAAAATGCACTAGATTGCGCTAGAGCAGTGGGTTTTCAAACCATTTTCATTCCAGGGCCTGCTATTTATGCTGCATTTTAGCCACCGAGGAACACCATTTGATGTTGAGTTTAGTCTTTCAGACTAATTTAGGAAGGATAAACTGGCAAAAATGTTGGTCAAAATAGCAATTCTTCTACATTTTCTAAATGTGTAGATTCTTGAAAATTAGGTAATTCAGATGTTTGAATATAATTTAACTCTTGAGAGCGTAAAATGAAACCAAATTGACCCGTTTCAATAGTATCTATAAGGGTCCATTTGGTTACCAATGGTCCTTTCTAGGAAGGGAGGAGGACTCTATCATAGGAGGGGAAATGGTGAAAATATAGTGGCAAATGCGCCAAGTTGGCAACACTGCGTGCACTACAGCAACCACAAAGGAACAAGCCACGAGCCATTTACTAATGGCAAGCCGGCGCTATGAAAACGTACCGCCGAGTAAATGACGTCCGACACTTGCGCGACTACAAAAACAAAATAAGACGAGCTGGCTTCAACTTTTATCTGGCATTCCAATGACTAGTGTTGGGCAATATTACTTAGAATTACTTTCCTGAGTAATATTGACCAACACTGCCAATGACGCAGTGACGCGTCAATCATGTAACAGTTGGAGACACTCGCTCTAGAGGGTCACTACATAGTTCCACACTCACTCCAGAGGACGGCTATAGTTCCACACTCACTCCAGAGGACCACTATAGTTCCACAATCACTCCAGAGGGCTGCTATAGTTCCACACTCACTCCAGAGGGCTGCGATACTTCCACACTCGCTCCAGAGGACCTCTATAGTTCCACACTCACTCCAGAGGACCACTATAGTTCCACGCTCACTCCAGAGGACCACTATAGTTCCACGCTCACTCCAGAGGACCACTATAGTTCCACGCTCACTCCAGAGGACCACTATAGTTCCACACTCACTCCAGAGGACCGCTATAGTTCCACGCTCACTCCAGAGGACCACTATAGTTCCACACTCACTCCAGAGGACCACTATAGTTCCACACTCACTCCAGAGGACCGCTATAGTTCCACACTCACTCCAGAGGACCACTATAGTTCCACACTCACTCCAGAGGACCACTGTAGTTCCACACTCACTCCAGAGGACCACTATAGTTCCACACTCACTCCAGAGGACCACTATAGTTCCACACTCACTCCAGAGGACCACTATAGTTCCACACTCACTCCAGAGGACCACTATAGTCCCACACTCATTCCAGAGGGCCACTTACTTACTTAGACTTAGTTCCTCCCGTTCCTATTGGAACACTGGGCGACGAGGCTCCTCCATTTGCTCCGGTCTCTGGCGACCCTTCTTGCTCCATGCCAGCTGACACCCATCTCTCTAAGGTCCTCCTTGGCTGTCTGTCTCCACGTCTTCTTCGGCCTCCCTCTCTTCCTCTTTCCACCTTCTGGCATCCAGTCCATCGCCACGCTTGCCGGTCTCTCTCTCGGCAGTCGGAGTACGTGACCAGTCATTCTCCTTCTCCTTTCCGAGACGATGTCTGACAGTGCAGCTACTCCTGCCCTCCTCATCACCTCCTCGTTGGTGATGTGGTCTCTCCATGAGATCTTTAATATGGACCTGAGACAGCGTCGGTGGAAGACATCCAGCTTGTTGGTGATGCTGGCTGTCTTCATCCATGTCTCACAGGCGTAAGTCACTGTTGGGATGACCACTGACATATAGAGGCGCAGCTTGGTGGTCGAAGAGATGGTATTAGACGACCAGATGTTCCGGAGCCGTTGGAACACTCCTGCAGCTTTGCCAATTCTGTTGTGGACATCTTTCTCCACATCTCCTGTGCTTGAGATGTTGCTCCCAAGATAGGTGAAGTTGTCCACATACTCTATGTTGTGCTCGCCCAGAGTGAGTGGTGGGAGGTGTTGGTCTTGTCCGACTGCCATAGCCTTGGTCTTTCCTTGACTTATCCGTAGACCGACTTTTTCTCCGTGCTTGTGAAGGTTATTGGTCAACTCTTGAAGTGTGAGCTGGGTATGACTAACCAGAGCTAAGTCGTCTGCAAAGTCCAGATCAGCTAGTCTGCCCCCTCCCCACTTGATGCCGAGGTTTGTCCCGGTAATGGACTTCCTCATCACAAAGTCAATGACCATGATGAAGAGTAATGGTGACAGGATGCAACCCTGCCTCACACCAGTCACAATGTCAAAGTCTTTGGTTGTGCCATTGTTCGTTTTGACACTACAAGTGGAGTTGTGGTACAGGGACCTGAAGATGTTAATGTACTTCAGTGGTACACCATACAGCTGGACAATTCGCCACAGTGATTCCCGGTGGATGCTGTCAAACGCCTTCTTAAAATCGATGTAATTAATCATAAGGGGCGTCTGGTGTTCTTGGCACTGCTCTATGACATTCCGGAGAGTGAAGATCTGCTCAGAGCAGGACCTTCCCTTCCTGAAGCCGGCCTGCTCTTCCCTTAGGGTGTTGTCAACCTCGTCTTTAAGGCGCTGTAGCAGAACACTGCAGAATACCTTGCCAGGGATAGACAGCAATGTGATTCCCCGCCAGTTGTTACAGTCCCCGAGGTTTCCCTTCTTAGGCAGCGTCACAATGACTCCACTTCTCCAGTCGGCTGGAACTTCTTCGGTATGCCAGATCATATTGAACAAGTGTGTGAGGCTCTCTACGATGACTTCCCGACCGTGCTTCAGCAACTCTGCTGTTACTTCATCCCTCCCTGGTGCCTTGTTGTTTTTGAGGCTCTTGATTGCTTTGGCAACCTCCGTCCTGGATATCTCTCCGGAAGCAACATTTAGAGGTGAAGCTGGAGTTTCCTGCTCGAAACTGAAGAGCGTGGGCGGTGGTGGCTGGTTAAGAACCTCCCTGAAGTGTTCTACCCATCTTGCCTCCTGCTCTTCGTCGCTCAGGAGTGCCCTGCCATCCTTGCTCTTAACTGGCACACCAGAGCTGCTCCTGGAGCTGGTTAGCTCCCGCACAATCCTGTAGAGTGTTTTCATGTTGTTCTTTTCTGCTGCCTCCTGTGCTTCTTTCGCTTTTTCCTCAAGCCACTTCCTTTTGTCCTTTCTACAGCTCTTCTTCACCTCCACAGGGCCACAATTACTCATTAATGTCAAAAACAAAAAATAGTTGTTCTACAAATGGATTTTTTTAGCGTTTTGAGCTTGTATATCAGCTATTTTGCTATAATTTTAATTTTAAACCTGAATAATTATGTTATTTTTGAACTGGAATCCTGAAAGACAATTTCAACATGCTACAGTCATGTTCACTGTAGCTCCTGTTGCCGATAATGTGAACGCAGGAGATTTCATGATAACAAAGAGCTGTGCCATTACATGAAAATGTTGTTTGGCAAAAAAAAACCTTGCATTTGTCCATCCTCGTAAACTTTATGTTGACACAAGCTATAGCTCTACGACAAATACAGCACCTCTGACACGCTTCCTTTTGTTCTGTCTCACACACACACACACACACACACACACACCATAAAAGCTGCCATAGAAACCCAGTCTCCCAGAGACAGGCAGGACCAGGTCATTGTTAGGAAAACAGTACGAGTGCTTTTTTTATTTTTCTTCTAAAAACATGCGCCCGTCAAACTTGGGAGTTTAAGTTAGTTCTCCCTGCCAGCTCTGACCTTTAGCCATAACGGTCGGTTTATCTGTTGTGCTTTCTGCTATAGCTCCGAGGCTAAAAAAAAAAACAATAACGTTAGGTTAGACGGAGCGTACGATAGCCATGCCTGCTCTTTCTACTGGCTTTCGGCGTTAACGTGCTGATATGAGTTCATCTGTTGTGTTCGATATTCACGCCTGTAACAGTTTTCAGACCTTAACGCCACGACGTTAGCTTATCTGTAGTGTGTACGAATATCCACACCTGCCACCTAAACCATTAAAAAAAATAATAATCCCGGGCTAGAAGGCTTCCTTGCCTCCATTTACAGTTGATTAATATCTAAAAAACGTGGTCAAGTTACTGTATTTCCCCTACCCCATCACAATAAGCTTAGAATGGGGGAAATGGGGTGTTGTTCAAATTCGGTTATTGCCGTCGCTCCTAAATGCAGTTTTTACCTATATAAGTCGTCTCTCTGTAGTGTCAACAGTGTGACACCACTTTACTACATAGTGAACACTGCTATGTTTCGCACGATAGAGATCGCGCTTTTACGGATGAAACACAGCCAACGCCGTCGCTATACAGTAAAACGCCTCGCCACATACACTGTTGACATTACAGGGAGAGGATATATATTCGAATAAATAGCATTTTGGAGCAATGAGAAGCCTACTGTATGTTGGGTAGGGGAAACAGCCATCTGCGCCATTTTTTGGGATATTAATCAACTGAATATAAAGGAAACAAAGTCTTCTGGGTGGAATTCTCCTTTAAGGGTGATATACTTTGTGTCAGGCACCGATAATAGCCTACTACTACACTAGTTGTAGGTCGGTTCCCTGTAAACGAATTAGTAACGTCTTGATTGTAGTGTGATATTCAGGTGATATTCGGGTGCCGGATTTGACTAGTCTTGGATTGCCTCGATCTGGACACAATCAAGACTAATAAATAATTCGTCCCAGCTTTTCGGACTGTGCTTACAGGGTTATTTTCAGTGCGCGACACAAGGAGGCGACAGAGCCTATATAAACCTGGCCTTTCCCAGAGCCTTCCATAAAAAAGACCATTTTCACAGTGTCATGATGAGTGAAACAGCGTGGAGGAGGACACCTTTTCCGAGGTATCGCGTACAGTACGGTATTCTTGTAGTGTGCTCGTGCATGCATATAACCGCTGTAGACTACGTTACGGGTGCATGTACAAATAATAAAATAAAACGCTGACGGTTAACCGTTAAAAAGGCAACCTTTTTTTTCCCCCAAACGTCGGAAGTCCCGAGAGGCCGCAAACTAAAATAAATAAATTGGCACAGTGAATAAAAGTTTATGAAAATAGACGCGGCCGACACGTCGTTATAACGACGTTAACGGTCCTTGTTGAGGTCCAGCCGCGGTTTCCCCGCTCGCGCTCGTCACCGACAACGGCGCCCATTTCTCGACCCTTCGACGTTCGTCGCGTTCAGTCCAGCTTGTCCTCCAGTTTCCCGGGTGGCGCGGCTGCGTTCGCATCGTCCGTATCGTCTTCTTCTTCTTCTTCGCCCTCGGCGGTGGGCTCGCCCTCTCCCTTCGCGTCGTCGTCGTCCCTGCCCTTTGCTCTGGCCCTCCGCGAGTCCACATAGCCGGCGATGAACTCAGAGTTCTGGTAGATGAGCATGCCGGAGAGCGTGAGCGCGGCGCCGGCGCAGCTCAGCGCCGACAGCTCGCTGCCGAAGAGCACCTGCGACAGGGGTGGGCAAAAAAAAAAAAGATATGGTAAATGGTGCATTATTATAGTGCCTTTATCCAAGGCGCTTTACATAGACTGTACACACACACACACACACACACACACACACACACACACACACACACACACACACACACACACACACACACACACACACACACACACACACACACACACACACACACACACACACACAGAGCAGTGGGAAACCATGCAAGGCACAACTAGCACATCAGCAGCAATTAGGGGTTCAGTGTCTTGCTCAGGGACACACATCGACAGTAACTCTGGGGGGGAGCCCGGGTTCGAACCGGCAACCTTGCGGTTACCATCCAGTGACTCTACCCCTGAGCCTTGAAAATCTAGTGCTTTTTTCCTGGTGAGTTGGGGTGAAATTGCTTGACAGGGACCAGAGTTAAAACCCTCGTTTTTTTCACCACTTTTCCTCCTAAGAGGAAAAGTCCTCCTTCCTTCCTAGAAACGAGCATTGGCTAACCAAACGGACCCTTATAGATCTGTAACTCTTTGAGATCGTAAAATGAAACCAAATGGACCCGCAAGGGGTACATTGATTTTACTCTTTTGCTCTCGAGAGTAAAATCATCAAACATACAGACCAAAATGACCATTAATCTTCTACATTCTCTAGTTGCGTAGACTTGGGGCTAATTCACATGTTGAATATTTCAACATCTAGTTAACCAACCGTCCACCATTTAGCCTGGGGACCACCTGGACGTCTCTCAACCACTGGTCGCATCCCCGGACTCACTGATGAAAACCGCTGATATTACCTTTCATTGGGGTACTGGGCATACAGGATGCACGTTTTGGATGGATTCGCTCTGCCCACCCCTGCCTTCCCCACCTAGACTCGGGCAATATACCGGTATTACCGTTTATCGCGATATTGGAAATCAATACAGAGTAATATCGTTGGGTCTATAAAAAATATCGAATACCGAATACAGTCAAATACCGACAGTATACTGTATTATATTAAAAATATGAGCAATGAGACTTTTAATTGTAACTATACAAACAATTTTCATTTCACACACACGCCTAAAATAGCCCTAATTTGGGCTAGGCTTTGTGGAAAGCTGGTTAACCAGATGTAACTCTTGAGAGCGTAAAAATGAAATTTGGTTTAATTTTTACACCCTCAAGAGTTAAAATATTCATCATGTGAATTAGCCCAACTTAGTCTAGAGAATGTAGAAGATTAATGGTCATTTTCTCTGATCTGTATGTTCCAGGCGAGCATCTAGCACATTCTAGTGCATTTTGGAAGTGCCACTAGTGCATTTTGGATCTTGTCCAGGCCACTAGGTGGCGCAGGCCACCAGGAAAACTCCCTGTACTCCAGATGGCCAATCCACCCCTGCACTGACCTGCGACAGCAGCAGGTTGCCCACCACGCTCAGGTTGCCCAGGATGTGCAGCGTGACGGCCGAGGTCAGCGTGATGACGCAGCAGCTGGCCAGGTTGTAGAGCACCGAGCCCAGGCAGCTGAGCAGGATGAACACCCACAGGCGCCGGTCGTAGTGCAGCGGCGACTCCAGCACCGCCCAGTTCTCCAGCGCCAGCGCCGCCACCGCCAGGATCAGGAAGCTGGGGATGGACATCATGTAGAGCAGGAACACCGAGTTGATCTTCTCCTCCTGAAGCAGGATGCCTGGGGGTTGGGGGAGGGTGAGAGAGCCAAGAACGTGTTTAGTGTTTCCGTTTTTGTCACTAGATGTAGGTTTCTTAGTCTAGTTTCTTACTGCTAGATTGTAGTTTCTGACACTAGATTCTAGATTCTGAAAGTGGATTCTAGTTTCTGACACTAGATTTAAGTTTCTGAAACTAGATTCCAGTTTCTGACGCTGGATTCTAGTTTCTGACGCTGGATTCTAGTTTCTGACGCTGGATTCTAGTTTCTGACGCTGGATTCTAGTTTCTGACGCTGGATTGTAGTTTCTGACGCTGGATTCTAGTTTCTGACGCTGGATTCTAGTTTCTGACGCTGGATTCTAGTTTCTGACGCTGGATTGTAGTTTCTGATGCTGGATTGTAGTTTCTGACACTGGATTGTAGTTTCTGACACTGGATTTATTACTTAAAACTGGTCATTTTAGGGCCAAAAAAATAACAAAACAAAAACAAACACTTTTAAGCTGTGGAATCAAGAATTACCCACACAGATTCAAAAAAATTGGTCTGCATTATAGCGGAGCCATTACCGTTGAATGCTTCTCTCACCAGGGTGTACATTTGACTACACATACTTTTTAGTTTACCACTGTGCATAACAGTCCCATTGGAGTGCAGTGAAAACTGATAAAGGGGGAGAGGCCTTGAATCTGTCCAGTACAACTAGGTTGAACAGCGGTGCTCACTGAGCACAACGAGAACATTGTGTAAAACGACGGGATCTTCTTGTTCATGGCCGGTACAAAGTGACATGGGGCAGGGGCGGATCTAGGCATGGGCATGGGGGGGGGGGGGGGGGCAATGTCCCCCTAAATGCCCTGACTGCCCCACCAAACTTGATGGCATGCAAAACAACCCAAGATATTTCAAATTAAAGTGCTTATCATTTAAAATTTGAAACACTAGTACTGCTACTAAGTAACTACAGTTGTGGCACCACTAAACCAACAGCATTTCATCATTGAAAACAGAAAACTCTCTGAGTCAGACCTTTAGCTTTATGCATGCTGCGTGTCTGTTGCAACTTCAACAACAACTGATGTTATTATTGATGCTTTACTTGACTAATACAAGTCCTGTAACTGAAAATGTTATGGCTGTGGCTTTGCGATGGAGCAGCCCTCAAGCAATTTTCGCCTACCCCCCCCCCCCCCCCCCCCCCCCCAATTGGGAAATGTTACATCCAGGCCTGGTATGGTCCCTGGCGTGTTGAATACACAGAGGTAACTTGCATAGGTTGAGCAAATTTCATAATTCCCACAATATGTAAAAAAGCTAAATATCTCAAAAATGGCGACATGCTTTAATTAACATGTGATATGTTTCACTAACTAGGGGGTTTTCATTATGCCAAATCCATTCACTGAATCCATTCAACTGATGTTATTATTGATGCTTTACTTGACTAATACAAGTCCTGTAACCGAAAATGGTATGGGTGCGACTTCATCACCTGTGCTGCGAAGCGACACGGGCGATGGAGTCGCACCCATACCATTTTCACCTGCCCACCCAATTGGGAAATGTTACATCCCCTGAAGAGGAGGAGGGGGGGGGTCTTGCTCAATTCAGTTCCCTCACTCACATTGTACGTGGCGACAAATAGTTTCATTCTGGTCGTGTCTAGTTGCTTACGTGCTTGAGACTAGTTTATATATTTGAGGAGACCTAGACTACTGTATACATTTTTTATAATGAGATGAATCTACAGTTGCAACACTCTCCATCGACTCCCCCATAACAAAAATGCGCATCTGCGATCTGCTTGTATTACACAACGTTAAACACACCAACATTGCAGCTGTATGTAATGGTTGAAGTCTCCTCTTTCTACCTGCAAAGTGTTTGTTTGATAAAAATCCACCGTAGACATGTTATGAGCTACTTTCTATCCATAAATTCTCTTTTTATAAGTACTGGTCTGGACTATTTTGGAAGCGGTCATCATTAGTTACTGAACGGACCCGTGCAGGGGTTGACACTAAGGTCTCCGAGGCACTTGCCCATCGGGCAAGTGCAAGTCAGGTTCTACTTGCCCTCAGGTCATGGTCACTTGCCCCCCAAAAATATATATTGTAAATTTTACATTTTCCAGGGTTCCAGGTGGTCCCCAGCTAAGTTGGTTAACCAGATGTAACTCTTGAGAACGTAAAAATGAAACCAAATGGACCCTTGCGGGTCCATTTGGTTTCATTTTTACACTCTCAAGAGTTAAAATTCATCATCTTAATTAGCCCATAGTGGTCACAGACCCAGTGGTCCCTGACCCTAGCAAAATGATAGTTTGGAACCAAATGGACCTGGGAGACGGATGGGTAGAGATAGCTAGAAAGCAGGGAAAGACACAGAGGCAGAGTGCAATGACTGCATTCAAGTCAAATTTATCTAGTGTTGTGTTATAGTGGACACACTTGCCCGATCGGGCAACCAGGTAGCAGTCTTCACTTGCCCCACCATTTTTTTTTACTTGCCCCGGGCAAGCGGGCAAGTGTTAGTGTCAAGCCCTGCCGTGTACCACGAAGTTTACGATTTGCACATACCGGTAATGCAGGAGGCACCAGCGCGACCCGTTAATGCAAACGAGTGCCTTCAAAGTCCAGCATTTTTATTTACTGACAGAAAGAAGCTCATAACATGACTACGGTGGATTTTTAATCGAACAAACACACTGCAGATAGAAACATTTCCACACAGCTGCAATGTTGGTGAGTGTAACGTTGTTTAATACAAGCAGTTCGCAGATGAAAAGTTTTTTTTTTTTTTTTTTAATGGGAGTCAGTGGAGGGTATTGCAACTCTCGATTCATCGCATTATTAACAAATCTAGAGTTGCATTGTGGCGAGGGGTGAACCTGATCCTAAACAGCGGCAGTGGCCGCGAGCAAGACATTTAACAACTAATTGCCACCGGTGAGCTGGTCGATACCTTGCATGGTTTCCGCTGCCATTGGTGTGTAAACGGGTGAATGGGATCCACAATCTATGTAAAGCGCCTTTTTGGATAAGAGCACTGCATAAATGCAGCATTCAAACAGAACCCCATCTCTAACCATAAGCCTAAACATAATCCCAAGCACAGAGCAGCGCAGGTTCGCCAACCTGGTTGCAAATAGTAAGCAACTGGTTCCTAACCAAACACCACCAGAAGCTATAGTTCAAACACCACCAGAAGACCTGATAGAGGATTTCGGCCTTCCTGTCACACAAAGCAACAGACAGTTGAGAGGCAGGACATGCAACGAGAACAACAACAAAAAAAGACTTAAACTTTTGTCAGCACTCCAATGACGCAGTGAGCACATCAATCAAGTATTTATTTTATTTTCCACAATCCTCACTCTGTTCCACAAGAGGAAGCCATAAAAAATCCAAACTATACATTGGCTCTCTGTGTGCTATTTAAACCAACCCTTTTTCATTCATTCAAGCAGAGAGCCTTGAGGAGCAACAACACGCATGGTTGCTGTGTAAGTGTTCGTTGGCATCGCTGCAAGTATGGCAGTATGGCTGACCTCTATTAGTGCCCTCACTAAGTCCCTCCCCAATCTGTCCCTGTCCAATTAGAAGAGCAAAGCTTGACCAGGAATGGCTGGCCCCGCATAGCAAGCAACAGTTGATAAGCTATTCGGACTGTCATTGGACAGTGACTAAACCCTGCCCCCAAAGGGTGGGGTTTTGAGAAGGGGCTAATTAGTCAAATAATCGGAATAAGCCTTAGTCAACTACCAATCCCTTAGTCGGATATTTTTTTAAATATATATTTTGAATTATTCGACTTGAGAAATTGGCCTAATATGTTATACCAATTATCAGTTAAGTAAGTTTTGAAATAAGTTTTGAAATATAGGTTATATAATATATATACCTCATGATTTATGTATGCAGGTCTATGTTAAATCAGACATTCCGACAGCCCAAATGAAATGACTCTGTCGCAGAGTTGGTTAGTTATTTAGTTAATTAGATGTCCTCAAGAGCCAAATTATGTCTACGGTGACATGCTGAGCGTCACGAAAATGGCATTCGATTAGTTATAA
This sequence comes from Benthosema pterotum, assembly GCA_039105355.1. Taxonomy (NCBI): domain Eukaryota; kingdom Metazoa; phylum Chordata; class Actinopteri; order Myctophiformes; family Myctophidae; genus Benthosema; species Benthosema pterotum. The sequence continues at coordinate 10,389,366 of CM076985.1, forward strand.
TATGTAGAAGACATGGCAAGAAAAGGCTAAACTAATAGTGGACTAATCTTATCATAGTCGACTATAAAAATCCTTAAAGTCAAAGTCAAAGTCGTCAGATTAGTCACTCACGTTACCGCAGTGAAATTAGTTCTCCGCTTTTGACCCATCTCTTGAAGCGGTGAGCTGCAGCGTGCGCCACGCTCGGGAATCATTAGCTGATTTGACCCCCAATCCATCCCTTTGATGCTGAGTGCCAAGCAGGGAGGCATTGGGTCCCATTTTTACAGTCTTTGGTATGACCCGACCGGGAATCGAACCCCGGCCTCCCAGTTCCAGGGCGGACACTCTAACCACAAGGCCACTGGTCTGGCTATCCCCTTAGTCAGGGATAGCCCTAGAATGCAGACTCTAACTGAAAGCAAGCCAAGTTCTGTTGGGCCAGTCAATCTACGCTAAAACAAGGACATGAGATCAGCACATTTGGGGCACATTATGTTGCATTTTGGGCAAATGGTTAATGACTTCGTTTAGCTCAAGGAGCGTTGTTCGTGCAGGACACTTTTTTCCAGAAATCTAAAATAAATAAATAAATAAATAACCTGAATCATCGAATGATCGTTTTAATAACGGCCCGGGGCAATATTGCAGCAATATTGGACTATTGGATGATTCAGAATCGTGAAAATATAACCACAATGTGACATGTTATACTGTAGGTTTCTAAAGGAAAACCAACTTTCGACCCCTGAATTTACCAATTTACATACTACTGTATTTTTAATATGTTGTTTGAATGAACCTACGGATCATTAAAAAAAAATGGGTCTTAGATATCTGATCATATGCTACCAACACTCAGCAGCAGCAGAAAGTCTCTCAGAATACGTTTCCTCCCAGTCAACCAGTACATTATTATGTGAACTAAGTGGCATTTTAACACTAATCACCTGCGCCAAAACACATCACTTGAGTTGACCGCAAGTAGTGGACATTTAATTTATCCCTGAAAAACAAACAAACAAAAAAAACAACCAATTCCAGCCATGCTAGCTTTGGGGCCGATTCCCTCTGAGCACAGGACATTAGATAAATGGTTCCAGTGAGGATACCACTTAGCATAACACGTCCCAGCTGATCTCTATTTTGAAAAGCAAAACAAACAGATGTCCCTCTCTCTAGAACATGAAACAGACCTCCTCGCGACAAAGGTGTCCGCTACTTTTGAGGAAACTTCTTCGGCAAAACTTTGATCAAAGAAGACGTGCCTAATGTTGTGTTTAGTGTGTGTTGAAACTCCATCCCTGAGCTGCATTAAAACTTTCTGTACTTCACTCATGGTGTTTTCACTTTCATTGAAAAATAGCAGGCGTTCACGCCTGCTATTTTGGGGGAGTATGTGAGAATGCAGCACAAATCTTTCAGTATGTTCTTTCAGAGCAAGTGTTTTGTAGAATCTACAATGGGTTGACAAACTGAAAGAACCTGCCGGGAACGATGTCGCACTGTCAAAACGTTACCGCTTTTGCAGCGATTTAATAACAATTAACAATTTAAAAGAAGGCGGCTGCACAAGATTCATAGGACGCTCTTTCCAAAAACGTTTCATGTCAAGGACCCCAGAATTGACATTAATCTACCCGCAGAGACCGCCATTTGACGACATTTGCCAGGGACAGGATTTTTGATTCTCAAACCGTTTATTTTCAAGGACCTTAAAAAAGGTAATAGAGGCAACATTTTAGCCAAAAATCAAAATGGATATATAGCTATATTTTTCCCTCTCCCTGGCTTCTACTTTGATGCTGCTGCTGTTTCCCTGTAGACGGACACTTGCTTCGTCTTGCAGACGGTCCAGAACTTTGTTGTTGTCAACAAATCATGATAACGTAACATTTGTTGGGCTCAGGATGAGGTGTGGGATGAGGCAGCGTTTTAGCCAATCACAGCATAGCAGCCTTCAGCAGTTTCATAATAAGAGTGGAGCTGAGGTGGAGTTAGATTCTGCTTTTAAACAAACCTGTTTACAAACACAGTGTTTGTACACACTAAAGTTGCCTCGATTACCTTTAAGTTCCGTTTGACATGCTACGACCCCCCATTTAATGGCACTCCTGTCTCCAGTCGGATAAAATAATGTTATTTAAACTCCTGACAAATGGAACTAAATCACGTTTGACACGAAACTATAATTTAGCCAACTCCTAAGGCATTTTGGGAACCACTGTCTAATCACTGTCAGAATGCAGGGAAACAAGCTCGGGCGTCACACACCTTATGGAGACGGGCGTGGTGGGCTACAAAGGCAGAGGAATGAACCAGCGCGCGCGCGACTAAAATGTTCCGCTACGACCGCAGACAGACGGCAGCGTGGTCTCTCTACACAACCACGGGAGAAAAAAAAAGCACTAGCACACACTCTGAGGTCACCAGCAGCATCACAAGACACGTTCCACTTGTGGAGAAAATGATTCCATCTTGGCCACATCAGTAAAAACGGCGTTCAGACTTGACGTTTCATATCAAGGGCCGTTATTTCTTTATTTAGTCACTCAGACCCCAAGACTAACACATGTTTTGTTGTCGTTGGATACGATTTTGTCCACAATTCCAGGCTTTTGGCACCTTTAATCAACTGTAAGAACTCTTCAACATGCTTTAACTGTGTATACTTCTTGTACGTTAAGTAATGCAGATATCTCATTTACAACAATGTAACTCTTGAGAGTACAGGTACATCTGGTTTGATTTTATGCTCTGAAGAGTTAAACATCTATAAAGGGTCCATTTGGGTATCAACTCTCTCTCTCTCTTTCTATCTCTATCTTGACAACAAGCTATCATTTAGCTAACTCCTAGAACCTCTAGGAGACACCACTGGTAAACAACCACTGGTAAACAGAATGCAGGGAAACAAGCGCGGGCGTTGGGGAAAACAACTCCAGCGGTGGATAATTTTCAAACGCGTAATTTGCAATCTCGCACAGGGCCACTAAACACCTAAGAGCCGGCACTGGATATATATATATATATATAACGGGTGGGAGGAGGGACTTACTCTGCTGGATGCTCTTGACTCCTCGCAGCATGGTGGCGGCGAACACGAAGAAGCAGCCGGTCTGGTCGAACTGCACCTCGCCCATGATGCTGAAGGAGGCGCCCAGGCAGATGGGCATCATGGCCGTGTACTTGAGGATGTGGTGCTGCTTGCCCAGCACCAGCGTGGAGATGGCCAGCGTGAAGAGCGGCGTGGTGGTGTAGATCATCTGCGCGAACGACAGCTGCACGTAGTTGAGGCCCACGTTGCCGAAGGCGATGCTGGCGCAGAAGGTCAGGCTCAGCAGGAACACCTTGCACTTGGCCGTGGGCGTCAGGTCATCGTCGAGGCCGCCGCCGCCGCCTCCTCCGCCGTGGTGCAGCCTATTGATCACGCGCATCTTGATCAGGCCGTAGTCCACGACGATCGCCGTCAGCATGTGCAGGGCCGACAGCAGCAAGGGGTACCTGGAGGTGGAGGGGTCAACAACACACGTTTTTCCCTCTCATGTGAGTCGACCTCTCCTTTCTGAAGTCAGCTTCCACCAAATCTCACGTCGAGACGCGTGACGTGAGGTGACTTCTCTTTTCTCGGTAGTCAACTCACGCATCATTGCAATTTTTATAAGGGGAATTCCACCCATTTTTAACATCTTACTATGTCATTATTAGAGATGTTGTGCGCACATGATAAAAAAAAAGTTCTCCCCCATTCTGTGTTTCCTAGAAATGGAGGTCTGGAAAATTCATTGACGTGGTGAAACACAACTTGATGACGTTGTCAAGTATGTGTTTCACCAACGTCATCAAGTTGTGTTTCACCATGTTAATGATGAAACACAACTTGGACCCGCTAGGGTCCATTTGGTTCCATTTGTACACTCTCAGAAAAATGTTGAAAATGGGTGGAAGTATTTACTCACAAATTATTGTTATTATTAAGTATTGGCAGTACATAAACAGATATCATAGGCAACTTTTTAGCCAAAAATCCAAATGTATATATTGTTGCCCTCTACGGAGCTTCTACGTTGATGCTGCAGCTGTTTCCCTGCAGACAGACACTTGCTTTGCCCTGCAGAATAGTTGTCAACAAATCCTTTTTCGTCAGACCAGGGGTGGACTGACAGTCTGGCATACAGGGCATTTTCCCGGTGGGCCGACCCCCCCCGGTGGGCCGACCCCCCCCGGGGGCCGTTAATGTCGTGTTTTAATTAAAAAAAAAATCTGCACAAAACCGGCCCACGAATCAGTGCTGGCGGCCCTCTGTCCTCTTCAAATGAGACTGCCTATTGCAGGGTTTTTATAGTTAACTAAAACTAATTAACTAATTTTAGTTAGCCCGAGCCCCAGAGCCCCTTATGTCTTAAATTCTCATGGGGGCTCAGGCCCCGGAGCCCCCACAAAGATTCAGAGGGCCGCTCTGAGACAAAATTGCCCGGTACGTTTTGAGCTCCCAGTCCACCCCTTCGGCAGACTCATGGCGAGGCAGTGCTAGTGTGTGGGGATGAGGGGGGTTTGGGGGGTGAGGCGGCGTTTTAGCCAATCACAGTGCAGCGGTCTCCAGCAGTTTCACAATGAGCCAATAGAGTGGAGGTGAGGTGGAGTTAGATTAACATTGGTTTACAGTTTGTATGTGATAAAGTTGCCTGTAATACCTTTAAGTAGGCCTATACATTTTGAAGAATGCATAGGCCTACTTTTCTATTTTTGAGAATTTGTACTTTTATTTATTTTTATATTTTTTACTTTTACAAGGGGAAAAAAATATCCGCTACATTAGGTCAGCTCTCGCCTTGCTGCTTCAGTCAACCAAAGTGAAATCAACTACCCCTGTATTCGAGAAATCATGATTGCCCCCTTAGTCATTCCATCGTGGCGCCGGCACTGTACCTGAAGTTGTACACGGCGAAGATCCATTTGTTGAGGCTGGAGATGGTGGTGCCGGTCACCAGCCACACGACCACGGCGGACAGGAGGTGCAGCATCTCCGCAGGTGGCCTCCTCCGTGAAGTACGGATGGTCGCCGTCGCCTGACTCGTCGTCTCCGCGGATGATCGCCGCCGCCGCCGAGTCGTTGTCTTCGTCTCGTCCTCGCATCTTGAGAAGCCATCGCCGGTGGTGTCGATCATGTTCGTGGTGTCATCCTCCTCCTCCTCCTCGTCTCTGGAGGTAGAAGAAGAAGAAGATCGAGGCAAACAACACACGCCGCGGCTTAACAATAATGGCTTGACTTCGTAGCGCAGGCACGCTCGCATTCTCGGGGAAGTAAGGAGCAGCGCTGTCTCGGAGCAGTGAAACCGATCCAAAAAGAATACATATGTGAAATAAAAAAAAAAACCCGCCCGTGGCGATCACAACTTGAGCCTCACGTTACGCGGGCTATTACATAATAATCCGGCGGTTACTGTAAATCCTAATTCAGGTTGGGGGTCGAAAAAATAACAATAAAAAATAACCAGTGTTCTTTTTGCCGTCCCGTGAACTTCTATAAGACACGTGCTTCTATTTTGCATTGGCACTGGCAGCTGGTTGTGTAACAGTCTGACACACAGAGAGCGGAGAAGAGACGATCCCTCCCTGTCTTCACTGTATACGCTCCGTTCTAGTAGAAGAGTGGCGCCATTGAGGGGTCGGAAACTGAGCGCTCGAGCTGCCGTTGTTCACGTAACCCGAAAGAGGGACAAAAATTGTTTTAAAGGGCAAATAAGAGCTGCTTTAGGCACGCGTGCAACATGTCAACTGTTTTAAATTATTGTACAGCGGGCTCACAACTAAAGTCTGTGTGCTGTTTATGTTACACTGGCTATTACTACAAACAAAAATAAAGCGATTCAACTCAAGATCATTAAAGCTGGGCTGTTGCCCGAGTCCAATGCACTGGCCGCCATTGGACTGGCCCCATGAAGTGAACGGAGTTGTCGCCACCGTGTCTATACACTATGACTCCACAACTTTCACGACGGGGACTGGCGTGATTGGTTCAAAATCTTTTAGCATGCAAATCACAAGATGGCGATGACGACGCTGACAGTTTGTTTTCCTTTAGGATTTATTTTCAGACGTCGTTCGCAAAAAAACAGACACCACCACGCCTTTACGGCAAGGCGGCGGGGTGACATCTGGGGGAGGGCGGTTAAAATAGCAACTTGCTTCATCATGCGAGCCTTGTATCATGTGCTTCTGTGCTGCCTTTGATGCTACGCATCATCGTCATCGTTCATGTGTGTCGTGTGTCGCTGCTAAGTGACAACTCCTGAACTCGCCATACGACTCTTTAGGCTGGCAAAATATAGGCTGGTTTACGATTTAATACCACACGTATCATTATGCTGGGGCACAGCCATCATCATCAAAATAGACCATGTTAAATCGTGTACTGAATGAAACACCGTACGACGGCCTTGTTTATGTTTTTTTTTTTATCCCATGCAGGGGAAAGGTGCCCGGGGTGCATCAAGGTTAGATGACAATAACCTTCGTTTTTAGAAATGAGGTGTCGATCGAGGTGACATTTGACACCCACTACGGAGTCGGTCGAACAGGGGTCAGCCAGCCAGCCAGCTGCGCGTCGCTGCATCTGGTCCCTTTTAGCTGGCACCTGCCTGCCCTGGCCTCAGCTTGTGTTGTTATTATGGTAAAATCACTTGTATAGTCCCCACTCCTCAATAGAAGCCTCGATCGCTAACGTAGCTAGCGATCGAGGCTTCTGCTGGGGAAATAAATACAAGCCAAGGAGGAGAGACTGAACAGCTGATTGTGATTCGCTACTGTGGACCTCGGAGAGTCAACGTTCTGTATGTTTTAGCCGAGCGACCTACCTACATCCATTCAAGGTATAGTTGAACTCACATGGCATGATGGTGATCAGCGTAGCCGTAGTGTCCTTTTCTTTACCTTCTCCTCGGAGTACATTTGGCTTGGCAGCATCCCTGTTGTCTCGATCGGACTGACAGGACCATAGACCATAGATAGACAGACAGACAGATGAACCTCGCGTCACACCAGCACCGCACCAAGCCTCTCATACCATGCAGAACCGGTGGAAAGCTCGCCTTTTCTGTTTACGTGCCCAGTGCAGTGCTCTGATCCTGGCCCCACCCTACTGTATCCGGTAATGACGTTGTCACCAGGTTTTGCGCGCACACATGCATGCATGCGTGCAACGGCGTGGCATGTATTTGGGTTCGCCTTTGAGTAAATGCAGACGTAGAGGGTGCGTTGTGACTGGCAGGCCAGTCGCTGTGATTATGACAGCCGAGCCTATGCCTCTAAACATAACCTCAGTAAAACTATAACTAAGCCTATTTAGTAAAAATAAAAGCAGTGTCGGAGGGGCGTTACCATTTACTCAAAAGCAAACCCAAATGCGCAGCACAACCCCATGTTTCCGCATCCGCTGTTCTCTTGGACAGGATCAGCAACCTGCAGAGTAGAGTAGAGTAGACCCCACCAGTCATGTGGACACTACTGGCATTGGATGCTTCATTCAAAGGGCAATTATATTCTGCATCACTTATCTCCCATAGCCATGGATGGGGCCAACATCAACACAGCATGGAGAATTGTACATCGTTCTTTAGTTTTAGGTCTGTAGGATCAGATGGTGATCCGCATAGCCTACAATTCATCACTGAAACTATAACTGATATTTTAGTTTATTTTACCTGGGGCTCACTGGTGACCAGTGTTGGGAATATTACTTTACCTTGTTAATATATTACTTATTGATTATTACCTTCATTTTAAATCAATATATTATATTACAATATTACTGTCTGAGCAAGTGTAATATATTAATATTACTATTACATATTACTTAAAAAAAACTTTTACAACATTTATAATTAAATATTTAGTATCTCTATTAATCAAATATTACGTAGGCCAGTGGCATACCTAACACAGGAGTTAAATGTATTCCTTGAATTTATGGAAGCCAGTAAATAATTTGAAGACAAATTATAGAAAATAAGTAATTATTTAACTTCTGCAGTTGTGAAGATAATTTCACAAGAACACTTGCAACGAGACAGATTGACAGAAAGTAATATTGAAAGTAATGCAGTCATGCAGAAAGAAAAGTATAATATAGTAGACGTTTTCTGTTCAGTAATATATTTATATTACAAGTTACTGCATTTTGGTAGTATATTATGTAATATATTAAGTTACGTAGTGCACATGTCCCAACACTGCTGGTGACAGGGAGGAACTTGCTGTATATCCTCCTTTATATGTTCAGTCACCACACTGGGAGGATTAGTAACAATATTTGAATCAAGTGAAATTACTTACTATACCTTTACTCTCGAGAATGAAATGCATGTGCTCTCAAAAGTTAGATTATTGTTAAACATCTGCATTACTTAATTTACTACACAATTACAGAATGTAGAATAATAATAGTTATTTTGATCAACGATTGCCAGCAGCATTAAAGGGAACAAAATCTTAGGCAACCATATTCCTCAGTTTTGGGTTTGCAAGGCCACATCTCATCAAACATGGAACAAATACCAAATACATAATGGGCTTTTTATGAATGAAAATGGTTATGTTGCCCTTCTTGTGAGGGGGCCCTTTTGAGTTGGTCTTAATTAACCTGGATGTTGGATTTTGGTTAGACGAAACAGCACTTTAATTAAGCAACATAGGGCCTATCGAATGCTTTGCAAAAAGGCGACAATTTCCACTGAGTTTCTTCTTGACACATTTTTTAATATATGCTAAGAAAATATGATTTGTTGGACAAAACATTCTTGTCTCAGACTCAGTATAGGCTACCTATTTGTGGATATACAAACTCTTATCGACCCCCTGTAACTTATAACAGCAACAGAACCAATTCTGACTGTATCCTGTGCAATGTGAAGGATGCAAGTTGGGTACATGTGTATTTACCGTTTATCCCTGTCTATCTACATAGCCTACTGTATTATGCAAAGTTCTCATTTGCATGTTGTAACCATTCCGGCATCGTATATTGTCAAACATGGTTGCATGTGTCGCACCCAGCCATGAGCCAGCCACAACAGCCCCATCGGGCTCAGCCCTATAGGCTAACCCTAACTCTAAGACCAATAATATAGCGCAAGCGGCGATAAGATGGGACCAAGCAAGGAAGTCAGTTATCAGCCAGAACAATATGCCCAAATAAGCCATAGAAACATGGAAACCTGAACTTGAGAAATACATCATGTAATTGTGGGGGCTGTGTGGGGTGAGGTAGCATTTTAGCACAGCAGTCTCCTGCAGATTCAAAGTGAACCAATAGAATGGAGGTGAGGTGTAGCTAGATTCTGGTGCACACACATTCATGCACTTATGGCAGTGGAAACCATGCAAGGTTCTGAATTAGGGGTTCAGATTCTTGCTCAAGGACACTTCAACACTAACTCTGGAGGAGCCTGGGATCGAACCGGCAACCCAACCCTGAACCACCTCTGACCCTAAACAAATTATACATCTGTTTACAAGTTTCCTGTTACCTTTGAGACCCCCTTTGATGTCTATGTGAAGGGATAACTGTATCAAAATGTTGATTTTAATTCTAAAATAAATACATGAATGAATACATTTAAAAAATAAAAAATACACATTGAGGTGAAAATGGGTGGCTGAGGGTCCACGGGCTGATGAGTGTCCACTTTTTGGATGTGCTAAACCAAATGGACCCTTGCGGGTCCATTTGGTTTCATGTTTACACTCTCAAGAGTTAAAATATTCATCATCTGAATTACCTCAAGTCTACACAATATAGAATGTCAAAGCTTAATGGTCATTTTGATCTGTATGTTTGACTGTTTTGTTTTCTCCGAAATCCAGCCAGGTATTGTGGACAAAAGCAAAAGAAATCTTTTAGTTTTGGGGTCTGTGGGGCTAAAATGTCCTCAAATGATGGTCCATGGCTCAAATTCTGAATAAATAGTGGGCCCTGGTATGAAAAAGGTTGAAAACCACTGTGGCTAAAACACAATGCTGCCAGTCTCAGTGCAAACAAGGCAAACCCCGCCCCCTGCTCTCAGAGCCCCCACGCGCGCCCAGCACAGCACATTACCCCCACATGATCGTATAGCCTGAGAAGACTGCTGTAGCAGCTCAGCTGGCCTGGGAGCCGTATAGGCTGTAGTGTCAAAGTGGAACATGCTGTTCCCTGCAAGACGGTATAGAGGCTAAAGGAGAACACTGTAGAAATGCACACAAAAAAGTTTTGCTGTAGCCAGAGCAGTGGAGAGAACACCCTGCACCTTTCAAGCGGCTTTTTCCTATTCTAACCCCTGTCGTAATAACCTTCTCAATGAGCTCTAATTAGTTCAGAGAATCCAATTAACTTTAGTGCAAAAAGTCATTAAAAAAAAAGAGTACAATTTGAAACCATTAAAGGAGCACTTCACCACTTTTCAACATATCCTCATGTAGGTTCTCAACTTCTCACTCTAACGTACATGATAAATAGCCTACCACTATTTTTTTCTATTCCTGAAAAGTTGCAATGCAAAAATGGCAGCCATCGTTCTCTCGATGATAAAAGTATACTTTTTTCAAAAACATATTGTTTAAATCTGCCGGAAAATCTGCCAAATGATGATGTCATTGGAGGACGTTTTTCTGAACTGCTCACAGCAGAATAAATAGAGGTATTTTATCATGTAGATTAGTGAGGACCTATTATATGAATGAAGACACATTGGGAACCAAGTGGCCCATACTCTATCTTCCTACTGTATAAAATGATGGCTCCTCATTGTCTTTTTTTAGGTGAACCACCTCAAGGGCCCCAAATCCCATTTCAAGAAGCACTGCCTGTTAGAGATTTGTGGGTCATCATCAACATGACCTTATATTCTCATTTGAGGCCAAAACTCCAAGCTATTTGGAGTGGGAACATGTGTGAAGACCTGCATGTTGTGCAGAGGGCCACGGTGGAACAGTGGATAAGTGCTGTTGCCTCACAGGTCCTGGTTCGATTCCCACGAGAGACGCTGTGGGTGCTGGCGGCATGTCTCCTTCTCCGCATCGCCAGTGCCCATACCCAAAGCGGGGTTGGCGAAAGGGCCCTTATGTGTGGAGTTTGGATGTTCTCCCCCTGTGTCCCCTAGGGTATATACCCCCCACAACTGGTTGGAATAATGTGTTCCTTCCACATGCTACATCTAACCTGAGAAGCTGTCTCCTGTCAGGTTGACTCGAAGGCAGCTCAGCTTAGCACTTTGAGCCCCTCATGCATTAAAGCATACCTGGGAATTATGCGGCCCGGGGCCAAATGCGGCCCTTTGGCTGATCTGACCGGCCCGGGGACCACTAGTGGTCCTTGAGAGAGTTCCAAGTTAAATATGGAAAGTTGGTTAACCAGATGTAACTCTTTGAGAGCGTATAAATGAAACCAAATGGACCCTTGCGGGTCCATTTGGTTTCATTTTTACACTCTCAAGAGTTAAAATATTCATCATCTGAATTAGTCCAAAGTCTACACATAGAGAATGGTCATTTCTGTTATTCTGTTTTGTTTCCCAAATCCAGCCTGGAATTGTGGACAAAAACAAAAGAAATCTTGAAGAAAGTTTTGGGATCTGTGGGGCTAAAATGTCATCAAATGGTGGTCTGTGGCTCAAATACTGAATAAATAGTGGGCCCTGGTGTCAAAATGGTTGGTCTTACTCTTACTTTTATCTTGAAATTAAATTAATATCACGCAGACTTTAGTTTAGCCTTTAGTCTTGGCCCTCCACAATATTTTAGGCTATGTATCTCATTTGGCCCCTTGGGAAAAATAATTGCCGGCATTAAAGGAAGCATGAGGCCAGTCCGCTGCCTCCCCAGGTTGGTGCAGGGTGTGTAGAGCATGGGGTGGCACTGGGTGAAAAAAAGAAATGGGTTGCCGAATCATGGGGATAAACATAATTGACTTTGTATAGTGTTATATTTTGTATGGCCATATGCATTTTACGTTTTTTGCCCTGAAGATGGTGCTAGAGTGGTAACAAACCTTTGCATGTCTGAGAGGGTGAAAGCCATGGTGAAAGCTAGGGTTAAACACACACACACACACACACACACACACACACACACACACACACACACACACACACACACACACACACACACACACACACACACACACACACACACACACACACACACACACACACACACACACACACACACACACACACACACACGACATGGCTACATTGTCTCCATCCCTGCCGGAGGAGGAGGAGGCGACAGTCACACAGTTATAAAGTAACACGAGAAGCGCCACAATGTTGCAAACAAGCCCAACATCCGCACAACACCAACACCACCACCGTGTACGACTGGAGTGCTTCTTTGTTTCGCATCACTTGGCGGATTTGAAACATTATAACGACGTGCCGTTACGTTTCACAGTCTCTGGTCCGCCAGCCAGGCAGCAGGTGCAAGACGCTGGCTGATCATTAGGAGACTATTTAGACTAGAGAGAGCGTCTACAAGCTGATAACGCGTCTCAAATGTGGTCTTGTAGACAATACAAGGCCTGCATCGCATCGCATAAGGATATCTGCACTTCTCAAGAAGATACGATGATTGAGGCTTGACGATTAATTATTTGGTGTGGCCTTAATAATATTGATTGCCGCTGCGTGTCCAGCTCATTAATGTAAAGTGCAAACTGAAGCGTTATCGACTACACAAGTTATACACAGTAGGCCTTAACTTATTTTGTTTAGGGAGGTAGTGAGAGAGAGAGAATAGTGCAGCAGTCATGGGCTTGCCAGAGAGTCAGAGCGTGCATGCGATCAGTCAGCGCGTACATGCGACCAGTCAGAGCGTACATGCGACCAGTCAGAGCGTACATGCGACCAGTCTGCGCGTACATGCGATCAGTCTGCGCGTACATGCGGTCAGTCAGCGCGTGCATGCGATCAGTCAGAGCGTGCATGCGATCAGTCAGTGTGCATGCATGCATGCAATCTGGGAAAGGAGCGTTTTCATCTTCATATTTTTGCTAGTGTAGGTGATCTGCATCTGGTTAAATTAATGCATGAGGATGCAGCAGTGTGCAGTCGATCCTGAGTCGCAGACGACTATAGTTTAGATAAGAAAGAACAGTTAGAAAACATAATTAACCTAGGCCTACAGTTGATCAATGCCTAAATATTATAAGACATTATTTTTGCCGGATTTTCCATAGTCAGAGAGTAGAGCAGGTTTAGTAGTGAGTGAGAGGTTGTTCAGCTGTGGGTTTTTAAAGGGGAATTCCACCCATTTTCAACATTTTAATACAGTATATACCTCAAAGATGTTGAAAAAAGTTTCCCCAATTCTGTATTTCTTAAAAATGGAGGTCTGAAAAAATCATTAACATGGTGAAATACATCTGATGACATCATCTCTTAAAACATGTATACACAATCTGAAAAAATACAAAAAACACGACACTCCATCTTTGAGATTTTGCCACAGCACCAGATAGAAAAAACAGGTAATGGGCTCAGCAAATTCAAGATAGGCCTACTCGAAAACAAGATATGTGTTTGGGGCAGTTGAAAATGGTATGGGGGCGGCTGTCGGAAGTCGCACCCATACCAGTTACTGGACTTGTATTATGCAAGCATCAATAATAACATCAGTTGTTGAAGTTGTAACAGACACGCAGCATATACTGTATAAAGCTAAAGGTCTGACTCAGAGTTTTCTGTTTTCAATGATGAAATGCTGTTGGTTTAGTGGTGTGACAATTGTAGTTGGTTAGTAGTAGTAGTAGTAGTAGTGTTTCAAATCCTTTTAAATATAAGCATTTTAATTTGAAATATCTTTGAAAGTTGGGTTGTTTTGCATGCCATCATGTTTGGTGGGGCAGTCTGGCCCCCCCCCCCCCCCCCCCCCCCTGCCCCCCCCCCCCCCCCCCCCCCCCCCAATACCTAAATCCAGCCCTGCCGTACATGTAAGTGTTGGATGGGATGAATTCTCACATTCAGTGCAGGGCAGGCACACTTGGGTTCCCACGCGCGGCCAAAAGCCACCATCAACTGTCACCTCCTGTTATTTTTTAGACAGCCGTTGTGATGGAGAGTGAAAGTGGGTATGTGCCCACACACCCAGAGAGGGCTCTGTCTGCTGACAGTGGTTGCAAAGAAGCACACTAGTGATAGCTGCAATTATTCTTTATTTATTTGTCCAAGTTATAGGGCACAAAAGGTGAGTTTCACATCATGTTCAGTGAGAACCTAAACACAATCTGCTAAGTGTCAAAGAAGAATTGCACCCCAGAAGTCTTTATTTGCAGTTGCAGTTACACAAAAAAGCGACCCATTTGTTATTTTGTGGGAAAATAAATAAAATTAAAATTTAAAAAATCCCATCGCCCCACCAAGCTTAGAATGGGGCCATGGATGTTGCTGGAATCTACCTATCTCAATCACTCCAAAACGAATGTTTTGGGGATATATTGTCTCTCCAACATGTAAACAGCGTGTTGACAGCCGTCTCAAGGGACGTGGGGAGGAGGGGGGAGCACAGTTTTTGACAGAACCGCGGCTGAACCAAAAGGGAGTGTGAAAATGTGACTGTCAACACACTATTGACATGGTGGAGATACAAATCATACAGTATACTAGCGAAGGAGCGAAGGAAATCGGTGAATTTGAACATCTCATAGCCCCATTCTAAGACTATGGTGGCATTGGGATTTTTTTCTTTTTTGTTTGTTTGTTACACAAAATAACTGGAGCACTTTTTTTTGGAAATAAATCAACAGCAAATAAAACTAGGCAAGTCTTCTGGGGTGGAATTCCCCTTGAAGTAACTCTAAAATCATGCATAGCTACTGTTATGTTATGTTTTCACACAAAAAAACGTAGTAGCATGTGTAATAATGTAAATACAGTATATATGTGCATTATCTTATGGCAGTTGAACCCCCACTATAAGTTACACAGCTTATCGTTTCATATTTGGATTCTTCATTTAATATATATATATATATATATATATATATATATATATATATATATATATATATATAATATATATATATATATATATATATATATATATATATATATATATATAAAAAAAACCTTCTATATATTCAATTTTATTTTGTATATACCTATGTTTTTTAATCATTTAAAGATTATGCTTACAACCATTTTAGTTCTGACAGAACATACTGTAAACCGAGGACAACTGAGAGCAATCAATATGATCTGCCAGTAGTAGTAAATACAGTACAGGAGGTAATTCTATTATTATACCTTTGTTATACATGGGGCCAAACAGGCTTTTTACAGTATAATACAATCCTCTTATGATTCACACAGAATGTAGAAGTGCACAGTACGTGTTCTCTTAAAACGATCCCTGGCAACAATTATGACATAAGACATTTGCCTCCAAAACAACTAAATGAAGAAGAAGAAGAAAAAAAGTCATGTGTGGTCCAGTCCTATGGAATGTATGGAATGCATGTGCTAATATAGAATATTTCTAATGCTGCTTTGTTGCTCGTATTAATACACTTAGGAAGTATTATGTTGTTTTCATCAGCATGTGCTTTCCTACTGCCAAATCCAAAATGCACTAGAATGCGCTATAGATGCTTGCCTGGAAGGGAATAGACAGTATACAGTATGCAGTGTTTTAAAGCTATTATAGGCAACTTATGTGTGTGTGTGTGTGTGTGTGTGTGTGTGTGTGTGTGTGTGTGTGTGTGTGTGTGTGTGTGTGTGTGTGTGTGTGTACAAACTCTGTGTTTGTACCCACTTTGGATTTGAATCTAACTCCACCTCTATCTAACTCTCCACCCCCCCCCCGCACACACACACACTAGCACCGCCTTGCCACGAGCCCAACATCAATTATTTGTCGAGAACAATAAAGTTCTGGACCGTCTGTGGGGCAAAGCAAGTGTCTGTCTGCAGGGAAACTGCTGCAGTGAAAGTAGAAGCATCGTATTGGGGAAAAAAGGCAATATACAGTATATATATACTACTGTATGTATATACATATATTGATTTTTGGCTAAAAAGTTGCCTATAATACCTTTAATGCATATTTGTCTTTAATAGCCAAGGGATCACATCATTTTAAGGGACGTACAGCTTGTCAATACAGTAACGTAGTATACAGTACCAGCTAGCACCATTTTTTAAAAAACACTCCTTACCTTATCCTTATGTTGAGATGTCACTACTTTATTGACGCCAAACGGGTAACTCAAGATAGTGTATCTATGCCAACCGGGCACAGAAAGATGTTTATTCTTTTACACACTAGTTGATTTTCAACGGGACCCTGTGTTTTTTTTTGCTGAGAAGACGCTGTGCGATAAAGCCAGAAAGTCAAAAATGGTGAATACGCTTCCGTAAAGACACAGTTTTTGGGGGATTTTTTTTTAACACAAATCTGTAATGTTCTCCTACAGTGAAGAGTCCCACATTGCTGCTGCAGTACCGTTCACTCTGTTTAATGTCCGCAGTCCGTTCGCTGTGGGTCAAAGTCAGACCGATTGCTGGAGGAGCTGGGAACACTTTGTTTTCCTCGAACCGGATTAGAGAAAAGGTTGTCCACGGAGTCACAGTCCCTTTCCGCTCATCGGACAGACGCCGTCAGCTACGACTTTGCGATGAAACGCTGCATCGAGGCAGCAACGACTTCTCTGTGGGTTCACATTGTCTTACCCGTAACTATACATACTGTCAGCGATTGAAAAATAGCAGACCCCCCCCCCCCCTCCCTTGTATTGTGCTTTCATGTTTTACAGAAACATTCTACAGTTTGGTAAACTGTAAATATTCTATTCATTCATGACTTGTTCTCAGCGTCTTGTTTCCCCAATTGTTTTCCAATTGGTCTAACTGTACTCCATGCCTATTGACACTATACCTTGCAGGTAAACAAAGGCCACCTGATTAGCAATTGGAATTTCTGATAGCCGACCATCAGCCACTTCCCCGTCCCCGAAACTCGTAGCCCAGACTTAGCCCAGATTTAGAGTACAATTGAATTCTCATAAAATCCTCAGAGTTTCCGCCCCTGCTTGTGGGTCTGCTATTTTCGAAAAGGTTGTGAAAATGCAGCCGCCGTTCATACGCAGGTGATCTTGGTGGTTCCTCAAAATATCGAGGACCCACTGTCAGGATTCAGAAGACATTTGTAGACTCATTTCTCAGGCCAAAATGAGTCAAAATAGTTCTCTCTCTGTCAAGTATTTGCACGCACACACACACACTCACACACACACACACACACACACACACACACACACACACACACACACTCACCCACGCGGGCAGAGCGACTCATCCTTGCCTTGCGCGGTATTTGCGTGTTCCGCCACGTTGGCTTCTCTCTCTTACTCAGCTCTGCCCTCAGAATGTTCTGTCACAAACAAGGCGGGGGAAGGAAGGAGGAAGGCAAGGGGGAAGAACATAATCCTAATCAGAAGATGGCGGGACACTGTCTCCAGTCTTGGTTCTCTTTGGCCTCCCAGTAGCCGCCCTTGTAGACGTAGGTGCTCTCCCCCGTGGCGTGGTCCGTCCTCCTCTCAAACCACAGCGGCTGGTGGCCCTCAATGTCTTGGCCTGAATGGGATACATAGCACAAGTTATTCAGTAAGTAAGTAAGTAAGTAAGCCTTGCCAGGCTTTGATGTCATGAGGCCCAGAGCCATAGAGCACCATATAGGTCAGGAGCCTATCTCCTGTTTCTGTAGCGTGAGGCAGCTTGATGTACACTCCACCCCCTGGACATGACGCTAGTATGACACAGGGTCTTACCCCATTCCAACACTTGATGCTGAGTGCCAAGCAGGAGGCATTGGGTCCCATTTTTAGAGTCTTTGGTATGACCCAGCCAGGAATCGAACCCCGACGGCCCAATCTCAGGGCAGACACTCTAACCACAAGGCCACTGAGCAAGTTATTCAGTTATTCAGTACATGCCTTGTAGGGCTGGGGCGGTATGGGATTTTTAATACCGCGGTAATTGCGGACCCCCATACCGCCGGTATGGCGGTAATGCGGTACACGCCCCCCCCCCCCCCCCGACGACGCAAAAAAAAAACCTCCCGTTTATAGTGTTATTCAACACAGACTGCAAAATTCGCGACATGTACAGTACAGCGGGTGAGTGCACCCCGCCGCCGCTTCCCTTCCTCTAAGTAGCAGGCAGCGTCCTTTTAAAAACAGCAGGGCAACTTTTGTCCATCAGTTTACCAAGCTGACATCCAGTGTAACATGCGTCGCTACAGTGAATCAGTGTGCATCAGCTGTGCAACATGACGAAACACCAGCTGTAAATAATCGTCCCTTGATTGTGTTTTAAACGGATTATACGAATCATTTTGGGACAAATAAGGGTAGGAGCCGGCGATCAGCTAGGAGGTTTAATATCTTTGGCGTGTTTATATGAGGGACAAACATTGGGCTACACGCACTATGGATTATGGCAAGTAACTGGTTTCAAATGCTGCCGAGTGAGGAAAAAGCCCTGCGATGCGAGCGAATAAAACTCGGACCAGCCAAAATGAAGGGATTCATAAACACTAAAGTTTTGCTGTTGCCTGGTGTCTGATGTGTATGCTATATTATTACAAACCGATCTGAAATAAAGATAAAGAAGTCTATGTAGAACAGCCGCAATGAAGAGAACAGACTGCTTAAACTCAGGGCTGAATTGGGTCGAGCCCTCCTGTTACGCCTCGCTCAACGTCGCATGGACGAGGGAGAGAGGGAGAGAGAGAGCGAGAGAGAGAGAGAGAGAAAGAGAGAGAGAGAGAGAGAGAGAGAGAGAGAGAGAGAGAGAGATGGTCCGTGGAGAGTATCGCACATTACAGGCAGGAGGACCACCTCTCTCTCTCTCTCTCGCGATCCTTTCCACTGGAAAGGATCGCACGAGAGAGAGAGAGAGAGAGAAAGAGAGAGAGAGGTGGTCCGTGGAGAGTATCGCACATTACAGGCAGGAGGACAGCCGCCCCATCGGCCACAACTATGATCTTTTGACTGACAAAACATTTAGAGTTCGGTTAGATCACATATGTCAAACTCAAGGCCCGCGGGCCAAATCAGGCCCGTGAATGAATTATCTTTGGCCCGCAGGATAAAATTGAATTAGTATTAGAACTGGCCCTCTGGTATATTGCACACACCATGATAAGAAATGAATGCAACTAATTGTTTTACTTCTTCAACTTAGTCTCATTTACTTTCTCAATTAACTATGAAAGCAGCACTTGGTGAGGATCATAGAAGAAAAAAAATCCCTGAAAAATAGCAGGTGTTCACGTCTCATAGCGCGCCACTCTGTGGCGCGCTATGAGACGTGAACACCTGCTATTTTTCATTATACGTTGTAACTTAAAACAGTTTTTAATGCAGGCAGTTTCATCTTTACAATTATTTTGCCATTAAGAGACATTGATTTTTGAAGGGAAATTACTATTTTGCTGTTTGACAGGGACGTCATTGTAAACCGGTGTTGAAACACAGACCGGTATCTCCGGCCCTCGACTTGTACCAATTTTTCTATTTTGGCCCACTCTGTATTTGGGTTTGACACCCCTGGGTTAGATCTATCGAGCTGGATTGAAGCAGTCAATTGGAATTGCAACGGCTGCCAGTGCATGCATTCTAGCTCGGATCAAACGACCATTTAACAACCTTCCTTTATTGGCCCTGCATAATCATGCATAATAATCATTTTAATACTATTGTTATTATCTTAACATATTAAACAAATTCCAAGTTCGCCAGGCAAACGTGATAAATTATGAGAAAAGACTATGGTGCTGCCCTCTCCTCGGCAGATCCACAGAGTATAGACAGAGTTGTGACAACTCCATTCACTTCATGGGGCCAGTCCAATACATAGACTTCTATTGAAGAGGGACAACCGGACCCTATGGAGTCTATTGGCTCGCGCTCGCATTTTTTGACCCCTCAATGTCGCAAAAAAGTAAAACAAAAAAAGTCGAAAATATTTTATTTTTTTTATTTTTTTTTTATTTTACCGCGGTAATGAAGCCCATACCGCGGTATGCGTTACATACCGGCGGTATGGCGATATTGCGGTTATTGCCCCCAGCCCTAATGCCTTGATTGTTTGATTGATTGAGTGAATGATTGATTAACTGAATCATTGCATACTTTACTAGCAGTTTGCGAAGAAAAGCACAGAGATATATAATCCATAACGAGGCATGTTCAAATGAGGGCACAAGGACTGGATTAGCAGTCCTGACATCTGCAAAAACCAGCCCTGTTTTAGCCCAAGGAGTTGTTTTCTGTGCCAAACTAATGCTTGGAATGGATTAAGCGTTATGAAAACCCCTTAGTGAGACATAACACATGCGACATGAAGCATGATGACATGAAGCATGTTTTGCCATGTTTTAGGTTGTGAACCGGTAGAATATATATATATTAGGGCTGGGGCGGTATGGGATTTTTAATACCGCGGTAATTGCGGACCCCCATACCGCCGGTATGGCGGTAATGCGGTACACGCCCCCCCCCCCCCCCCCCGACGACGCAAAAAAAAACCCTCCCGTTTATAGTGTTATTCAACACAGACTGCAAAATTCGCGACATGTACAGTACAGCGGGTGAGTGCACCCCGCCGCCGCTTCCCTTCCTCTAAGTAGCAGGCAGCGTCCTTTTAAAAACAGCAGGGCAACTTTTGTCCATCAGTTTACCAAGCTGACATCCAGTGTAACATGCGTCGCTACAGTGAATCAGTGAATAAGCTGTGCAACATGACGAAACACCAGCTGTAAATAATCGTCCCTTGATTGTGTTTTAAACGGATTATACGAATCATTTTGGGACAAATAAGGGTAGGAGCCGGCGATCAGCTAGGAGGTTTAATATCTTTGGCGTGTTTATATGAGGGACAAACATTGGGCTACACGCACTATGGATTATGGCAAGTAACTGGTTTCAAATGCTGCCGAGTGAGGAAAAAGCCCTGCGATGCGAGCGAATAAAACTCGGACCAGCCAAAATGAAGGGATTCATAAACACTAAAGTTTTGCTGTTGCCTGGTGTCTGATGTGTATGCTATATTATTACAAACCGATCTGAAATAAAGATAAAGAAGTCTATGTAGAACAGCCGCAATGAAGAGAACAGACTGCTTAAACTCAGGGCTGAATTGGGTCGAGCCCTCCTGTTACGCCTCGCTCAACGTCGCATGGACGAGGGAGAGAGGGAGAGAGAGAGCGAGAGAGAGAGAGAGAGAAAGAGAGAGAGAGAGAGAGAGAGAGAGAGAGAGAGAGAGAGAGATGGTCCGTGGAGAGTATCGCACATTACAGGCAGGAGGACCACCTCTCTCTCTCTCTCTCGCGATCCTTTCCACTGGAAAGGATCGCACGAGAGAGAGAGAGAGAGAGAAAGAGAGAGAGAGGTGGTCCGTGGAGAGTATCGCACATTACAGGCAGGAGGACAGCCGCCCCATCGGCCACAACTATGATCTTTTGACTGACAAAACATTTAGAGTTCGGTTAGATCACATATGTCAAACTCAAGGCCCGCGGGCCAAATCAGGCCCGTGAATGAATTATCTTTGGCCCGCAGGATAAAATTGAATTAGTATTAGAACTGGCCCTCTGGTATATTGCACACACCATGATAAGAAATGAATGCAACTAATTGTTTTACTTCTTCAACTTAGTCTCATTTACTTTCTCAATTAACTATGAAAGCAGCACTTGGTGAGGATCATAGAAGAAAAAAAATCCCTGAAAAATAGCAGGTGTTCACGTCTCATAGCGCGCCACTCTGTGGCGCGCTATGAGACGTGAACACCTGCTATTTTTCATTATACGTTGTAACTTAAAACAGTTTTTAATGCAGGCAGTTTCATCTTTACAATTATTTTGCCATTAAGAGACATTGATTTTTGAAGGGAAATTACTATTTTGCTGTTTGACAGGGACGTCATTGTAAACCGGTGTTGAAACACAGACCGGTATCTCCGGCCCTCGACTTGTACCAATTTTTCTATTTTGGCCCACTCTGTATTTGGGTTTGACACCCCTGGGTTAGATCTATCGAGCTGGATTGAAGCAGTCAATTGGAATTGCAACGGCTGCCAGTGCATGCATTCTAGCTCGGATCAAACGACCATTTAACAACCTTCCTTTATTGGCCCTGCATAATCATGCATAATAATCATTTTAATACTATTGTTATTATCTTAACATATTAAACAAATTCCAAGTTCGCCAGGCAAACGTGATAAATTATGAGAAAAGACTATGGTGCTGCCCTCTCCTCGGCAGATCCACAGAGTATAGACAGAGTTGTGACAACTCCATTCACTTCATGGGGCCAGTCCAATACATAGACTTCTATTGAAGAGGGACAACCGGACCCTATGGAGTCTATTGGCTCGCGCTCGCATTTTTTGACCCCTCAATGTCGCAAAAAAGTAAAACAAAAAAAGTCGAAAATATTTTATTTTTTTATTTTTTTTTTATTTTACCGCGGTAATGAAGCCCATACCGCGGTATGCGTTACATACCGGCGGTATGGCGATATTGCGGTTATTGCCCCCAGCCCTAATATATATATATATATATATATATATATATATATATATATATATATATATATATATATATATATATATATATATATATATATATATATATATATATATATATATATATATGCTATTAGATGTACTTATTACTTATGTTATTGTCACTGAACTATAGTTTAAAACACTTGTCGTGTTGTATATACTGTATACCTAAAATTGTCGATATTTGCGGCGCCCTCGTTCAAAATAATACATTCCAAAGTCCAGTTTTTCCCCCTGTGGTCCAGTTCTTCCCCCTGTGGTCTATATCAGGGGTTTTCAACAGGTGGTCCGGGGACCACCTGTGGTCCCTGAGAGCGTTCCAGGTGGTCCCCAGCTAAGTTGGTTAACCAGATGTAACTCTCGAGAACGTAAAAATGAAACCAAATGGACCCTTGCGGGTCCATTTGGTTTCATTTTTACACTCTCAAGAGTTAAAATATTCATCATCTGGGGGCACGGTGGCACAGTGGTTAGTGCTGTCGCCTCACAGCTAGAAGGTCCTGGTTTTGATTCCCGCTAGGGGCGCTGCTGTAGGTGCTGGTGGCGTGTCTGCTCCTCCGCGTCATCAGTGCCCATACCCGAGGCGGGGTTGGCGAAAGGGTCTTTCTGTGTGAAGTTTGCATGTTCTCCCCGTGTCCCCTAGGGTAGATACCCTCACAAAAACATGCTGTAATCCTGGACTCTAAACTGCCTCCCCCTGGCCAGCCGGGGCGCCTGATGGAGGGGACTGGAACTGGTTGGAATAACGTGTTCCTTCCACGCGCTACGTCCAACCAGGGAAACTCCCCTCTGTCAGGTGAAAAGAAGGCAGCTTGGACTGGGTGAAATAATGGGTTACAAAATCGTGGGATAAAAAAAATATATATATAAAAAAAATATTCATCATCTGAATTAGCCCCAAGTCTACACAACTAGAATTGTGGACAAAAGCAAACAAAATCTTTAGTTTGGGGATCTGTGGAGGCTAAAATGTCCTCAAGTGGTGGTCCGTGGCTCAAATTCTGAATAAGTGGTGGGCCCTGGCATCAAAAAGGTTGAAAACCCCCTGGTCTATATGGACACAGCCTCCTACCTTGCTCCAGGGCCTGGTGTGCCTGTGCCTCCATCCTTCTCCTGTCCTGCCTCTGCTGCTCCTCCAGGCGCAGCTTGTGTACGTTGGCCTCGTCCCACAGGCCGGCCTCCATGAGCCGCTGGTCGGGGCGCAGGCGGCTGTCGGTGGGCGCCACGCCCTCCTCCGGCTCGTTCAGCGTCAGGGCCAGCGACGAGAAGAAGTGCATGTTCTCCGCGTTGTCCCTGTTGGCAGTGCATGGCGTTTCTATAAGCAATTTGGAGCCCCTGAGGTAAGATTTTCCCTGGAGAATCTTGCCTTCAATGAATTGCATTAAAACCAATGAAAACATATTAGGAGAACATATTACTGTATGTGCTTTAAATATTCAATTCTAGTTCTAGAGGGTATAATGTATTTATCCGTATGAGGCTTATGAGCCTGAGATCCTTGCATGTCTGGTTGTGTCTCTTTTTTAAACTTTGAATTTTGAACTACTGCAATAACTGTTCACTGTAACTATGATGAATTCAAAATGCTAGGTCATCCAGTTTTTTTGTATTGTGCTTGCAATATACTGTCAGGAAAAATACTTGGTACTTAAATAGTAATTAGTGAGTATATCTGGAAGTTACCATGCAATTACCAGATAATTAATGGTGTGACGCAAATACGGCACTTATACCATAAGTAGCTGAAAATTACCCAGTAGTTACCTGGTAGTTGTCAGGGAAAATATTGGTAATAACTTACCAACTATACCTACTTACCTATTATCATGCCAGGTAATTACGTAACATAAAAGAAGGGCTACGTTTGTTTGTTTCTTTTTCCTTGTTAGTTTTTGGATTACATTTTGTATTCTTGCGTTCTGTGTGTGTTGTTTGTATTTTGAAAAAACAAATACATCTTTACGTTATAAAATAAGAACATACGGCAGCGGGTATTTCTTCCACAGCAGTTTGGGTGGAAGCGTCTCATAGAGGGTCTTCTGTTTGCCGTCGGACCCCGCGTTTCCCTCGCTGCTCTCCACGATCTTGGCGCTCTCCATCTTGTCGTCCCACGTTCCAGACAAGATGTAATGTGCCGTTCCTTCGCCGTCCTCCACAACCCCTGTTACCTGGACACAACGGAAAAGACACGGTGATCAGGGGTGTTTTTTGTCATTAGGCAGACTAGGCAGTTGCCTAGGGCGCCATGGGGGGCGGGGGGATTTACTGACTTGCTGTGAGCTTGTTGACTGGTCATTTTAACTGTTCAAAAATGTTTTGTTTTTTTTTAAAGGCAAAGAAGTTTTGGGATAAGGGGTTTAGCGGTAACGAAAATGGAGAACCGTGTGTTTAAAAAGTGTTACCAGCTATTAACACGTTCTTGCGTTTATCGTCTAAACACAGCGTTGAATAAGTGATTATGACCTAAAGTCCTAAACACCACAATGGGTGGAGTATGTAGAGCTGAGGGAACATAGACATGACCGCATAAGAACAAAATGGCCACCTATATGAATACGGTCATTATTATTGGAAAGTGAAGGTTCAAAGAAGCAAGTTTGTGTGCAAAGAAAGACCGAAGGGGTTAGACAGACTTACTTTGCGCGGGACCTCTCTGGAGAAGTAGCTGTAGGGGGTGAACTTGAGGTGGCAGGTGTCCTTGGTGGTGCTATTTATTATTTCAATGTCACCAGACTGCAAAGAGGAGGACACCGTCACAGAGGAACAGACAGGGTTTGAGAAAGTTAGTGGTAAACGAAAGAGAGAAATGTGAAATGAGATACATAATGACTAAAAGAAATAACAAACTGGAAGCTAGTAGAGGAGCTAGACTAGAGCATACTATTTACTACTGATTCATGACATTAACATAACTATAACTTAGGGATGGGAGATTCATCGGCAAAACATCACTAGAACAGCTATTTTAAGCACGACTTTTAATGGGCATAACAGGGGTGGATGTAACATTTCCCAATTGGGGGGACAGGAGAAAATGGTATGGGGGCGACTTCATTGCCCGTGTCGCTTCTCGCCATTAAGTACCATACCATTTTCGGTTACATAACTTTTAATAGGCAATTAAGCATCAATATAATAACATCAGTTATTATATCAAGTTGCAACAGACACGCAGCATGCATAAAGCTAAAGGTCTGACTCTGAGAGTTTTCTGTTTTCAATGATGAAATGCTGTTGGTTTAGTGGTGCCACAGCTGTAGTTAGTTAGTAGCATAGTGTTTCAGATTTGAATTGAATGCACTTTAATTTGAAATATCTTTAAAATGTGACATCATGATTGGTGGGGCAGTCAGGGCATTTAGGGGGGCATTGCCCCTCCCCATGCCCATGCCTAGATCCGCCCCTGGGGCATAACGCTATACAATTTCTTTTAACGTCCCAACGCACCTGATCGATCCACAGCTTTCCCACGATGATGTTGTGCACGGTGGAGGTGACTTTGCTCCAGATGTAATGGTTCCCACTGGAGTGGAATTCAAGGTGAATGCAGCCTGCGGAGAGACAGAGAAGACAACCGTAACGTTGTGCACAACATGAACAAAAGAAGAATCCCTAATAATCACCCCTGAAGGTGAATTATTTACTGGCAATGACGTTATCACACTTTATTACATGGCTACTTAACCCATTAAGGACGGGAATCCATATTTGGATCCTGTACAATATGTACAGTATTCAAATATTCAATTTGTTTTATGCTGATATATAAATAATTAAAGTTTTTCAAAAACCTTAGGTCAGGCCTAAATAATTCCACACCAAAACACATTGGGCATCAATCTACCTCGATTCCTGTGACATGATAACATAATGTCTTTGATTTTTGTCACAGATGCCCCGTTTTCTACATTTCACCATGAGGACCCCCACCCTCCAATGTGGTTTGCATTGGCGCAGGTTGTCTTTATTCTAATGCGGGTATTTTTGTAACTTCGTAAGTGTAAGTGCAGGGAAACAGCTGCAGCATCAAAGTAGAAGCAACATAGAGATAAAAAAGGCAAAAAATATAGCTATATATCTATTTTGATTTTTGGCTAAAAAAGGTGCCTCTATTATCCTTTAATGTATAATGCCCATTATATTTACATCGGAATGAATGAGCCCTGACTGAAAGGATGGTTGGACGGTTGGACACTGGGGAGAGGGCGGGGCTTAGAGCGAGGTCTATTGTCAGAATTGACTTGGCCTCATGGGGTTCTCTTGCTCTCACCTAAAGGCATGACAGAGATGTATTTCCCGCGGAACTTGCTGTCGATGGTGATGTCCTGTCTCAGGGTCCATCCTCGCTGCGATGTGACGTGGTGTGCAGCCGCCGGCGGGTGGTGGCTGACCTGACAGTGAAAGAATCTTCTTACTGTCAAAGAACAGCCAGGGGCGGATGTAACATTTCCCAATTGGGGGGAGGGGGCAGGCGAAAATGGTATGTCCTGTAACCATTTTTGGTTACAGGACTTACTGTATAATAGGCAAGTATGAGCATCAATAATAACATCAGTTGTTGTTGAAGTTGCAACAGACACGCAGCATGCATAAAGCTAAAGGTCTGACTCAGAGAGTGTTCTGTTTTCAATGATGGAATGCTGTTGGTTTAGTGGTGCCACAGCTGTAGTTAGTTAGTAGCAGTGGTAGTAGTGCTTAAAATCATTTTAATTATAAGCCCTTTAATTTGAAATATATTTTAAATTTGGCTCGTTTGCATGACATCATATTTTGTGGGCCAGTCAGGACATTTAGGGGGGCGTTGCCATAGGCGGATTAAGAAATGATGGGCCCCTGGGCCAGCACCAGCCAAAGAAAGGAAAATAATAAACACCTAAAACAACTAAGCCAAATAAATGCAAAATGTTTAAACACTTAAAGGTAGGGGACGTGATTTCACTTTTGTCAGATATCACCCCAAAAACATTTTTTTTCTGTTAAAATGCTCTATTATAAGGTGTGCAGACCAAATATGGAGTGTCCCCCTCCCCCACGTTAGCAGAGGAGCTAATTAAAGTTCCCCAGGTGGAGGGTGAATTCTCCTCCAATCAGGATCGAGCAGCAGGTTCACATAGTGTAGCTACTCTTGGGCGCCCCAGTGCATCAGGCTGGTACTATACCATGAATTTCAAATCACTTACCCTACCTGTAATAACAGCAATTTACCGTATCATGATGGTTCAGGACTTTTGGGGTTATTTTATGGACACAAATAAATTAAGTACCTTCCCTGGGCATTGCCCCCCCCCCCATTCCCATGCCTAGATCCGGCCCTGGTCCCTCACACTCACCTGCTCAGAGATGGAGCGGTAGCCGTACTCGTCCAGGCGGTCCAGCTCGTAGGTCTCCCCCAGCAGGGGGTTGAAGGGCTTGGCCTGGCGGTGTGCCGTGGTGGAGTAGGAGCTGACGCTGAAGGCTGCCACCAGGCCCATCTGCTCCAGAGGGCAGCGGCAGC
This sequence comes from Benthosema pterotum, assembly GCA_039105355.1. Taxonomy (NCBI): domain Eukaryota; kingdom Metazoa; phylum Chordata; class Actinopteri; order Myctophiformes; family Myctophidae; genus Benthosema; species Benthosema pterotum. The sequence goes on from CM076985.1 coordinate 10,417,446, forward strand.
ACGCCGCGCGGTCCAGCAGCTCACTGTACTCCAGGTCCTCCGTCAGCCGCTGCAGCATGGACAGCGGCTCGTTGAAGTTCACCTGCGTTGAATAGAGGCAACTTTAAGACCCATTATTTTGTGTCCTGTCTAGATTTCTAGTTTCTGAATAACACAATATTCAAAGATTTGCACCACGTTTTCACGATTTTTCAAAAATAGCAGAGATACAAGCTCATAGCGCGCCACTCGGTGGCGCGCTATGAGCTTGTAGATCTGCTATTTTTCAATAGTTAAAACATAATGCATTGTGTCCTGTCTAGATTTCTAGTTTCTGAATAACATAATATTCAAAGATTTGCACCACGTTTTCACGATTTTTCAAAAATAGCAGAGATACAAGCTCATAGCGCGCCACTCGGTGGCGCGCTATGAGCTTGTAGATCTGCTATTTTTCAATAGTTAAAACATAATGCTTAGAACCCATTGTGTCCTGTCTAGATTTCTAGTTTCTGAATGACATGATATTCAAAGATTTGCACCACGTTTTCCACGATTTTTCAAAAATAAAAATGATACAAGCTCATAGCGCGCCACTCGGTGGCGCGCTATGAGCTTGTAGATCTGCTATTTTTCAATAGTTAAAACATAATGCTTAGAACACCAAAATGCGCTCAGTACACTAAGGGTTAAGACCCTGATACACTAGCAATATTTTGATCAATAAACATCAATGGGCAACAGAGACACGTGGCAACAGGCAACAGTAACACCTTCTATTAAAGGGGAATTCCACCCATTTTCTTTTTTTTCTGAGAGCGTATAAATGGAACCAAATGGACCCTAGCAGGTCCATTTGGTTCCATTTATACAGTCTCAGAAAAAAAACGTCCTAAAAGAAAAAAACATTAACATGCTGAAACAACTTTTGTCAAGTTGTGTTTCACCATGTTAATGGTTAAAGGTAGGGGAAGTGATTTCACTTTTGTCAGATATCACCCAAAAAAAAAAAAAAATCTGTTAAAATGCTCTATTATAAGGTGTGGAAACCACATATGGAGTTTCCCCCTCCCCCACATTAGCAGAGGAGCTAATAAAAGTTCCCCAGGTTGCCACCAATTCTCCTCCAATCAGGATCGAGCAGCAGGTTCACATAGTGTAGCTACTGTTGGGAGCCCCTAGTGCACCAGGCTGGTACTACACCATGAATTTCAAATCACTTCCCCTATGGTTAAAAAAATGTTATACACTAAGTATTATTACAAATTATAATACAAATTGTTTTTACAATTTGTTTTTAGTTTGTACTGAGTCATTTTCAACCAAATATCCACCTAGCAGACTAAAAAAAGTTATAAAATGTTCTGTCCAGTGAGGCAGCAGCCATGTTTTCAGAAAAGTTTATCTGTGGGAGTTTGGGAGAAAGGATCAGGTGATGCCAAGGCGGGCTGTGATTGGAGGATTCCGAAATATTGACCAGTCGAGGGCGGTTGATAAGTGAAGTGAAAGGTATTTTACTGGCATGGGTATCTTGGACAGCTCCTTGCCAATGCAGTTCTTCATGATGCTCCACAGGCTCAGAGAGTAGTTGGGTTTGTCTGGGATACGGTCGCGTCGCTTCCTTCGCTGGGTGCAGTTTGAGTTGGTTGACTCCTGGGGTTTTTATAAATAAAAAAATAACACAGAACAACAGTAGTTGAGCTGCTACTACTCATACTACTACACACACACACACACCCAGACACAGTACATACAAGCATTCCTTTGTTACTCTTGAAGCAGTGGTTTTCAACCAGTGGTCCAGGGACCACCAGTGGTCCTTGAGGAGGTTCCAGGTGGTCACCAGCTAAATGATGGAAAGGTTAACCAGAAGTAACTCTTGAGAGCGTAAAAATATTCATCATCTGAATTAGCCCAAATCTACACGACTAGAGAATGTAGAAGAATGGTCACTTTTGATCTATGGTTTGTCTGTTTTGTTTGCCGAATCCAACCTGGAATTTCTGGACGAAAATAAATAAATAAAGTTTAATGCTCATTTTGATCTGTATGTTGTCTTGTTTTGTTTCTCAAATTCAGCCTGGAATTGTGGACAAAAGCAAAAGAACTCTTTAGTTTTGGGGTCTGTGGGGCTAAGAATGACTTCAAATGGCGGTCCGTGGCTCAAATAAATAATAATAAATAATAAATGGTGGGCCCTGGTGTCAAAAAGGTTGACAACCACTGGTTTACAGTGAAGATGGGCCTTCGGAGGAGGACTTACGTTGTCATTGTGGCTCCAGTCGCTGGGAATTCCTCCGCTCATCATCGTCATCATAACTCCGACGGCTCCCTGAGTGCCTGCGGAGAGGAATTGCATTCACCAGATGTCATTATACAACTTCGTTTCTAGTACAAACTACAGTTTTGTATGTTTATATAAAGGGCTGAATGTGGTTAATGTTTGTTTCGCAATAATAGAAACTAAGAGTAACTATAGTAACTGAACTATCCAAGTTCTGCTGTGGAGTAAAAAAAAGTACAACGTGAAAGTGGAAATGCTCCACTAGAGTAAAGGCATCTTAACATTATGCAGGTATTTGTTTACTTTGTACTTGTCAAGGACCCCTGAATTGACTCCAATTAGCTCCAATTAGACAGACCCCTATTTAAAGAGGTATTTCATTTTCAGAAAAAAAGTTTTTGTGATTTTATTGTCTACTCAGCCTTATGTTAACATCCCAGACAGTTTATAAATTACTCCATTCAGGATTTACATTCTTCCACACATATTTGTGGAAGAACGTTTAGTGATTTCACGTTATATGAGGCTGGCCTCATGGCCAGGCTACAGTATTTAAATATTTAATGTACATTTTAGCTGCCCCGCCCCCTTTCCAAACCGATTATAACTTAAAACTCCCTTTTTAACCATGATAGATTCATCAAAATCTTCTTTCTGGTGACTGATATTGTCCTTCTAATACGTGAGGGGATGTGGGAATTTCATTTACTAGTTTCATTTATTTTCAAAATATTGTTTTGGAAAATGTAGCAGCCTCTGCGCCACGCTCGTGGGTGAATACAGAATAAACCGACATTTAGTGAAAAACAGTGCATTACAAGTACAGTACAGTGCAGTACAAATGACAAAGCACAGCCCCTTCACATATTAGGAAGACAATATCAGCAGCAAAAAAGACAAATGTTTAAATAAATGTATCATGGTTAAAATGGAGGTTTCAGTTATAATGGGTTTGTGTATAGGAAGTGGGCGGGGCAGCTAAAATGAACATCAAATATCTAATTACTGAATCAAGTAATGTACTGTAAAAGCTGGCTGTGTTCACATGAGCTATGAGCAAAATGGACTCGCTTAATTGCTTTGCACAATGTCAGATTTACAGACTCGTTTCGTTCCCCCTGGGGAGCCGACATTTTGAGTACTACTTTGATACTTTGAGAGAGGTTATGCTTTCAACCAGGGGCGGATGTAACATTTACCAATTGGGGGGTGGGGGCAGGAGAAAATGGCATGGGGGCGACTTCATCGCCCGTGTCCCTTCGCGCCACGGGCGATGAAGCCGCACCCATACCATTTTCAGTTACAGGACTTTTATTAGGCAAGTAAAGCATCAATAATAATCAGTTGTTGTTGCTGATGCAACAGACACGCAGCATGCATAAAGCTAAATGCTGTTGGTTTGGTGGTGCCACAGCTGTAGTTAGTCAGTAGCAGTAGTAGTGTTACAAACCATTTTAAGTATAAGCACTTTAATTTGAAATATCTTGGGTTGTTTTGCATGCCATTGTGTTTGATGGGGCAGACTGGGCATTTACGAGCCCACACTTTGAGTACTTTGAGAGAGGTTCTGTTTTCAACCTGTCTGTGACTGGGGCTCCTCCTCTTGCACCAGGCTGTCTGTCTACAGGCTGTTGTTGTGGCTATAGCTGTCCAACAACGTCCTCCTCCAGAAGGTGACTGATCTGTCCTCTCTCATGCTGCGTGCCGCCGGGGGCCGGCTGGTCCACCCTCTGCTACTGCATCCAGAAGGTCCAGAGGAGGTCCCTGAGTTGACAGCAACACACACAAAAAACAGATCTAGATTTATACCATCACAGGGCTTGACACTAACACTTGCCCGCTTGCCCGGGGCAAGTAAAAAAAATGGTGGGGCAAGTGAAGACTGCTACCTTGTTGCCCATTAAGTGCGCTTTAACACAACACAAGGCTGGATTTTGGAAACAAACTTACTTACTTAATCCTCTTCGTTCCCGGTGGAACATAAGGCTGCGACTATCTGCTTCCATCTGGTCCTGTCCTGTGCAGCATGTTGTGCCTCGCCCCATGTCAGCGATGCCATCTTCAGCTCTGAGGTCACAGTTCTCCGCCAGGTTGTTTTTGGCCTCCCTTGTTTCCGTTTTCCAGGTGGAGTCCATCTTAAGGCTACTTTAGGAATGCTGTTCTGATCCATCCGAAGGACATGTCCGAGCCATCTGAGCCGTCTGCGTTTGATTTCCTGCACCACGTTGCAGCAGTTGGTCTTTTGGTACAAGTCTTTGTTGGAGATCTTGTTTGGCCAGAATATGCGACATATCCTCCTGAGGCATCCATTGTGGAAAGAATTGATTTTATTCATGTCGCTGTCAATCACCCGCCAGCATTCTGAGCCATACAGCAGAACTGACTTAACATTGCTGTTATACAGTTGGATTTTCGTTTTTAGGCTGTACTGTTTTGATTTCCAGATGGTCTGGAGGCTGGCAAACGTGCTGCGAGCTTTGCCAAGCCTTATGCTGATGTCTTTGCTGCATGCGTTGTCCTTACTGAGAAGACTTCCCAGGTATGTGAACTCCTCGACATAGTCAAGGGGGTTACCATCCACAGTGATTGGTGCATGCGTTGTTGGGTGTGTGCACATCACTTGGGTTTTGGAGGTATTGATGACAAGACCTATTTGTTTGGCAAATCGGTCAAGCCTCTCCGTCTTCTCTTGAAGGTGAGCGTGATTGGTGGAAAGGACAGCAAGGTCATCGGCATAATCAAGATCTTCGAGCTGGGTGAAGAGAGTCCACTGGATGCCTCTGGGTTTGTCCGAGATGGCTTTTCGCATGGTCCAATCAATGGCGATTAGGAAGAGGATGGGGGATATAATACATCCCTGGCGTACACCAGATTCCACAGGGAACGATTGTGTGAGGTTGCCATTGACAATGACACTGCACTGGAATTGATGGTAGAACATCTTTATCAGTGTGGTCATTTTGGGAGGGACGCCATAAGATTCGATGATCTTCCACAGTGTTTCACGGTGTAGGCTATCAAAAGCTTTCCGGAAATCTATAAAGTTGGTGTATAATGGGCTGTTCCACTCCAGGCATTGCTCAATGATGTTCCTTATTGTGAATATTTGGTCTATGCACCCTCGTCCTTTTCGAAAGCCTGCCTGTTCCTGCCTCAGTTTGGTGTCAATTGCTGTGTCTATTCTGCCCAGTAAGATTCTGCAAAAGACCTTGGATGGGATGGAGAGTAATGTGATGCCTCGCCAGTTGTTGCAGTTCTGCAGATTCCCTTTCTTTGGGACTTTGGCAATCAAGCCTTTTGCCCAGTCCTCAGGGATCACATTTTGCTCCCAAATGTTCTTAAAGAGGTCTGTGAGGACCTTAACTGAAGTGTTGAGGTCAATCTTCAGCATCTCAGCATGAATGGAGTCGCTCCCTGCAGCTTTCCCACTCTTGGTTGCTGTGATGGCAGTCTTGACCTCTGTTTTGGTTGGGGGGTTGATGTTGATGTCCAGTATGCCATCTGCTGGTGTCAGAGTAGCAGGGTGTTCTGGCTCAGGGCAGTTGAGTACCTCGCGGAAATGCTCAACCCACCTTGCTGCCTGTTCACTCTCAGTTAAGAGGTTGTTCCCAGCTTTATCTTTAACAGGAGCAGAGTGGCCGAAGGATTTCCCACTTAGTTGTTTGGTGATTTTGTACACAACACTCATTTCACCTCTTGCTGCTGCTTGTTCTGCTTTGCTAGCTAGCATCTCAACGAAAACCCTTTTGTCATTCCTTGCGCTCTTTTTGACCTCCTTATCCTTGAGTGTGTAGGCTTCTTGGACACGTTTCTGGAGCCTTGGTGACTTGGTGTTTAGTATCTTGGCTTTTAGTTGTTTCCTTTGCTCAATTTTCTCCCAGGTGACAGGTGTCAGCCACTCCTTGTTGCTCTTTTTCTTGTATCCCAGGACTTGGGTAGCAGTCTCAACGTAAGTGTTTTTGATGGCTTCCCATTTGGCGTGGATGTTCGGCTCTTCATCAGTAGGGTCAGAAAGAGCACCAAGAGCACTGAAGCGGTTCCTCAACTCCAGTGTAAACTCCTGTTGGATTTGCGGCCACTTCAGTTTGCCAACATCAAGTTGTCTCCTTCGTTGCCCCTGTGGTTTGGCTTTCCGGAGTTTCAGCTTGATGTTGGCCGTCACCAGGTAATGGTCACTGTTTGCATCGGCACCGCGGCAGACTCGAACATCTTGTAGGGACGTGCGCCACTTCCTATTGATTATGATGTGGTCAATCTGGTTGGTTGTAAGACCATCAGGTGACCTCCAGGTGAGTTTGTGTATGTTATTATGTGGAAAGATGGTACCACCAACTACACAGTTGTTTTCTTGGCAGAAGTCAACCAGGCGTTCGCCGTTGTCATTTCTCACACCACAACCATGTTTCCCGATAGCTCTATCACAGTTGTCGTTTCCAGCTCCAACCTTGGCATTCATATCACCCATAATCAACAGCATGTCGTGTTGGGGGACCTTGGTGACAGTACGTTGTAGTTCCTCATACCATTCATCCTTGTCCTCTTTCTCAGCTTCGTTTGTTGGTGCGTAACATTGTATGATGGTCAGTTTACAATGTTTGGAGTTGAAACGAGCTCTGATCATTCTGTCATTTATGGGTTCCCATTCTACCAGGGTTTTTGCCTTTTCTTGAGAGACTATGAGAGCAACGCCATGTATGTGTTTGTCTTCATGCCCTGAGTGAAGGATGAGTGTACCATCGTTGGTTGTTTGACGTCCGGAGCCAGTCCATCGGCACTCGCTAATTCCTAAGATATCCAATCTGTATCTTCTCATTTCGCTGATGACCTGAGCACATTTGGATGTCTCGTACATGGTACGAACGTTCCACGCTCCCAGGCGTTTTTGGGAAACAAAACAGGCAAATTAACATACACATCAAAATGACCATTAATCTTCTACAGTGTAGACCTGGGCTAATTAAGATGATGAATTTTAACTCTTGAGAGCGTAAAAATGAAACCAAATGGACCCGCAAGGGTCCATTTGGTTTCATTTTTACGTTCTCAAGAGTTACATCTGGTTAACCAACTTAACTGGGGACCAGCTGGAACCTGGGGGGTAAGTGACAATGACCTGAGGGCAAGTAGAACCTGACTTGCACTTGCCCGATGGGCAAGTGCCTCGGAGACCTTAGTGTCAACCCCTGCATCAATGGAGGCCTGGTGAGCAGAGTGAGCGGCATTCACTAGATCAGCGATTCCCAATCTGTGTGCCACGTCACTTTAGTCTGACTTGGGATATGCAGAGGTGTGCCGCGAGAATTGCCCCCCAAAAAATCCTTAGCACCACCACGAAACCAATAGATACTGCAATGTATTCATTGCATTGTTCCGAGGTGTGAAAAACACAACGACACGCCGATCCTCGCTGCATATCCAGTGAAGCTTCCCTTGGCGATAGAAGTGCTAATTCAGTCTTTGTTTGAATGGGGCCATCACATCACCGATGACCATAGGTAGGCTACTTGGCAGAACTGTCGAAAACAACGCATTTCCAACTCCAGTTGGTCACAGTTCCAGGCTGCTTTTGCGTTGTGTCCACAATTCCAGGCGGGATTTCGGAGAAAACCCTAACCCTAAGCCCATTTTGGGGCTTGTAGATAAAGTGTATGAGTATTTTGATGAAATAGGTGATAATGAACAGATATTTTTTTCCTCTTTTTCTTTTTTAAGTGTTCAAATCCTGTACCAGGAAAACATGGCATGGACAGGACGTTCTCTGTCACTGCACTATAGTTAACACTAATCACTGGTGTAATAGCCATGGTCAGACACACAAAAAAACAAAGCTGCAGCTGGTGATGCCACGTGTGTCAGCGCAGACATGCTAGACTTTAGTCAAGCCCTATAAGGGTTTGTGTATAGAAACAAAAAGTAATTTATTAGTGATTCAGTACATAAATACAGTATTTTCTAGTATAGTGATTGTATAGTTCTTTCCAAAAAGCCATAGTGAGGCTGAAGTAATTAAGTAGCAGTGATTTGAATAGGAATTCTGTAGTAATATTAGTAGTGATTAAGTAGTGAAACAGGCCATTTCTCTACCAAATACTACACAAATCACTACAAAATCACAAATGAGTAGTGATTCAATAGTGTTTTTTTCCATGAGGGGAGGCCACCCCAGTGGTCCGGTTTGAGACGGTTATATACAGTATGTGGTCCCCCAGCTATAGTTCTAAATCTTTAACTCGCGAGGGGTGTCAAACGAAACCAAATGGACCCCGCAATTCATTTCGCCCCATCTCAAGAGACGCATTACTTCATTTACAAGAAATCAGCACTATTATCAGCACTATTATACAGAAAAGACAACCAACTGAACCAAGCCATGATTGCAAGTGACAGCGTGACCCCCAATGGTATTGTGAAGGTCATACCATCCCTGGTCATTGTTCCGTTATGTAACAGCAGCGGCACTACAGCTGGCTGTATAGAGTAGACCATACAGTATGGGCAGCTGGCGGAATGTGGCAGGTTAAAGGGGTACCACCATGAATTTAAAATGTGATTTATTATATAAATCCATTTCAAGGCCCCCAAGAAAGTTTGACTTTGAAATAGTGGTGATGGTGTTACTTACTGTTATAATGTTTAAGAATAATGCACTTGATGATAAATAATGAAAAATGGAGGGGAAGAATTGGAAGGTCTTCTTGTACATGCTACTACTGACTGAGTTGACAGTTCGTGACGCTGAATTTAATCTCTTGCACCCAAAGCTAAGAACTAAGAACGTTCTCAGAACGGGTAAAACGAGAGCCAGCGAAATCCATTTGAGCCCTCGCCCGCGGGCGCCCGGTTTCAAAACCGGGCGCCCGTTTTCACAAAACCGGGCGCCCGGTTTCACAAAAACGGGCGCCCGTTTCACAAAAACGGGCGCCCGTTTTCAAAAGCGGGCGCCCGTTTTCAAAAGCGGGCGCCCGTTTTCACAAACTAGGCTATGCCTAAACCTAACTCTAACCCTAAACTTAACCTCAGTAAACCTATGCCTAAACCTAACCTAACCCTAACCATAACCTTTTGAAAAGGGCGCCCGTTTGTGAAAACGGGCGCCCGCTTTTGAAAACGGGCGCCCGTTTTTGTGAAAGCGGGCGCCCGCTTTTGAAAACGGGCGCCCGCGGGCGAGGTCGCTTTTGGATTTCGCCCCTGCTGGGTAAAACGTTGGTCGAAATAACAATTATTCTCCATTTTCTAATTGTGTGGACTCTTGAAATTACGTAATTCAGATGTTTAAATATTACTCTTGAGAGTGTAAAATGAAACCAAATGGACCCGTAATGGTCCATTTGGTTTCATTTTAACGCTCTCAAGAGTTACAGATCTATATATTTTAGGGGACTGTCATGTGATCTACCTGCATGGCCTGTGTGATCTACTGGTAGATCACAATCTACCTTTTGGGCATCCCTGGTGTACAGGGTTTGATGACGGGGGTCATTAGATGTGGGCATTATGGAGTATAAAGGAGAGTGAACATGTGCCTCCCTCAGTCTCTCTCTACGCTGTAACTCAGAAACCTATGAATGAACGTGGTTGTCCTGGTAACGCAGCATGAGCCCCATGGGAGGATGAGCTATTTATAGGAAAAAAAAAACACACACAAAAAAAAGAAAAACAAGATGACGCACGCGTTGCACGTTGCCTGCCCTCTCTCTCTCCTTCCTGTGTAGGCATGAGGCATCAGCACTCACTTCTCGAGATGTATACAGGACAGTGGGGGGGGGGGGGGGGGGGGGGGGGGGGGGCTCAGACACGTGCACACATAAGGCATAAAAAGGGGCAACCCGCAGCCCCGCTAGCTCTGCCCTTTTCATTTAATGTATTTAACATTGCATTGCTGCCGGAGTATAGGCTAAACATGACAAGGGCGTTCCAAAGTCTTTCCAATATTGTGAAAAAATTAGTTTAGTTTTAGAATGAAAGAGAAGTTTCAATTACATGGTGCCTTATATAATCTGCGTTTTAAGCAATCGCTAGCATTAGTTATTGAAATCATCAGCTTTGAAAAATAGCAGACCTACGAGCTCATCGCACTGTGAGTTCGTAGGCCTGCTATTTTTGAAAAATTATGAAAATGTGGTAACAATCGTTGAATATTCTGTCACGGCAAAGGTTGTTAACGTTTGTTGATGATCCCTCATATAGCTATAGCCTATAAAGATTGCCGGTTTGCACCTCGAAAAATTTACAAGCTTGCTATTGCTATCAGTAGATCCACTATTTTCGCTGTTAGATCTGTTATTCACTGTGCTAGTGTTATTCACCCAAAGCGATTGTGCCTCACCTCATAAGAGAACAAGGACAACAATTCGATGTAGTACACATTTAAAAACGGGATAACAGAGATACTAAAAGCAGAAAACTGTGGGCCGGGCTGTCACAGAGGTAAACGTCAACGGATTTAGGCTGATAAAAATGATTTTGATAAAAAATGAACTGCTGCTGAGGACATCCTGTTATGGGATGTCTGTGTGTGTGTGCGTGTGTGTGTGTGTGTGTGTGTGTGTGTGTGTGTGTGTGTGTGTGTGCGTGCGTGCGTGCGTGTGTGTGTGTGTGTGTGTGTGTGTGTGTGCAAAGGTGAAATCACTATCCCGTACGCATGTTGCCCTGAATGTAGGCCAGCGTCAGATCTGCCTTAACTGATCTCCTTTGGGGGGTGCAGTGAGACAGACAGACAGACAGACAGACAGACAGACAGACAGACAGACAGACAGACAGACAGACAGACAGACAGACAGACAGACAGACAGACAGGCAGACAGACAGACAGACAGAGAGACAGACTGCCACGGTGTATTAGATTAAATACACACAGTCTCGCTGGAAACTGGATTACGGTCGCAAAACGATTGGGAGCAGCCAGTGAATATTTCTACAACAGGAGAGCATTAAAAACACATTCTGTCATTACATGGCTGTACATTGTGAAACAAAATACACATGACATCACACACATACCGACAGAAACGGACGTCGACAATGTAATCTATGGAATTAGAAAAAAACATACAAGTGGGAAATCATACTGCAAGTTCAAAGGTGTCGAAAAGACGTACAGGTGAGCTGTATGGGCTGAGGCTACATGCATTGCCTTCTTCAGTATGCGCGATGACTCATCACTGAACGTCTGAACATATAGAGCAGGGGTGGCAAACTCAATACGGAGTGGGCCAAAGTAGAAAGAAGTAAAAACGGTATACTAGTCGAGGCCCTGTGCTGTGATACATCCACGGGCCTGAGTTTGAGTACACACTATGCACAGAATGGCAACCTGCAGAATTGCGTGTAATGCATCCATGTACCCATTTGGTTCTATTTCTATACACTCAGGAAAAAAGGGGAAATGTCCCTCTTTCAGACTCTAACCCGAGAGTTCAGTATTCTGACCGCTTAATGTCGCAACCGTCATTGTCAATGGACAAGGTATAGGTTTGACATACAGTATGATGTAGAGATGATGCGGTCACTAATTTAGGGAGGAAAAAGAGTGACTATTATTATTTTTTAACCACATGTCCCTATATTCCGGGGATGAAACAGGTGTAAACGAACAAACAGCAGATCTATAGTGTCGGGAAGTGCTGGATGTTTTTTTTGGGGTCTTCGATAAATGTAAAACGCGCGTGTAAGGTTTAAATAGTTAATGCAAGCGTGCTGCTCACACACAACAGCATCATTTACAACTGCACTGTGTTTTGCCTTATTAAATGGAATTCAGAGATTGTAAACTCACGTAATGCAGTGACCGCTTGCAAATCTATGAAGGTGCGAGTGCGGGGCAACATATCAGATTGGACAGCTGTGTAGGCAGGGGGGGGGGGCAGGAGAATGAAGCCGCCCCCATACCATTTTCAGTTACAGGACTTTTATTAGGCAAGTAATGCATCAATAATCAACAATAGCAGACACGCAGCATGCATAAAGCTAAAGCTCTGACTAAGAGAGTTTTCCGTTTTCAATGATGAAATGCTATTGGTTTTGTGGTGCCACAACTGTAGTTAGTCAGTAGCAGTAGTAGTAGTGTTTCAAATCATTTTAAATATCAGCACTTTAATTTGAAATATCTTGTGTTGTTTCGCATTGCCATCGTGTTTGGTGGGGGCAGACTGGGCATTTAGGAGGGCTGCCCCCGAATGCCCATGCCTAGATCCGCCCCTGCAGTGTTCTGGCAAATAAACGGGATGAGCTCATTAAACTAACACACATGGTGGAAGCTCTGAACAGCCCACAGCCCTCCTATGAGACACACATTCTGAGTAAAAAGACGTGGCATTTTATCATGAACATTAGGGAAAACCAATGATGTGAAAATAAGTTGAGAAGTGGTCCTTGAACACTAAATATCATGAACGTTACACAATAAACACTGGTTCATTTTTGGAACTAGACCTTCAAAATCTCTTCCAAATCCCTCAACAAGGCATGCCCTATGCAGTGGAAAAATCTGTGTCTGACATTTTTTTTTTTTTTTTAAACAATGTTTTATATATAGGAAAGCTATTGGTGGAGAGGTTTGTCTATCACATGTTATGCTTAGCTGTGATTGGACCGTAGCAGTTTAGGGAGGGAGGGGCTTACCTAAAGGTCTATTATGCAACACTTTTGGAAGTTTGTATAGGCGACTGTCCAAAAGCCAGTTCAAAGAAACACAGCAAACAAGCTGCTTGTTTGCTGTTTCACTGGATGGGTGGATGGTTGGATGGATGTCACCTCTTCATACTGTACATTGGCTATAGATGAGCAGCTGCAGTCAGAATAGAGACAACGCTTTTCATTTCATTTCATGTTACAGATGAATGCCTAAATTATAACTGTAACCAATAGAGCATAATTAGGAGCACTGAGCATTCAAGAGAACACGCCCCTTTCAGAAATAGACACCGTATTATGTAGTGGCTGATCCACAATTCCCAAAGAGGGTCCGATGCAGCAGCAGACCCATTTGTGTGTGTGTGTGTGTGTGTGTGTGTGTGTGTGTGTGTGTGTGTGTGTGTGTGTGTGTGTGTGTGTGTGTGTGTGTGTGTGTGTGTGTTCTGAAATAAAAATGACCTACTTTTTGAACTACAAAGAGACATTGCTA